>CM028689.1:22141929-22468369 GCA_016771965.1 Brassica carinata
AACTTATACTAAACAACAGTACAATTTTCCATTATTAACTGCACTAATCAATCCAAGCAAAAAAAGCAACACCGTGGAACATGGTAAGAGCCACAACATATTATAATTACCCGTCATCAACTGCCCTAGTTAACCTAATCAAAAGAATGAAGAGGGAAGGAGGGGGATGGAAGGAAGGAAAAATTAAGGATGTGAAAAGAAAAAAAAAAGAAAAACGATGAATGGAATAACATACTATACTATGACAGAAACATAAAATAGTTTGTTAAGGTAATATTATAAAGGTGTACATTATTTCTGTACAGAACAAAAAGAAAATATGAAAGAAATTATGCTTGCACATGATATTAAATTGAGGGAGGGAAGGAGGGAGGGAGGGGAGGGGGGGGGGGAGGCATGGGACGGGGTAGAGAGGGAATGGGAGAGGGAGAGACATTGTAAAGTTACATTTATATTCTATATTTCTCACACATTATAGAACAAAACAAAATATTACATTTCAATTTGAATTGATTATTTTCTCAAATATGATGGATAAGATTTCAGAAAGTGTAAAAATACATATGAATTGAATCACCGAATCGTTAATCACTTGAATGTTTCTCTAATAAAAAAGAACCTAACAAAAACATTTTCAAAAAATATATGTATGTACTATTCTATGGTTCCTAATAAAATAGAATAATGCATCACAATGGTAACTGTTTATCTTCTCCAAAAGTTTTCATTTTTCTAGCAATCAAAGTAGATGAACAGTTTGATAATCAACCTCCTGTATCGATAACTGTTGTGCTCGAGTGACACGAACAAAACCACCGGCGATCTTCGCTTACCTTTTTCTTGGAGCCGTCGTCGGTTCTTCTTGTTCTTAATGACTCTTCCTCATTATTTCAATCTTAAGATGAGTTATATATGATGTGATAAAGTTCTACTTCATTTGTAACTCTTACCACAACAAAGAGATTATTAAAAAAAGAATCATTTGTCTGTGAAAAGAAAAAAAATCATTTGTGTAATGAAACACACGCGCAGGATAGTTTTGGCATTAATACATAATATACAGAGAATATTATAGCCATCAACTTGTTATGGGTATAGACTTAATACTTTTTCTGCTATGTACATGGTCCCATATTTCCCTCTTTTATATCTCATTTGAAAAGTGATTCTTGAACAGTTAAAATGCAAAGATCGCCGTTTTCGCTGGCGTTATCGTTGGCCGTTATTGATGCTTCCGATTTTGGAGTAATCTCATGTCTTCACAAACAAGTTAGTCAAGAATAAGAAGCGTTCTTCCTCTCCAAATATTTTTTCTTCTCCAAATTACAGTTAACGTCTAATTGTCGGATACCATTTTTCCCACTAGGCTATTTGCCCTTTTGCCCTTAGTTTCTAGCTTCTCCATGATTGCTTTAACAGCAACATTGCTTCATATATAAAATGGAAATTTAAGAATATAAAGAATGCGCAGATTAAATTAAATAAGGTCAGATACGATGATCTTAGCGTCTAAGAATCAAAATAGTTTAACTATCTGCCCCATCAAAATAGTATATAGTAGCTTCTTAATATGTCTAATGCGTACTGCGATCAATCATTTGTTACAATTATATATATAATAAGTAAGTGGGTTATTTATAAAAGAAGAAAAAAGAGAAAACAGCTAAATACAATGCAAGAATGTATAATGATAAGATGTCACCAGCGATGAAGAAAACCAACCAAACAGCTTATTTCTTCTTTTTCTTTTGACAAAAGCAACCGAAGAGGGGATTAGGATCACTCCGGGGTCTACCAACTTTACTTTTTCACATAGTTCTTAAAGTTTTTTTTTCTCTGAACATTACTTCCATTAAAACTTCAGCCTGAACTTTAGGCCATCTGCATTAAGGATTTTTAACTCAGGTTCACACGCTTTCCGAAAAAAAGAAGTGAACTCAGGGTCTTGCAGGTTCACGCGTAAGAAACGGGTTCACAACTCTTTCGTGGGTCCCACGACACGTGACGGCCCAAACTGCCCAAAAGATTGAGACTAAGCAGGCAGATAACACACTAAAGCTCCACACAAGGAGACTCATTAGACAAAGAAAAAGTAAAGTAGATAGTTTTTAAAGTTACGCTTCTCACTAGTTGTTGTTTCTATTTTTATCAGTAATTCTAGTAATTGTGCAGACTTTTTTCTTGTAAATGCACAACTCAACTCATATATTTGATTTCTTATGTGGTGGTACATGTTAAAAAGGTTGAATTTTTCGGAAACAATGTACATAACGCAAAATATACACTATATATATACATGTAACATCACGAAAATTCTATCAATCCTTTCTAATATGTTGAAATATATTTGCAGAATTATATATTTTTTTTTGAACATAAGAGAATTATATATTTGTTATATACATGATATTCAATGAATTCATAACAGGTGGCAAAGAAAGTCTGATCAGCAATAGTATTATGTGTACAAAACATGACATGAAATTAAGTACTGTTTAATGAATTTATTTGGTTAAATGCCAACCTAGGGTTGACAGCTCTAATACCTATGGGGATTTTTCCCTTATGATCTGATTTTGCAATCAATTCAGAATCAATAATTCACAACTTGTAGATCACAACGGCGCATCAACAATGGTTCCGCTATATATTGTAGATTTTAATTGTGTACAGATACCAATTATTTGAGGATTTCTTTGCGTGCTAGGTCGTCTCTATTGTTTTAGCTATTTATGTCCTTATGTGGGTGCCAGACAACGGAGTTGAACTGTGAGACTTTTGAAAACCAAAACTGTTCGGTCATTAGATTATCTTTCTTCCCCTAAAACCAATAATTTCTGAACAAAATAATTAAAATGAATACTTAAAAGAATTTATATATCTCAGGAGTTCATTCACAAATGACAGTTACTTATATTAAAGTATAGGTAAGACAAGGTCCAACGTTTGCAAACGTCAACGACATGAAAAAAGGATAAAAATGTTTATTTGGATTGACATTAATTATCCTTTGGACAAAACACTTGCAAAAAAACATGCATGTTATTAACGCCGCTAATCTCTGCCAAAAAAACAAAGAACGCCGCTAACCAACCATAGTGTATTAGTGTTATGTTGATATTTCGATGACTGTACATCTTATGCGGATTGTCGCTCCTTACTAAGTTACTATGTAGTTGCAGTTCAATATTTCAAATTCATGACATATTGACATCAAATAACGTTTACTGAAATACGGATCATAGCCAACATATATGTATATATATATATATAAATATATATATATATATATCAGATGAAAATATGATTGGTTCAAACTTAAAATTTATTGTTTTGTGTAGCTACATTAGTGTAGCTACATTAAAAAGGAGAATTTATAAAACTTCTACTGGTGATGTGTATATATAAGACTTGCGTGTGGAAATAACATGGTGTCATGATTTCAAACACACTTTAAAATAAACATTATTAAAAACAAGACTAGCATGCTACATTCCCTTTCTTTCTCTTTCTCAAAAGTCAAAATGATTCCACCATTTTTCTCGACTCAAACATTAGTTCTTTTATATCTAGTTTGAAATTATATTCTTGAACAGTGAATATCTGATAGTTAAGTAATGACTAAAACATAACTTAGGGCACATAGAAAGAATCGAAAACTATGTGGGAGAAAAGCTAGTACAATATCTTCGATAAAATCAAGGAGATATCAACAAAATATCAACTATTAAATCATCAGATATAGTTCTATAAATATATATTCACAAAAGTATCGGTTATAAGAGTAATGTATAGATATACCAAATAATCTAGTTGTTACTTATGGAATGTATATATAAACACACTAGCAAAGGTCAAGTAAATTAAATGTGATTTAGTTTAATGATTAAAAATAGGAAGTGGTTTAATTCATGAAGCAAAAGACGGCCGTTGGAGGAAAGAAAGAAAAAAAAGAAACGGACCCACTGAGAAAGCGTTAGAATGAGCTGTCAAGAAACAGCTCCGACCAGTTTGTGTTCCCTTCTGCCTTTGGTTTTATAAAACCTCTCTTCCTCTCTTCTCTCACCTCACCAAAAAAAAAAAACATATTCTCTAAATCACTCTCTCTCTCTCTCTCCTGTCTTTTCTTGAATTTCAAGAACTCAGAGATGGCTCAAGAAGAGGCACAGAAGTCAGCTGATGTTGTCGTTGTCTCAGCGGAGAAACCAATGACTGATAAGGAGGTAACGGTTCCTGCTCCAGTGCCGGAGAAGGAGGTGACTCCTCCTGTTGCCTCCGAGGAGAAGGCTGTTCCAGAGAAGGATGAGAAAGCGACCGTAGAGGCCGAGGCGGAGAAATCAGCTCCGGTGAAAGAAGAAGAAGAAGAGACGGTTGTAGCTGAGAAGGTGATTGTTCCTACCCCTGAGGAGCTTGAGAAGAAGGCGCTTGAGGAGTTCAAGGAGCTCGTGAGGGAGGCTTTGAACAAACGTGAATTCACTCCACCGCCGCCTCCGGTGAAAGAAGAGAAGCCAGAGGATAAGAAACCGGCGGAGGAATCTAAGGGAGAAGAGAAAACAGAGGAGAAGAAGGAAGAAGAGACACCGGCGGTTCCGGCACAAGAGGAAGCCGTCAAGACCGAGGAGAAACCATCAGAACCCGCGGCGACTCCGGCTGAGACCAAGTCAGAGGAGAAAGCAGCGGCGCCGGTAACCACCGAGAAAGCCTCTGGTGCTGAAGAAGACGGAACCAAGACCGTAGAAGCAATCGAAGAGTCAATCGTATCCGTCACACCTCCTGAATCCACCGCGCCGGTTGTCGTAGAGACCACCGTCGTCGCCGAGGCAGAGCCTGTGGAGCCAGAGGAAGTCTCGATCTACGGAGTTCCTCTCCTCCAAGACGAGAGATCCGACGTGATCCTCCTAAAATTCCTCCGCGCGAGAGACTTCAAGGTCAAGGAAGCCTTGACGATGCTTAAAAACACAGTCCAGTGGCGCAAGGAGAACAAAATCGACGAGCTCGTCGAAGCCGAGGCCGGGGAAGAGGCCAGCGAGTTCGAGAAGATGGTGTTCGCTCACGGTGTGGACAAGGAAGGCCACGTCGTGATCTACAGCTCCTACGGGGAGTTCCAGAACAAGGAGCTGTTCTCCGACAAGGAGAAACTTAACAAGTTCCTTAACTGGAGGATTCAGCTTCAAGAGAAGTGTGTGAGAACTCTTGATTTCACCAGCCCCGATGCTAAATCTTCGTTCGTGTTCGTCAGTGACTTCAGGAACGCTCCTGGACTCGGCAAGAGAGCCCTGTGGCAGTTCATCAGACGCGCCGTCAAGCAGTTCGAAGACAACTATCCTGAGTTCGCCACTAGAGAGGTATGTAATAGTTTCAAGAAGTGTTTTTATCATTCAAATATTCAAATACATAATTAGAATTACAGCTAAAGATATTATAGTCTTTATTAGTCACGCCGAAACTGCTGGTAATTTTATTATTTAATTTCCTTTCACAAGTTTTATAAATATCTTTTTGGTTTGTTTTGCAGTTGTTCATTAATGTCCCATGGTGGTACATTCCTTACTACAAAACATTCGGATCTATCATCACATCGCCAAGGACTAGGAGCAAGATGGTCCTTGCTGGTCCATCCAAGTCTGCTGATACCATTTTCAAGTAATTAACCGTTAATATGCTTTACAATTTCATCATTCAAATATATTTTTTTGTCACTAGGCTCATATGTTTGTTGGTTGGAAACAGATACATTTCTCCTGAACAAGTCCCGGTTAAGTACGGCGGACTTAGCAATGATATTTCTTTAACCACTGGAGACACCGTCATCGAAGCCATTGTTAAACCAGCAGCTAAATACACCATAGAGTTGCCTGCTTCTGAGGTATATTTACATTTATAATTTGATTACTAATAAGTTTTTAATTTAATTGTTGCTAATTGAGAAGATTTATGTGGATTGTGGCAGGCTTGCACACTCTCGTGGGAACTTAGGGTTTTGGGTGCTGATGTGAGCTATGGAGCTCAGTTTGAACCAACCGCAGAGGGAAGCTATGTTGTGATCGTCTCTAAAAACCGTAAGATTGGGTTAACCGATGAACCGGTGATAACCAATTCATTTAAGGTGGGTGAACCGGGAAAGATTGTGATCACAATCGATAACCAGACTTCCAAGAAGAAGAAAGTGCTCTACAGGTTCAAAACTCAACCAATGTCTGACCTTTGAAATCAAACCCGAGACCATATATTACGTGCCACAACCCAAATCTAAGGAGGAAGTATTTGGGAGAACAAATTTTTAATTAATTTATTTAGTTTGTTATTTGATTTGTAATTTTGAAATCTCAAAAGGTGGTTGTGTGTTTGCTGGAAGTGTTTGCTATTTTTTGTGTATTGGGGGTGGTTTTGTGTGTGGAGAACATGTGATTAAAATCCAAAAGCAAAAGAAAAAATAAACTTTGTTTCATTACTTTACCTTTTACTTTTTTACCTTTTTTTATTGTACAATCTGTGTAAATCTTAATGTATTTAATATTTATATTTGTCTTTCTCAATCTTTTATCTTTACTTCTTGTTCACAAAATGATTCTGAAACAAAGGTAAAGCATTCGAAAATATGCCCGTTGCCAAATCGTTGAACAGTTAAAAGAGTAACAAGTGTTTGATCGAAAAAAAAAACTATAGATGAAGGGAATGTTCAATGGATACATACGACTTAATAAGATAAGGAGAAGAGACGTGTCAAGACTTGTTTGGAATTCTAGCTATATCAATATTGATAGAGAGGTATGAATATAAATATGAAAAAGTTCCCTCTTTGTATAAATCATGGAAATGATAACACTGAATGAAACATTAAGTGATACTGGACCCTAATTGTTGAAATATGGACAAATGTAATTCCTGGATAAGGGACGAAATCAAAGCACACATCATTATATTTGACATTAAGATATATATAGCTGTAAACTCTATAAATTTTAGTTGCTTTATATTTCAGCAGATTTATTATTTTGGAATTGCAATTGCAAAGACCAAAGATAATCTATTTAAAGTGTTATGTAATTGTTGAAAAAATATTTAATTCCGTAGTGTGGCTAGTCGATCATAACCAGTCACGACTTATGTAGTGTGGCTACACTGTCTTACTATATAAAGGACTAAAACCAGATAACCTTACTTATCAAGTTATCTGGTAATTGTAACTATCAAAATTATACTAAAAGTTATTTAAATTAAATAAATTTTAGTGTAATTTAGATTATTTAAACTAATCATATGATTAATTGTTATGGGCTACTCATAAATAAAATAAGTCTAAAGTTCAAGTCTAATCCGCATGATTATCAAATCTAACAATAATAAAAGGGAAATATACTTCATTCTAAGGTTGTCCACGTCGGATCAATAAATCAGCCAATCAAGGAGAAGTTACTTTGACACGTCGTTTACACATAGTCAGAAAATTATCTATGCTGGGCTTCTTTCTGTGGCCTGAAACTATTTTATTTTGGTCCAAAACAAACCCACTTGATTAACCTAACCTCTAGCAGTTTCTATCGATTTCTCCTCACTTCGTTTTCCTGCGACCTCCGTTACCGTGATCCCTATTCTTATCAATCAATAGTTTTCTATGCTTCTCACCTAATGAATTCGTTTCGCATACCTCTCTCTCATCCTTTATATACTGTTCTCTCTTTTCTTGCTACAAACCATAACCCGAGAACCTGCTCAAATCAAGCTCAAGCATGGCCATGAAACCAAACAGCAAGTGGGCTTCTCGAAGGAGCCTATCAGGAGTACTTCTCAGTAGGCTTTCCGCCTCTGCCTCAGCCTCCACCACAAGCACAAAAATACAATCACTGCCTGATATCATGATCATAAGATACAGTAGGCTTTGTAACCTTTAATATGTTTCAGGTTTATGTTTTAATCACGCTTTGTTTTGGGTAGCTTTTCTTATGGTTTTGATTTCATGTTGCAGGGTCTCTAAAGCCACAACTCTCTGAGGGTTTCTGTTTCGACTATAGTCCTGTTCGTTTGGTTGATTTGTTTTCGGCGTCGGCGTCGGCGTCGGCGTCTGCGTCATCTTAGTTTGATTGTTGTTCGTTTGTAGGCCGACGCCGGCCGACGCTGGCGCTGATGCTGATTGTTGTTCGTTTTGTAGACGCCGACGCCGACGCCGACGCCGACGCCGACGCCGACGCTGGCGCTGATGCTGATTGTTGTTCGTTTTGTAGACGCCGACGCCGACGCTATTTTTTGGCGTCGGCGTCGGCGTCGGCGTCGGCGTCGGCGTCGGCGTCGGCGTCGGCGTCGGCGTCGGCGTCGGCGTCGGCGTCGGCGTCGGCGTCGGCGTCGGCGTCGGCGTCGGCGTCGGCGTCGGCGTCGGCGTCGGCGTCGGCGTCGGCGTCGGCGTCGGCGTCTGCGTCATCTTAGTTTGATTGTTGTTCGTTTTGTAGACGCCGACGCCGACGCTATTTTTTGGCGTCGGCGTCGGCGTCTGCGTCATCTTAGTTTGATTGTTGTTCGTTTTGTAGACGCCGACGCCGACGCTATTTTTTGGCGTCGGCGTCGGCGTCTGCGTCGGCGTCGGCGTCTGCGTCATCTTAGTTTGATTGTTGTTCGTTTTGTAGACGCCGACGCCGACGCTATTTTTTGGCGTCGGCGTCGGCGTCTGCGTCATCTTAGTTTGATTGTTGTTCGTTTTGTAGACGCCGACGCCGACGCTATTTTTTGGCGTCGGCGTCGGCGTCTGCGTCATCTTAGTTTGATTGTTGTTCGTTTTGTAGACGCCGACGCCGACGCTATTTTTTGGCGTCGGCGTCGGCGCTATTTTTTGGCGTCGGCGTCGGCGTCTGCGTCATCTTAGTTTGATTGTTGTTCGTTTTGTAGACGCCGACGCCGACGCCGACGCTATTTTTTGGCGTCGGCGTCGGCGTCTGCGTCATCTTAGTTTGATTGTTGTTCGTTTTGTAGACGCCGACGCCGACGCTGGCGCTGATGCTGATTGTTGTTCGTTTTGTAGACGCCGACGCCGACGCTGGCGCTGATGCTGATTGTTGTTCGTTTTGTAGACGCCGACGCCGACGCTATTTTTTGGCGTCGGCGCCGACGCTATTTTTTGGCGTCGGCGTCGGCGTCTGCGTCATCTTAGTTTGATTGTTGTTCGTTTTGTAGACGCCGACGCCGACGCTGGCGCTGATGCTGATTGTTGTTCGTTTTGTAGACGCCGACGCCGACGCCGACGCCGACGCCGACGCCGACGCCGACGCCGACGCCGACGCCGACGCTGGCGCTGATGCTGATTGTTGTTCGTTTTGTAGACGCCGACGCCGACGCCGACGCCGACGCTGGCGCTGATGCTGATTGTTGTTCGTTTTGTAGACGCCGACGCCGACGCTGGCGCTGATGCTGATTGTTGTTCGTTTTGTAGACGCCGACGCCGACGCTGGCGCTGATGCTGATTGTTGTTCGTTTTGTAGACGCCGACGCCGACGCTGGCGCTGATGCTGATTGTTGTTCGTTTTGTAGACGCCGACGCCGACGCTGGCGCTGATGCTGATTGTTGTTCGTTTTGTAGACGCCGACGCCGACGCTATTTTTTGGCGTCGGCGTCGGCGCTGGCGCTGATGCTGATTGTTGTTCGTTTTGTAGACGCCGACGCCGACGCTATTTTTTGGCGTCGACGCCGACGCTGGCGCTGATGCTGATTGTTGTTCGTTTTGTAGACGCCGACGCCGACGCTATTTTTTGGCGTCGGCGCCGACGCTATTTTTTGGCGTCGACGCCGACGCTGGCGCTGATGCTGATTGTTGTTCGTTTTGTAGACGCCGACGCCGACGCTATTTTTTGGCGTCGGCGCCGACGCTATTTTTTGGCGTCGACGCCGACGCTGGCGCTGATGCTGATTGTTGTTCGTTTTGTAGACGCCGACGCCGACGCTGGCGCTGATGCTGATTGTTGTTCGTTTTGTAGACGCCGACGCCGACGCTGGCGCTGATGCTGATTGTTGTTCGTTTTGTAGACGCCGACGCCGACGCTGGCGCTGATGCTGATTGTTGTTCGTTTTGTAGACGCCGACGCCGACGCCGACGCTGGCGCTGATGCTGATTGTTGTTCGTTTTGTAGACGCCGACGCCGACGCCGACGCTGGCGCTGATGCTGATTGTTGTTCGTTTTGTAGACGCCGACGCCGACGCTATTTTTTGGCGTCGACGCCGACGGACCTGCGGCGACCAAACGAACAGCACTTATAAGAAGAGTTTGAACCACAAGTTTCTCTTTGGCATAGGTACTGAGATCTGGTTAAAAAACTCATGTTTTTGATTTTTTTGGTACATATCGTTCATATAATATTGAGTATCTGTTTAAACTTTAAACTAACTATATTTATTCTTCTATGAACGATATCGTAATATTTATCTGTTTGAACTAACTATATTTATTCTTCTAGATTTATTTAGTTTTGAGAATCTTTTTGTGTATGGATTTGACATCATAATTCAGCTTAAGCTTAGAAAAAACTTTTATCAATTTCAGCATGGAACAGGTTCCCTTTTTGGAGCTAACTACATTCATGTGAAGTGAAAAACCAAACAATATCTAAATTGTCTGCTGGATAATGAATGAACAAAATAACTTGCAGGCGTATTCATCTTTGATGACGAGGTGCGTAACTCTCTTTCTCCAATATTTCTGTAAAGTTGTGTGTTGTCATTATACTACGTCTTAGGGAACGCTTATGTCTCAGTGGAGCATTTGGTTCTTGGTTTGCATACACCTCGCCGAAAAAAGTCTCGAGCCATCAAGTGGAAGACGTCGAGCCTCCTGCCGCACCTTTTCACCATCGTTAGACCAAGTCTAAGCGGTAAGACCAACCCTCTAATGTGTCCGTGGTATTGTTTATGGTATTGTTTACTTGAAAATGATGATAACGATGATGACTTGTGTATATGGTTGATTAGAGTGGCTGGGTGTTAATACACTTCGATTATTGTCAGTTTCTTTGATGGTTATAGGTTCTTAAGATTAGAATGCACTTTGATACAAAAACCAATAGGGTTTAGGATGATTTTCTATATGAATGTATTTTCTTAATACTTTGAGAACTGAATTGGTTTTAACGTATTTCAGCCTTTCAAAGAAAATGTTTGAGTTGGAGCTCCAGAATTCAAAATTGTTCTTACAAGCGAAATCATAGAGAGAATTAGTGTCATGAATTCACAGTGAAACGTGTGGTAAAAGATGCTAATCTCTCAGAGATTAAGGTTCTTAGTGTCCTGTGTGATGGTTTGATGGGGGCTATTCATTGATCTGCTAAAAAACAGTAGCGAAATATACTCTGTTCTGCTCCAGGTATGATTGAATTTAGATGCGTGGGATGACATTTACGAGTTCTATTTAGTTTGTGTTATTTCAAATACATAAAATAACTTTGCTACTCACAAAGTAAAATTGTTGAAGGCTCAACAAAAATGAGAAAAGTTGTGTTACTTAATGAAGGCAAATTACCTTCGTTATCCATAGGCTGTGATTTGTGATATGTGTCTTAACGTTATTTATTTTTTGATATTCAACTAGGTAAAAACATGGCCTCCACTTCTGAACACCTTTTGGAACACCAGAATGCTAGAGCTGGTGTACAAAGTCCGAAGGAAATTTTCATAGAAATAGTAAGTTCGTTCCATGAACATGATCCCACATTTGTGCTGCGTTTTGTTCTGTATTTTTAGTTCTTATTTTTTATCCAAAGTTTTCTTATCTAAAGCCAATAATTGCAGAGTTCTATCCATCTGTAAACTCTATTGCTTCTGTAAGTGCTGCAGTCTGGTTTACGTGATGATAATATTTTCATAATAGTAAGCATATTAATAATTAACACCTAACAAAGATAAAAAAAATAGAAAATAATAATTTTTTGTTTATTTTTTAAATCTGAAAAATATACAAGTGTTTTGGAACACTAAAATTCTTAACATTTTTTATGAATATTATATCAAAAAGTAAGCATATTAATCTTTATCACTCGATCAAGATAAAGAAAATTAAAAAAAAAGTTTGATGAAGAAAAGTGTTTGGAATATTATGTTCTTTCCGAGAAGTGATCATTTTATTTTAAACAAAACTTAGGTTCACCCCCTATGATGAACCTTTAAATTCACCACACCTCTTATCACCAATTAAATTGCCACCTAGATTAATTATAAAAAATACTAAATTTAATTTTAAAAATCTAAAATAATTGGAAAATAAAAATGAAAATCAATTTTAATGATGCTAACACCATTAACAAGACCATAAATTTTAAATTCTAAACCTCAACGCTAAACCCAAATCCTAAATTCTAAACCCAAATCCTATACCCTAAACTCTAAATCCAAACCCTATACTCTAAATCCTAAACCCAAACTCTAGACCCTAAACCCTAAACCCAAATCCTATACCCAAAAACAAAATCCTAGACTCTAAACCCAAACCATAAATTCTAAACCCAAACCCCAAATCCTAAACCCTAAACCCAAACCTAAACTCTAAACCCAAACTTTAAATCTGAAACCCAACACTATACTTAAGGATTTGGGTTTAGAATTTAAGGTTTGAGTTTAGAGTCTAGGTTTAGGATTTAGGATTTGGGTTTATGGTTTAGGATTTGGGTTTAGGATTTAAGGTTTGGGTTTAGAGTCTAGGTTTGGTTTAGGAAATTTAGGATTTGAGTTTAGGATATGGGGTTTGGGTTTAGGGTTTACGGTTTGGATTTAGGGTCTAGAGTTTGGGTTTAGGATTTAGAGTATATGATTTGGATTTAGAGTTTAGGGTTTAGAATTAGGGTTTAGAGTTAAAATTTAGAATTTAAGGTTTTTTAGTGGGATTAGAAATATTGAAATTGGCATCATTTTTTAAAATAAAATTTATTATTTTTTGTCATTAATCTAGGTGACAGTTTGATTAGTGATAAGAGGTGTGGTGAATTTAAAAATTCATCCTACGGGGTGAACCTAAGTTTTGTTCCTTTACTTTCGAGAAATTCTTGGGTTCATCCCCTATGGTGAACCTGTAGGTTCACCAACCAATAGAATTTCATTATTTCAAGTTCGGTATCTTTTAAAAAAGGAAACAAAACATTGTTAATTTATATAATGTTTTTTAAATAATAATAATAATAATTGCTAAAAAGAAATTAAATAATATATATTTTTTACGCCGGCAAAAAAATATTAAACCCTTAATCCTAAATCCTAAACCCTAAATTCTAGACTCTAAACCTTTGGATAAACCCTAAACCTTTGGAAAAATCCTAAATCCTAGAGTTTTATGATTCATCCAAGGATTTAGGGTTTACTGAAGGGTTTAGGGTTTACCCAGGGGTTTATGGTTTAGGATTTAGGGTTTAGATTTTAATGTTTTGTTGACTGTGTTAAAAAATTATTTTAAAACAAGGATGTAGAATTTACCCAAGGATTTATGGTTTACCCAAGGATTTATGGTTTACCCAAGGGTTTATGGTTTACCTAATGGTTTATGGTTTACCCAAGGGTTTATGGTTTATCCAAGGGTTTAGAGTTTACCAAAGGATTAGGATTTAAGATTTAGAGTTTAGTGCTTTGCTGACGGTGTTAAAAATATATTTTTTTTAATTTGCAATTACTATTATTTTTTATTTATTATAAAAACATAACTTGACAATAATTTATTTTCTTTTTTAAAAGATACTCAATATAAAATAATAAAATTTTATTGGTTGGTGAACCTATAGATTCACTCTTAGGTAACCCAAGAATAACTCTTTACTTTCGGCCTTCCTGGAGAGAGGAAATAGAAGAAAAAGTTACCCAGTTATACAATCTTATGTTCATAGTTTTCAAACAATATCATGAACATAACATCTATAAAGAGGATAAAAATCTGTAGCTACTTTCCAAACTCGAACTTTGTATGTTCTTTATAACTAAATTATCAAACGATATTGTATATATATACTAACTCATGAAATAAATTATATAACCGCACAATCCGCGCGTAGCGCGGACATAGATCTAGTAGATATAACTACGGCCTTATGATATTCATCTTAAAATAAATATATACATGTCATTGTTTCATTCATAGCTTACGTCATTCATTTTGAAAAAGACAGTACTATAATAATTTTTGAAATCAGGTGCGAATTTGCCAGAGGAGACGGGAATACCATTCAAAACCGTAATTGATAATTTCAAAACTTAACTGGCCATGTTGTAGTTGTTATAAAGAAAGTATTTCTAAGTTCTACACAAAAGTAGATTGTTACTTAACCATAAATCATAACATCGTGTATCTAATTCAAAGCCAAATATTGATTCCAGTTTCTCAACAACAACAAAATGTCGCAAGTCCGGCCTAAAATCAATCAAAATTTAGAATCTGGAAATTTTAATCTGACTCACCAAGAATATTTGAAAGTTACAGGAACGGAGAAAATGTTAATATGAAAACAGATAGAGTTGAGTATAATTTTGAGAAATCAAACGGTTTAGTAATCTAATAAGTCCATTAAGAACGGCCACCATTTTATCTTGGGATCAAACCCTCTTTTAAAATTTGAAATGCTTTTAGTACAAAACATAAATTTCTATGGACAATGGTCGCATAAATGGTTAAACATGTATGAGGACTGAAGTGATCATAATGTCGGGTCCGATGACAGTTGGGAGCTTATAAAAAATGCATAAAATAGTAAAACGATTGAAAAGGGAGTGACATGCGTGGACCGACACAACACAAACAGCCATGAATGAAATATGAGCACATTCACTACTGGCCTGGCCATAGTCGTCGCATGTGCTTCTTCATCAATTCCTCATTCGCCTTCCTTTTTGCTTTCCGTATTTAATTCACAAAGAAATAATAAAAGGTCCTCACTTTCACACAATAATCGAGTTTTGTTGATCATTTCACTTCCATAACTGGAGAGGTATATGTGTGTCAGTGTGTGTATTTGTGAAAGTGTTTGTAAATAGACATATGTTATAGGTCGATTCGTTTCACCGTTTTACGATTAGCGACAGGCGACTACTAAATGATAAAGCTCTGCATGTTCATCAACGTTTTCAAAATACTCGTTAATCTTGATGTTTATACCAAGGGTGAAAAACGAGCATGGTTCGTGCTGTTATATTATTGCCAATAACAAGAAACAAACCCAAACTTATACAACTCAATAACAACTAATTTCAGTTATTATATTTTGTCCGACTAATATGTTATATAATTTCTAAATAGTAAAAGTCCATGTTAAGTTAAAATATTAATTAGCTCTCTAAGTTTAGTATCAATTTCAAACAATCCAATGATAATCGACGAATACCTTTTATTAATTTTGGAAAGAAAAAAAAAAACAGATCCACGTGGAAACAATATATTTTTTTGGTACTATATTCGTTTGGTTCTTTCTTATGTTTCTTCGGACACAGTTTTGAATCCTTCACTGTCTCGACGTATCTAACTCTCTGTTGGTTAAAAGTGTGATATAATTTCGTTAAGACGGTACAATATCAGTAAGTGTAACCGGAAAGAGAAAATAATAATAAATAAACCAAAGAGGCTGAAGGTTTCGGGCTGATGGTATCATTCAGCTAGGCCCAATTTTGAGCCCATTTTCTTTACTGTGCAGCAACAGCAAATCCGAGAAAGGGAACCACGGAATCAACAAAACTCAGAAGAATCAAATCGCCAAGAGGTAAATCGATTTTGGGAAAAATGGGTGAGAAGAAGGAGATCGTGCCACCGGAATACGACGTGAACTCCAAGTGGGACGCGTGTCTCGATCTCACAACCCGCCGCTTCGTCTACTCCTCCCTCGGCGGCGCCTTCGCCGGTCTTCTCTTCTTCAGTTCCGTGTTTTCATTCCTCCCCAAACTCGATTTCTCGTTTCTATGTGTTTGTTTACGTAGTGATGATTAGCGATTTTCCGGATCGAATTGAAGAAATACATGATTGAAAAATTAGGGTTTTAAAGTGTTTGTTTCTCGAGATTGATTGTAGTTTCTGGATTACTACTGTAGGGAGTCCTGTTACGAGATGGGCGTCTATTGCCTTTGGTGCTGGGATCGGTATTGGCTCTGCATACACTGATTGCTCTCGTGCTTTTGATGCACCTCCTCCTGCCATTGTAGCAGTTCCCAAGAGTGCAGAGACTTCTGTATCTCAGGTTAGTCGGAACTACTATGCATTTTGTTGATTGTCTGAGTCTATCTGCCTACTATGGATGGTTATAGTAAATTGAGAAACTTAGTGTGGTTAAACTTTGTAATTTAGTATCAAACTCTAGATGCAAGCATCCTTACTAGGGTACTAACACTGATTCCACGTTCTGAGGATTTTCTTAGTGTTAGTCATAGTGATTGCTACTGGAGGTAATAACGATATATAGAGTTTACACATATGCATATCGATTCATGTAGTGCGAATTGGTACTTACAAGGTTGAAGGCAGTTCCATCTTGCAGTTTGCAGAGCTTTGCTTATCTACTTAGCTGTGCGATTAAACTAACGATTCTAGTTGCAAAATGCTGGTGTTCGCTAATTCAGACGTCCTCATTGTTTATGAGTAGAGGAATATGTTATCTGTAATAATGATATACAGACTTCACCATATCTTTATATATCAAATTCTGTTTGGTAATTAAAGTTAGTACTTACAAGGTTGAAGGCAGTTCCATGTTGCAGTTGCAGCTTTGCTTTACCTTTAATGTGCGACTAAGTAGAGTAATACAAGTAACAATTCTAATTGCATATGTTGGTATTGGCTAATTCAGACGTTCTGATTATCCATGAGTATACATATTATTGTTTTTTTGGGTTTTACCTTGTGAAAAATCCATGACAAAGTAGAGGAACATGAGGCTTAAAATCTTTGTTTTTTTTTTTGCTTTTACCTATTGTTGCAGGCTGCAGAGGAGTAGGCAAGGATGGTGATAAAGGGAAAGTAAGTGAACCCATGCGAAGATGAGCAGGGTATTCAGAAACACACAAACGATTGTTGATTTGTTTCCTAAACCTACCAAAGGACAGAGCCTTTTTTGAGTTTAATGCAATGTAAAACCTTGTTTCTTTCTTCTGTTAATCGTTTTGAACAGTTGACATCTAAAATGTTATATCAGTGAGTCACGCATTGTACTACCAATTCAATAATAAACAACAATTCCTCAAACCTCAACAACGTTTACTTTAAGATAGGGCCTTTATTTTTAGTCAATACCAAACGAAAATTTGCAAACCGGGAATAACCGAAAGCATGTTTTTCGTCGAGAGATATAGCAGGCCCCACAGACGAAACAAGACATTAAAAAATTAAGACCGAACCAATCCGAGAGGTCCGATGGACCGCCATAGTCACCGACTTTAAACCAGCAAGCATCCTGTAATCAATTGAGTAAAAGATATTTAATTTTTCTTACGACGAGGAAGAGGATAACGGAAGAGATTAGAAGAAATGAATAGGGCGCCGGAGAACGATCTGTGTTCGATATGTCATTCTCACTTCACCGCTCCTTGCCAAGCCAATTGCTCTCATTGGTTCTGCGGTGAACCCTCTCTCTCTCTCTCTCTCTCTCTCTCTCCCTATGTATATACTTCTTTTAGCCTTTCTAGTCTTAGCTTCTTGGCATTTTGATTCGGTTCTGTTCCTTAACTCGGTTCCATGCGATCGTATTTGACTTTTCCCATTCTATTCTCCGAAAATAAAAATCATTTTGTTAACGAGCTCTCTCCGATCGCTTGCTAATTACGCCTTTTGACATTCAGATTCTCTCAATTGCAGAGTTTGCCCCCTTTTTGTTTGACATTCTTTTAGGTTTGAATTTTTCTAATTGGGGGACATGTGGTGTTTTCCTTAAATCTGAAATCTCCAAAACTTGAATTTGATTGTCTAGCTTACTGTCTGCGTAGTATGTTTCTGAAGATTTTCATGACCGATTACAGTTTTTGTATAAGTTGGGGCCAGTAGCTTCAGTGCTAATTTCGTTAAGACCATTGTACTCTAATAATCTTTGCAATTATAGCATTTAGTTTGCTGCCTTGTTCTCTCAATGAGTTCATTTCGATATGCTTAGAACTGGGGTCTAGCCAAAGCTATATCCCTAGTGTCATTCATCTTCATTACGTTCGGTTGAGCCTAGTATGAGGTTTGCTTGATTTTCATTTTGCGGACACGTTCAGTTTAACTTTTTTTTTTCTTAAAAGGAAATTGCATCATGCTTGTGTGGAGGCATGGATCTACATTACTGCCATGCAAATGCCCCTTGTGTCGTCGTCCCATAAGTTTGCTCGTTCCTACTGAAGATACCATCAGAAACCGTAATGACTCTACAGTTTCTGAGGTTCTTGTTAATCTTGAAACATACAACCGACTCTTTGGTGGAGGATCAACTAGCTTAATTCAGGTAGTGTGTTCTTCTATGCGTGCACTCTTTAAGTCTCTTAACGTCAAGTTTCCCTTAATAGAACCTCTTTTTCTCCTTACCAGAGGATGCAAGACCTTCCCTTCTTATTGCGGAGATTGTTGCGTGAAATGATGGATCCACAAAGAACGCTTCCACTTGTGATCAGAGCTCGAGTTTATATCGCAGTTAAGCTCCGACCTAAATTTTGATTTCTCTGTTATTACACAAACATTAGTCATGTTGTGCGTTAAGTTAATGAAGTTTCTTTTCCTTTGGCTGTAGATGATTCTAAGTGCAGTTTACATAGTCAGTCCAATAGATATCATTCCAGAAGGTGATTCGCCTCTTTTTTTTTCTTAAAAGGAAATTGCATCATGCTTGTGTGGAGGCATGGATCTACATTACTGCCATGCAAATGCCCTTGTGTCGTCGTCCCATAAGTTTGCTCGTTCCTACTGAAGATACCATCAGAAACCGTAATGACTCTACAGTTTCTGAGGTTCTTGTTAATCTTGAAACATACAACCGACTCTTTGGTGGAGGATCAACTAGCTTAATTCAGGTAGTGTGTTCTTCTATGCGTGCACTCTTTAAGTCTCTTAACGTCAAGTTTCCCTTAATAGAACCTCTTTTTCTCCTTACCAGAGGATGCAAGACCTTCCCTTCTTATTGCGGAGATTGTTGCGTGAAATGATGGATCCACAAAGAACGCTTCCACTTGTGATCAGAGCTCGAGTTTATATCGCAGTTAAGCTCCGACCTAAATTTTGATTTCTCTGTTATTACACAAACATTAGTCATGTTGTCGTTAAGTTAATGAAGTTTCTTTTCCTTTGGCTGTAGATGATTCTAAGTGCAGTTTACATAGTCAGTCCAATAGATATCATTCCAGAAGGTGATTAGCCTCTTTTTTTTTCTTAAAAGGAAATTGCATCATGCTTGTGTGGAGGCATGGATCTACATTACTGCCATGCAAATGCCCTTGTGTCGTCGTCCCATAAGTTTGCTCGTTCCTACTGAAGATACCATCAGAAACCGTAATGACTCTACAGTTTCTGAGGTTCTTGTTAATCTTGAAACATACATTAATAGTCAGACTAATTTGCATGGTTCTGAGTTTATGCAGGCTTCAAAAACTGGTTATGAACCATTCAGAACCTATTTCTAAACCTTTTTTAACACATTTCTAATCCTTTCTAAAACCCTCTTTGAAGGGTTCCCTCTTCTTAGACAGAGTTTCTGAACACTTCATAAACAGTTTTGAGTTGAGTGTAATTTTGAGAAATAAAACGGTTTAGTAACCTAATAAGTCCATTAAGAACCGCCACCATTTTAACTTGGGATCGAACCCTCTTTAAAATTTGAAATGTTTTTAGTACAAAACATAAATTTCTATGGACAATGGTCACATAAATGGTTAAACATGTATGAGAACTGAAGTGATCATAATGTCGGGTCCGATGACAGTTGGGAGCTTATAAAAATGCATAAAAATAGTAAAGCGATAGAAAAGGGAGTGACATGCGTGGACCGACACAACACAAACAGCCATGAATGAAATTTGAGCACATTCACTTCTGGCCATAGTCGTCGCATGTGCTTCTTCATCAATTCCTCGTTAGCCTTCCTTTTTGCTTTTCCGTATTTAATTCACAAAGAAATAATAAAAGGTCTTCATTTTCACACAACTGAATTACATAACAATTGAGGTTTGTTGATCATTTAACTTCCATAAATGGTATGTGTTTGTAAATAGACTTTATGGTATCGGTTGGTTCGTTTCACCGTTTTAGTACTAGCGACAGATAAAGCTCGGCATTACACAGCAACGTTTTCAAATACTCGTTAATCTTCGTTGAATCCGTGATGTTTATACCAAAGGTAAAACGAGCATCGTGCTTGATATATCATTGCCAATCACAAAAACAAACCGAACTTTAAACATACAACTCAAGTCTAATATGTATTATATTTTGTCCCATCAAATTTCAAACAATCCAATGATAATCAACGAAAAAACAGATCCTTTCTCAAACAAAAAACAGATCCACGTGAAACAATATTTTTGGTACTATATTCGTTTGTTTTTGTTCTGACACATCTGCCTCCTTCACTGCTTATCTATCTCTCTGTAATAACTTGTCTCGGTTAAGATTCTAATATGTAATTCGTTTGTACAATTAGGCCTGAGACTTATTATCCAAACTGGATTCGATCCGATCTTGCTCCGATCCGCCTCCAAAAATAGGATATCCGGGTGCCCGGATCCGAACTGGATAGTAAAATCTTGGATCCGTCCAAACCATCCCGATCCGATATCTTAATTTTAGGTCCGGATATCCGGATCCGATCCGTTCTTTAAAACACATTAACTTTTAAATTTCATTAATATTTATACTTTATATAATAATTTTTATACATAAATTAATTTTGTAATATTATATTTTAGTTTTACAATATTATAGACATATATATATATATATATATTTATAACTCTTGTATAAATATTTCATTTATGTATTATTTTTAAAATTTTAGTTTTTTAAAAATATTATTTTTAATTATTTTTATGGATCCCGATCCGATCCGATATCCATGATAATATAATATAGAGACGGATATCCGAATCCGGATATCCTGAACCACTTAATCCGGATCCAATTCACGGATCCGATCCGGATAATTCTAAATTTCCGGATATCCAGATCCGCCCCACTGTACAATATCAGTAGTAATAAAAAGTTATTGTAATTATATAAAAAACAAAGAGGCCTGGTAACTTCAGTTAGGCCCAATTTTAAGCCCATTTTTCTAGTGTGCAGCAAGCAAAACCGAGAAAGGGGGAATCACATTTGCTAACGGAAAGCACCAAACTCATCCAGCAGAATCAAATCGGAGAAAATGGGAGAGAAGAAGGAGACCGTGCCACCGGAATACGATGTCAACGCTAAGTGGGACGCGTGCATCGATCTCACGACCCGCCGTTTCGTCTACTCCTCCCTCGGCGGCGCCTTCGCCGGTCTCCTCTTCTTCAGTTCCGTGTTTTCAATTCGATTCTCGTTTTTTTTATGAATACTTGTACTTAATTGATGATAGATGATTAGCGATTTTGCGATCTTAGAACGAATTGAAGAAACACACGATTGGTAAAATTAGGGTTTTTAAAGTGTTCGTTTGTGATTTACTGTAGGGAGTCCTGTTACGAGATGGGCGTCTATTGCATTTGGTGCTGGGATTGGTATTGGCTCTGCTTACACAGATTGCTCTCGTGCTTTTGATACACCTCCTGCGATTGTAGCAGAGACTTCTTCTGTATCTCAGGTTAGTCGGATTTGCTTTTTGTTTTTGTATTGGAATCGAAAATTGATTACTGGGGGAGCTAATGCTTGATTAGATTGTCTGAGATTATAAAGGTTATTATTATGGATGGTTATATTAAATTGGGAATTTTGTTTTGTGGTTAGACTTTTGTAATTTGGTATCACATCTCTAGATACATGCGTCCTTCCCTTGCTAGGGTAACATTGATTCCTCATTCTGAGGATTTTCTTGGTGTTAGTGGTTTTGCTACTTGAAAAACAACTCATAGCATTGATTTGTTTCCTCCATGTTGCTGCTCTATACCGCTCGGTTCTCTATTTCCGTCATGCCGGTTCTTAAACCAATGAATGTTTTTGACATTATGTGCTTACGTTTTGTCTTTGTCTTTGATCACTTAACCTTTATAGACACGATCGTGTTCTGTGTTGACTATGGAAACTGAAAGGGGTGAGGTTGCTAGGCCATAGATCAAAAAGCCTTGAACCGCAAATCAATCATCATTCCTGAAACCCACAAACAAGTCTTTTTGACCATCCCACTCATGACTGAGTGTCACTTGCGGTTTGACTGAAGAAACTGTGAGATGGATAGATCATAGGATAAGAACTTGATGTTCACTCTCACTTAGCCACGGATCAATTATCTTTTCACAAGAATCAGTATTCAGAACTAAAGTGAAACCATTGAGATTAAGTGGTCCTCTTCCAATAACTTTAATGAGTTTATTACCTCAGTGACTGCTGGAAAGTCATCCATGGGCGGGCGGCTCATGATCCATCGTGAGGGAATCAACATCGCTTCTAGACCAAGTCTCACTTGGCGAATCAGGTTATTGCAAATGGATCTTATATGGTGAATTTGAGAAAAGGCAAAAGTGGGCTTCCCATTAGTCTCCAAATGTTGAACAGTTTCTTCCAGTCATAGAGACAACACTGTGTCACGGTAGATGAGTGGGCCACAAGATAGAGCCACCATTTTTTGTCTCAACATGGTCACACGTGCATAGACATAGGTCGATGAGGATTGTGTTCACATGTAACACTCAGAAACACATACGCGTGATACACTCATCTTTTAAATGTGCATGTACCGAAAGCGACATTGCTCCACTGGATTCACCGCCTAAAACTAAAATCCATCTTTGAAACTTGTCTCCTCTATTCTGGCCTCCATCTAAACTAAATGTATTCGAAACAAAACATATATATCTCTATATTTTCTCTTCATGATTCAGCGAGACTGTAATTTAAGGCAAGCAATTAGATAAACAAAATATACGCATAGTAATATTAAGAACTGCCCATGAAGTTGCATAATGTTATGTCTTGTAAACAAGTGTATTTGTAATAACGTGACGCTGTGTTATCAGAGGTATGGAGACAGATATGCTCTCCTTTATCTGCTTCTCCTCTCGATCAATATTATTATCATTGTTGGACGGCCCTACTCTACGAATTATAGACGGTAGACACCCATCACATTTACATTATTGTATAATCTATAATGTTAGCTAACCTCGGCCCTACTATCACTATTTGGCTAGCTATTTTCTCCTCACTGAAACCTCATTTATTTTTGTGTTCTATAACTTCTATTTTATATAATATATCATCAAACTTTGTGATTTTTTCCTTTCAATAATGTCTTTACATAATGGAAATCGCAATTCTTGATATGTTATGTTATGCACGTAAGATCTTGAGAACAAACTTAATAGTAAAGTCTATAAGAATCAGTGGACTCTATTTTTCTGTTTATTGATATTTTTATAAAATTTACGAACTTATAAAAAGTATCGATTCATTTGAGTAAATTCCAACGAATATCTAATTTATAAATGATGATACGTAGTGGAAATGAATAGTTATAATAACATAAGGTTTGTCTCTTACGTTGTTAACTTTGAATTCTCTAATGGATCTATCAATCTCTACTCTTGGGGGATAAAAAAATTATCAGAAGATTTTTTTCTTGAATATGTTTCTACTATATGTAGGGCTCCAATATGGAAAACGACATGAAAAATAAAATAGCCAATGTGGAAAGGGAAGTGGATACAGCTGGGGAAGTCAGCATCCAAGATCTTTCTTTGATTCGGATTTCATTTCTCACATACTCTAAACCGTATCTATTCCCAATTAAACGATATTAATTTATAGATATAGGGAAAATTAATGTATCAAAAATAAATTATTATGGAATCAACTTACAAAGAGAATATAAACCTAGACTATACAAGAAAATATGTAGAGAAAAACCCAATAATGCTGCGTTAACGTTATTGTCAGTGCTTCTTGTTGTGTATCCACAAGAGAAGAGAAAATACTTCTTTTAATAGAGAAAGTATTTAGTAAAAAAAGTTATTTAGTACACGAGAAGGTTACTTGTAAGCGTTAGTTGTTATCAGATGTTACTTGATAGATAATTGCCCCACAGGAGCCATAACTCTTTAACTTGTGTGTTTAATGACTAAACAATGTTATATAGGGATAACATTACTCTTTGACATGCATCAGAAACAGAATGACCGATTATAAGTTTTGATAATAAATGGGTGGATATAAAATTTGATATAAGCAAGAATTAGATTCGGATCAAAGGGAGCAATGGATGTAGAAAGAAAAGGACAATGAAGAGGTTAAACGATTCTTATCATACTTCACTTAAAAGGGTAATCCACGCAACAACATTTTAGTTTTCTTTCTTTTTATGTTCTTTTAGTTTCTTTTCCAGACTGTAAGCGAATATTAAACAGTACAGAAAAAAAAAACTTGTTCTTTTTATCTGCCTAACTACTTGGAATCTATTCGATTCGTTGTTTTTAATAACTCTAATAACCTTCATATGTTTTCAACTATATCACAAGTAACTAAACTATAACTAATGCGTTAATGTTTTGTTTTATATTATTTCGGTTAATTAACATCATTTAGACACCATTATGTTTCAACTGAACCATTATGTTGTTTTTTAAAAGGTTATATTCGTAGACTCTGTTAAAACTAGGGAAATTTTCGAACATTGTGGTAATAATTTTAGTATGATTAATCTAACAACTATAACTGCAATGGAGGTTATCTGTATGTTATTTTGTAAATGTAGAATCACTGGAAGTGTAGTTTTCGAAAGCTAACTAATCTGTTAAGAAATATGCATGAAACAAATACAGTAAGTAAAAAGTAACGAGTTGCCTAACTGGTACTTCTATATGTGAAAGTAAAACATCAACAGAGTTTAAATTTTACTAATTATCATTGTAATTAAGATAATATATAGTCTCAAAAGATGACAATCCTTTGGTGTTTGAATTACAGGAGAGTGGATTTTTTTTGTTAAAAATATCAAAGGCTGATTTCAAAGATTGGGTTTCCTTTTAGACAATTTTGAATGGTTTAAGTACATATATATCTAATATTACACAAAATGACTATTTTGTCAATTTTATCAAAATAGGTATATAATTGGAATGAATTGGCTAAAAGGACTCGCTTATTTGCATCTTGCTTTCGATAATTCATAGAAATATAAAGTCGAGAAGCATTTGGATTTCTAACCAAGAATGGTAGACTTCACCCAAAAAGTCTAAAACAGAATTCAAATTTACTTCTTTTATTTTATTTTACTGTGGCAATACTAAATCTTGACAATAATAATAATAATTGCATCATATTTATATAATCATATATAATATTTTGAGAATTTAAATTAAACTCTGAAATAATTTTAATGATGAGTTTATTTCAACTTATAATTTCCAAATATATAAGATTGACGAACTAAATAAAAAGAAACGTATAGGAAAAATATAAGGCAAAAATGAAACATTTTTTCACATAGCTTTCAATACCTTATCATGCATCCATAATTTTCTGCTTTAAATACTTCTTGATGTAAATACATATTCTGAATGATGGTTGTAATCCTCAAGATTTAGTGAAATTCATCAATTGAACTATGAATGAAATTATAAGAAATGAAGAAGAAATGAATAGTTTCAATACCAATCTCTTATAAGCCTTTTTAAAGGTCACCTCGTTCTTTCAAAGTTCAGTTTCTTCAAAAAAAATTGAAACATTTATTTAATCAGAATGAGAATTTTGGCTTGAAGAGCATAAGGTACCAATTTGTGGCTTTCGGAACTAACTGTAGATAGAAATACTTTGTCACGTTCACAGTTTTATCGTGATAGCTAACTGGAAAGGTGGACTTCATATCCGGAGATAAATATGCCGTTTTCAATATTACCTAATCGTGGCACGTAAACCAATTGGAGGCCACGACTATATGATAACGGCTCAAAACCATGACATCCAAAGTCAAAATTCATGGTTTACAATCCAGAAGTGTAATATAACAATAATTCTGGATCTTACTCTTCAAAAGTGAATACGTTTTTGGGTCATCCACGGGGTATGATGGCGACCGTGCGGGGTGGTCTCCATTGAGCGAAGACAAAGAATGTCTATCTTCTATAGATTATGGAGAATATGACAACAATGGACCATGAGCGAATACAATTCATTACGTTAAATGAAAAGGATTTGGGTGATTAAAGATCTCAAGGAAATTGCAAGTTTTACAGAGATCAATTGATGAGAATTATATATAAATTTCACTGAATTCCGAATGAAAATTGTGTTACAATATAAGCATATCCCCTAGAAATTATTTGAGAAATAATTTGTACATGTGTCATCACTACATTTACTTTCAACAAAAAATGATGACATGACTTAAAAGAAATATGACATGACAACAATCTAATTGTGACATGTAAAAAAATTTATTTTAAGATTTATGTTTTTGGTAAAAAAATTTAAATATGATAATGACTATTTTCTATATAGGAATTTATATTTTTGGCAAAGTTTCATAATATAGTAATAACCTCTGTTCTAAAACGCGCCCGCGGAGACCGATTTTACGGCGCCTAAACGCTCATCGGAGCTCCTCCGTGGCGATTACCCTGTATGCGGCCAACAAATCGAAATCGAAAAGAAAAAATTCTTATTTGATATTTTTCAACTAGATATCAGTATTTACATCACAGATCTATCATTTTCTATGTAGACAACATGAAAACGAAGCTGAATCAAAGCCAAACAGACAAAAAATGATAAACTATATTAGGAAATAAAAAAGCTGCGCGAATTAGGTCTGCAGGTGGAGGAAGAAGATAAAATCAAAATTACGACATTGCCCTTCCGTTAATATAAACAGAAAAAGACAAATTAATCCCATGGCTGAGTGTGGAAGACGTGATGTGGAATGCATTTCAAGCTTAAGTAACCACTGGGCTAAGTTAATTCGTTTTTTATTTCGCTAGATAAAATATTTATCATATATAATATTTAAATATATCTAAAATTCCACCCCGCTTAATCTCCGATTTTTTCCCGCTTTGTCAGTAACTCGCTAGGCCCAGACAAGCCACACGCGTAACGCCTAACGAGTTTCCGAACAGGGGTAATAACTAATAAATTTTATATTAAAAATATTTTTCTCTATAAATATTCATTTTGGCAATATTTTAAAAATATGGTAATACCTAATAACTTTTCTATATCTATTATAATAATATATTTTTATATAAAAATACGAATATTAAAACATTTACATCAATTTATGAATCATAATTTTTATTATTCAAATAAGTGTAGTTATAATTATATATTTTATCAACTTATATATGTTATTTATATTTAATGTATATATTTATTAGAACTAATTTATATATTTACAAATAAATATATTTAAAATAAAAGTAACTAAATAAGTATAATATGAATAAAATAACTTTATAAAGTTTTAATTATTTTATTAAAATTTAAATAAAATAAAATAAAAATGTTATAAGTAAACTTGATAAATCAAACTAAAAACAATTACATTATGGTTTTCTTTTTTTTTAACTAAGAAAATTAAAATATAAAAATTAAAAGTTGAAAATTTTGTTTATATTAAATAGTAAGATTTTTAAATTAGTAAACATATATAATATGGTACTTAAATGTTATGTACAACTCCAAGCAAAAGAGGGTTATTGCTTTCATTGATAATTAGGTTATTAAATTATATAATTAGTTGATACTGAATAATTGCAAATCATTTTTCGTTTTCTTTTTCTTTGAATGAATACATTTATATCAAAGTTCATAACTAATGTTATAGCTGTCAATAATTCATAGAGATATAAAGTCAATAAATATTTTGATTTCTAACCAAAAATGGTAGACTCCACCCAAAAAGATCTAAAACAAAATTTAATTTGAAGTCTATTGTTTCAATATTAAATCTTATAAATAAAAATTCCATTAAATTAATATAATTGTATCTAATATTTTAAAAATCGTTGAAATTAAATTATGTAATAACTTTGGTGATGAGTTTATTTCTAAGAAGAATTTTATAAATATATATTATAAATATTGATAGACAAAACAAAAGAAACGTATAAGTACAGTATAAGCAAAAATAAAATATTTTTACATAGCTTCCGATACCTCTTGTTTGATAATAAAAGCTTCAGCCTGTGTCGATAATTTTCTGCTTTGAATACTTTTTGATGTAAATGCATATTCTGAATGAGGTTGTAATCATCCTCAAGATTGTAATAAAGTTCGTCAATTGAAATTATGCATGAAATTAAAAGATACGAATTGATATTCAATACTAATCTCTCCTCAGATTGAGAAGTTGATTTATTAAAAAAAGATAAGTTTCTTTTCTCTCATATCATTTTGTATTTTTTTTTCAATCGGCATCCTATCTTATATATTAAAAAGAAATCATAATTTTTTCATGTGTGATTTTTAAATTGGACCATCACCTAGAAGTTACAACTAATATTTATTTGTTTGCATAATAATATCATAACAATAATTGTGATTGCAATTTATTATTTTCTTTCCCTAACAACTAACTAAAAGTATTGTTAATAAAATCTTTTTCTCCTGATTTCTTTTCTAAGCATATGCTTTTTTTAAGTTGTGATATTTAATTTTGTTGGTTTAATTGTAGCTAAGATATAACAATGATTTTAATTAAAAAGGACTATTACAAAACGTATCTTTTCTCGGTTCAAGAGCACTTTAAAAATACATGTTATTCATATAACTTTTTAGATCATACGATACAACAAACTATAAGACAATAAATACAGATTAAATTAAGGGGTAAATATGCAGTAACATATACACGTAAATAATCTATGTTACTTTTATACTTTGTTGTATAGTTTATAATGCTCTAAATATTTTGAACATTCAATATGGATTGATATATGTCTTTAATAATATTTTATGTCACTCTTATATTTCTATACTATTAAAACATAGGTCATGAATTCTTTCATGTGTAATTTTTTAATTTGGATAATTCCTTAAACTTTATCAAATTTTACATGTCTTAATTATAATATTTTATTTTTATCTTTTTTATTTGAAATACAAATAAATACGTAAAAATATATAACAAAATCTTTGAAAATATTTTCAGATTCATTCTAAAAATTATGTCCAAAAAGTACTTAACTTAAATTTTAATTATCATAAACTATAATTAGAAATTAAAATTTTATTATTTTATTTTTAGTTAATAAACGAAAATTTAAAATTATATAAAATATTTCACTTATATTTTAATGAAGGTAACAATTTCAACTGATTAATTTTCAAAAAAAAGTCTTACAATTTTTTTTAAAGATTTTGCTAGAAAGATCCATTTATGTTTCAAAATAAAAAATTATCCAATTATATAGGTCCAATTAAATTTATTTCCATACAAATTTCAAATTTAGAAAAAAACATAAAATTATGTAAAGTAGTATTGTTACATAATAATGTTCTCAAATAAATTTTGTTACAGAAATATAAAATTTACAATAATAATATAAAATCCAATAAAGTATTTTACTATGAAAAAAAACACGGTGCGGATCAAGATCTAGTTGTTATTATGGTTTTATGATACCCATTCGTCTGAACAACTTGGACTGTTTAAGAACCTGATTAGTATGTAATAAGGATAGATATAGTTCTATTACTTTTGTCACACACTAAAAACCGATTGAAGAATCAAGTACTTGTTACAAAGAAAAACGAATAAATCCAAATCTAGAGACACAAAACGAAAGATTACTAATGTTTACAGCGATTAAACTATTTTACTTACATTTTTTTTAGAAAATGTTTTTTTTTTTTAAATATGAGCACCGTTGAATTTTATAATGATCTGAAAGTGACGCTCAACTGTAGAATGAAAAGAGTATCACACACACACCATATGTCAAAATCAGTATACGTAGATGATTTGTGTCCAATTTTATTTAAAATAATAATGATTTCCACAAAATATATTTAGAGTCGATTTAAGATAAATGAGTTAGCCTTTTTGGCTCCTTTACTCACGACAAGCTTCTCTTGACTCTTGTCTTTTCTCTCTCTTCTGCCAATCTTCAAAATATATAGTTCTCATACTCCTTGGATACATCCTTCTCTGTATCTGTTCTTCACAGACTTTCTATCTTTTGTGATAAACCAAAAAAATAATACTTCTAATAATTTTTTAACTTCTTAAGGATCAGCTGATCTTGTGTATTCAAGAACCCCCCTCGAAATCAGAACTTCTTTTTGTTGTTTCCCAGAGATTTTCTTAGAAAGTGGCAAAAGAAAGCCACTAAAAGGTTTTTTCCTTTTTCTTTCAGGAAACCACAAATCAAAAATCTTCTCAATACCCTCTTTCTTGTTTTCGATTATGTTCTCTCGAATTTACCTTCAACAGGTTTGAGAAGGATCGTTCACCAACCTGAGATTCTTGGGTTGTTTCTTTTCTTTCAGGTACAGTTCTTCTATATTGGCTTTTGTTTAATTAGTTGATTATCTCGGTTACTTTTTGAACCTTTAAGCCTCTCATTCAATCTTTAACTCAATCTGTGATTATTTATAAAGATTTAAAGTATAGATTCAATGAAAAAGCTGGAGATCTTGTAACTATAGATTTCAAAAGAATTTAACATTGGAGTGTACTTAACTGTAGTAATTAACAAATAGTTACTTTATCCGCTAATTTTGATCTGTGATCTCTTGATTCTTTATGTAGTTTAGTCATTAATCCTTAATATACACTCATCAATCCTCGATATTGGTTCTTTTTCACTAAAAGTTCCATGCTTTTTTTTTTTAATAATTTGCTTTACTTTCAAAACAAATGATTAAACCACAATCATATAGTAGGGGAAAATAACCTTTCTGCACTGTGATGAGTACCTTTAAAGCTCACTTATAGAGTTTGTTTATGTTTAGCACACAAGCAAACTTTATATGTCCATTTACATATAACTTTTGTTCTTCAACCTCATGTTTTTAGTATACCCAATCAGCTTATAGTATTTGACAACAAAAACTCCCATTAATTGGTTGTAGACTTGTAGTATACCTGACGTATCTAATACAACTTTTAATTAATTAATTATTTAAAACTTGGTAAGAATCACATGAACCTCTTTTGACAAAAAAATCTTTATCATGATTGATTCATTTGTTAAAATATTCATATATTTATGTATGGGATAATATCATGACCACCCACGTAGACATTATTGCGTTTGCTTAGATGATTAATTGTGATATTTTAGTATACACAGTTTATCATACCAGGTTAAATACAATATCGTGAAACTTTGTAGTGGTTGGTTTGTTGGATTTCATATCGTTTTTCTTTTTAATGTAGGGGCGACTGGGCGAGTGCGTCCACCATGAAGAAGACCTGAGCTAGACAATTGTCCGTTTTGCCCTTGAATACCACCGTAAATGACGAGAACACCTAACATCCGACGTGGCATACTCACCACCGTGGCCGCCACGATTCTCCTCTCACTCTTCCCGCCAAATGTTGTTGCGACCGTTGAGAAGCAAGCTCTATTTCGTTTCAAGAACCGCCTCAACGACCCTCGCGACGTCCTCCGCTCATGGAAACCCTCCGACTCGCCCTGCACGTACCACGGCGTCACGTGCCACCCACTCTCCGGCGAAGTCACCGGCATCTCTTTAGAAAACGCGAACCTCACCGGCTCCATCTCTCCGGCGATCTCCTCTCTCACAAAGCTCTCCACTTTATCGCTTCCCTTCAATCTAATCTCCGGCGGAATCCCGCCGGAGATACTCAACTGCACGAACCTCAGAGTACTCAACCTCACCACGAACCGTCTCTCCGGCGCGATCCCCGACTTCTCCCAACTGAAGAACCTAGAAGTCCTCGACGTCTCCGTGAACTTCCTCACCGGAGAGTTTCAGAGCTGGGTCGGGAACTTGACTCGGTTGGTCTCGCTCGGTCTCGGCAACAACAACTACCAACAAGGCGAGATCCCCGAGAGTCTCGGCGGTTTAAAGAAGCTGACGTGGCTCTACTTAGCTAAATCAAACTTAACCGGAACCATACCGGACTCCATCTTCGAACTAAACTCTCTCGACACTTTCGACATAGCCAAAAACTCGATCTCCGGTGAGTTCCCAGTCTCGATCACGAGACTGACGAATCTCACCAAAATCGAGCTGTACGACAACAGATTCACCGGTGAGATTCCACCGGAGATCAAGAACCTGACTCGTCTCCGTGAGCTCGACGTCTCTCTGAATCAACTGAGCGGCGCGTTGCCTCGAGAGATCGGGGCTCTCGAGGAGCTTAGAGTCTTCCACTGCCATCAAAACAACTTCACCGGAGAGTTCCCTTCCGGTTTCGGAGATATGCGTTTCCTCTCTTCCTTATCGATCTACAGAAACAACTTCTCCGGTGAGTTTCCGGCGAACACCGGCCGGTTCTCGCCGATGGACACGGTGGACATATCGGAGAACATGTTCACAGGACCGTTCCCTCGTTTCTTATGCCAAAACAATAAGCTATTATTCTTGCTCGCCTTAGAGAACGATTTCTCCGGCGAGATTCCGGGAACCTACGCTGGTTGCAAGTCTCTTCTGAGACTCAGGGTAAACCAGAACCGGTTTACCGGTCATGTTCCCGAAGGGTTCTGGTCTCTGCCGCTAGCTAAGATGATCGATCTCAGCGATAACCGTCTCACCGGTGAGATCTCTCCTCAGATCGGACTCTCGACGGAGCTGAGTCAGCTGATCTTGCAGAACAACAGATTCTCCGGTAAGATTCCGAGGGAGCTAGGGAAACTGACGAATATAGAGAGGATTTACCTGAGCAACAACAGTTTTTCCGGCGAGATTCCCACAGAGCTCGGAGATTTGAAACTGCTGTCTTCTCTCCATCTTGAAAACAATTCACTTACAGGTTTTATCCCATCAGGGTTGACGAACTGCGTCAGGCTTGTTGATCTGAATCTTGCTGAGAACTCGTTAACCGGAGAGATCCCGAACGGTTTGTCTCAGATCGGTTCTTTAAACTCGTTGGACCTCTCACGGAACATGCTAACGGGGGAGATACCGGTGAATCTAGTGAAGCTGAAGCTGAGTTTTATAGATTTGTCTGAGAATCAGCTCTCGGGAAGAATACCACCGGATCTATTGGCCGTGGGAGGAACCATGGCCTTCTCACGCAACGAGAAGCTCTGCGTGGACAACCATGACGTCAAGGCAAGCGAGAAATATGTTTTGAGTTTATGTAATGATGACCAGCACGTGCACAAGAACCGATCGCTAGACGGAACTCTCTTGTTCTTGTCTCTTGCAATCGCACTAGTAGTGCTAGTCACTGGTCTTTTCTCGTTGCGTTACAGAGTCGTGAAGATACGTAAGGAAAATAAAGATATCAACAAGGCGGATGCGAAGTGGAAGATCGCGTCTTTCCATCAGATGGAGCTTGACGCTGAGGAGATTTGTAAGTTAGAGGAAGATCATGTGATCGGAGCTGGAAGTGCGGGGAAAGTGTACAGGGTTGATCTGAAAAAAGGTGGTGGGACAGTGGCGGTTAAATGGTTGAGGAGAGGAGGAGAAGAAGAAGAAGAAGAAGAAAGCAACGGAACAGAGGTCTCTGTTTCTGAAATGGAGATTCTTGGGAAAATCAGACACAGAAACGTGTTGAAGCTCTTCGCTTGTCTTGTCAGAAGAGGTTCTAGCTATTTGGTGTTTGAGTTCATGGAGAATGGGAACTTGTATCAAGCTCTTCGCCGGAGTATTAAAGGTGGATTACCTGAACTAGATTGGCACAAGAGGTACTGCTTGTTCTCTAGATAAAACAAATTCAATTCAAAGACTATATAACAAACATTTGAATATGTTGTCTCTTTTGTCAAAACAGGTATAAAATAGCAGTGGGGGCGGCTAAAGGAATCGCTTATTTGCATCATGATTGTTGCCCTCCGATCATTCACAGAGATATAAAGTCTAGTAATATTTTACTTGACGGAGATTATGAGTCGAAAATTGCGGATTTTGGAGTTGCAAAAGTTGCTGACAAGGGATATGAATGGAGCTGTGTTGCTGGGACTCATGGCTATATGGCGCCTGGTGAGTTTTCTGAAGTTTCAACTTAACATCACTTTGTTTTTTTTACTTTAGATTGAGATTTTTATTTTATTTGTTGTGGCTACCATGTGATGACTATAGAGCTGGCTTACTCCTTCAAGGCAACCGAGAAGAGTGATGTGTACAGCTTCGGTGTGGTTCTTCTAGAGTTAGCGACCGGTCTTAGGCCAGTTGAAGAAGAGTTTGGAGAGGGAAAAGACATCGTTGACTATGTCTTCTCTAAAATTCAACAAGATGGGAGGAACCTTAGAAACGTCTTGGACAAGCAAGTTTTGTCAACTTCTGTAGAAGAAAGCATGGTTAAGGTTCTGAAAATGGGTCTTCTCTGCACTACAAAGCTTCCTAGTCTCAGACCAAGCATGAGAGATGTCGTGAGAAAGCTTGAGGACGCTGATCCATGCGTCTCCAATTCTCTAGACAGAACCGGAAAGATTACAGTATAGATTACTGAGTGGGGTTAAGTTGATTACATGTTTTGGTGAGGCTAGTCACAAAAGTGTCGGTTTGTTCAAAAACTACGAGAGTCTAGTTCTTTGTATGTATTAAAGTTTCAGCGAAAAGTCAAGAGTTATTTATCCAATAAACATTAAGAAATGCTAAATAGATACAAGTTTACTGTAAACATGGTTCTTGTCAAGAAATCTCATAAATACATAATGATATGAGCTCCTTTTGCGTGAGAAAGACCAAGAATATTTAGGCTAAGCTTCCTATTAATCCTACACTCGCTTAGATATTAAAATTAATTTTGAAATTTGATTTATTATGAATCATATGAAATCTGTATATAGAGATACAATGTAATGGTAAAAAATAAAAAATACCTAAAACTAATGTGAAAAAAACATTAAAACCAGTGTAAAAGGAAAAATCACCAAAACTCTTATTAGTGCAAAATATCGTAATCAATCCAAATTCATAACGTAAAATAGCAAAGCTTATTAATTAAGTTGCCTTACTTGTATACTAATTAACCTATCCATAGTTATTAATGCAAATATGGAAATAAAGAATTATACTTTTGATATAAAAATGTTAATTAAGTATCAGCTGTCTCAATAATTTTACGCTTATATAATATATATAATGAATATTGGGGTGAATATTTATCAAATACTAGGTGAGGTCCCGCGTATACACGCGGATTTGTATTTTAAAACATGTGATGTAATGTCTGGTTTCGAGTTTTTATTTTTTGGAATTTGGCTTTCCAGTTACTTCTTGCATTTGGGGGTTGAGTCGCACAAACGTGAGAAACGTATTTATCTAAAAATTATTAGTAGCTATTCTCATTTTACTGATTGTTTATATTTAACTTTTACATGTGCAAGTTAAAGATATTTATAAAAGATTAGATTTGTTAAAGAATTCCATGAGAACACGTCATTTTAGTGAATAAACACAAAATTCATAACTACAGAGTATAAAAAAACAAAAATAAGAGAGCTTACCACAATATGAGACAATTACCAGTATGATCGACTTTCCAGACGACAACCAGATCACCTTCTCGGTTGGCTTCTAATTGCAACATATTAACGGTCTAATCGGTAATTTTCAGATGAATGCGATGCGTTTGTGGCACTAACTATGAAATTTAGGTTTAGATAGTAAAAATAAGAACATGGAGGAGGAGGACGCCCAATTCATTTATTTTCCGAGCATAGCTCTGAAATTTTTACCTTATTTGAATATTGCAAATAAATTGTGTAATAATTTTTATAAAGATCAAGGAGGCACATTTTCAGTAGTCAAATATTGGGATTTGGAAATATCAATATGTTGATGGTGTTCAAATTAAGAAGATTAGTAGTTTGCTCGATTATGAGTACAAAAACAATTGATATGCACGTAAATAAAATGTAAGTTATTTTATATTTTATATTGTATACACGCAGGTTTGTTCAATAAATATTTTCGAATATAATGTGTCATTTTTTTTTGAAATTTCTTTTAATATTCAGTTATAAGATTTAAAAATTTTAGGTGATAAACATTTGTTTTATTTACACAATATGTTTTTCGTCTCCACGATCATATATATTTGACACGTCTCGAAGAAAACACCAAACGCTACAAAGACTCTGGAACTAAAAATAAATAAAAGCAAAGACATGGAAGTGATTATCCAACGATTTATGGCTACACCAAGATTATGATTTTAGCTAAAATATAATAAAGAGATAAATAAAGATTCCATAAGATATATTGCACGTCATTTGAACCAGCCATGAAAAGCATCATGTATGAAAAATGTACCTTATATATTAATTTGTGGAAACGTAACGTAACGTAATGTATGGAAACGTACCTTATATATTATTTTGGATTATACAGTCCAAATACAAATGGGCTTAAAGAAAATAGACTACTTATGGTCCATATAATAGACAATCCAACTGAAATTAGGGTTTGTCTGAAGTGGCGTTGAATCTCTTTTGGAATACCTCATTCATCAGCGGAGAGCAGCAGGAGGAGCAATCAGTAGCCATGGCGGAACAGGTTTGATTTCTTTGTTCTCTTATGTCTTCCCTTATCTTCGTTTCCACATTTTAATACAATTTACGATATCTCACTGTCATCTTCTTCTTCACTCTGTTGCAGACTGAGAAGGCTTTTCTAAAGCAACCAAAGGTTTTCCTAAGCTGGAAGAAATTAGGAAAGGAAAGAGACCTGGTAAAAGTGGAAACCCTTTCTGGAAGAACAATGGTTTGCGTTTCAAGACTCTCCGGACGCCATTGAAGGTTCAATTTTATTGACAATAAAGTTGTTGCTGTGACTCGGGATATCCCTACAAACCCGTGAAACATTTCGAATCATGTGACAACTCTGATGTGAAATATTGGAGGTTCAAACATTAACACGGAACATAGTGGTGACTGGTGACTGAAGCTAGCACAAGAGGACAGAGTACTGATCGAAAGAGTGGACGTAGACAAGGACGTAGACGTGGACGTCTACTTAGACAACGTAGACCTGACCGTGCACGTGGCAATGATGACAGCTCCAAGGGAGGACCTGAACGTGGCGACGGTGACAACTTCAAAAGAGGACCTGGGAAAGGCAATGGAGAGAACGTAGAACACCCAGCAAAGCAAGTGTAACTGCCTCAGGCCAAGGTTTGTTAATCATCACCTTGTTTCTTGAAGCTTTTTGTGCGTTGTAGAATCTCTTCTCATAAATTTTTTTTTTATTTGTCGTTGCAGGAATAAGATTGTCTTTGATGAGTAGTGAAAGAGCTTGTCTCTTCTTCTATTCTATCTTTCAGCCCTTAGTGGAGAAGTAAGATATAAAGATGAAGAGCATTTGATGAGACACTAAGGATCAAGATTGCCTACGGACAAAGAGGAGTCAATTTCACTTTGACTTAATTTATTAGAGAAGAGATGAAGAGGTTAAGAGAAACACGAATTTTATTGAAATTTTTATTGATTATTTATTTTATATTTTTCAAGGATAATGTGTCAGTTAGAGGGGTACTAATGTGTCAGGTCCTGGTGAGTTTCCACTGAACTATTATATTAATTAGGTCTTTTCCCGGGCTACGTCCGGAATCTGGACAAATATATTGTATCTAATATATATATATATATTGTGGACATATAGTTAAGTCCAAATATTATTTCACCTTATATATAGTGGTTCTCATGGAAAGAGTTGTTAAACAATTGATTCAAGTTTTGTTTTAAATTTAGAGTCACTGAATTTTCTTACTAACAATCAAATTCTTACTTAGAATCTATATGACTTGATGCCGCTAAAAATTATGGCATGATAACCGATGTTCGTTAGAAGCTCTGAGATGTATGTATTATTATTTTTGGTTATTATACAGTTAAGTATCTTCAGAACTGAAAGGTAAATTCGTTGTTTAAGTTTCTCTGAAATCCGTATGATAAAGGTCAAATTTATTGTACAGTCATGCATAATTTTGTTGTCTTCAAACTCAACAATATTTCTCTTGTTTCTTTTTTTTTACTATCTCATCTCTTCTGTGGACATTGATCCTGCAAAGAGGATACAGTATATGCATGTGTTATATTTGAAGTCATGTTTTTTCTTTTATACTCGTATATTTTAGGGATGATGTGTTTGTGCTTGATTTGTTTTATACATGAGTCATGTCATGACTATTTGCTTGTAAATGTTTATGTGTATTATCTAGTTCCTTGATTGCAACAAAGCCGTGACTCTAAGGTTCTAGTGTCAGTACTATGTAGCTAGCAACTGTAATCCATCATAATGCATTCATTTGGTTAATTGTATATCTACCCGGTCCAAAAGCTATTCATCTGTATACATTACTTTGTACCCACCACTGGAATCCATCTCTCTTTTGTGATTTTGTTAAGGGATATGTTTTCAACATGTTACTGGTAAGTAACCAAGCAAGTCTCAACACCATTCGTTCAATGTTACATTAAGAAAATAGCTGCAATATAAACATGAGAAGAGATTTCAACATGTAGCATTTAGAGGAAAAAAAGACAGCAATCTCACACTGGAATAAGAAACATTATTCGTTACTTATACCATAACAAATACTGAAATTAGCAATCAAATCTGGAATCATGGCATTTGTCATCCTGGGAACTTCCATTGAGCCGAAAGGCACTTCCGTCAGTATTTTCAGATATATGTAGTGATGGACAGCCTTACCAGCAATCATATCAGCTGGTATTCCCATGTTGTTATCCCAAAATTCCCTCATGAATGGCGACCATTTACTATCTCAGTATCTCTTAATCCGTAACTGTTGAACAGAACAAATTCCTTGAACCGCTTAGCTAGCGCAACGTTGGCGAGGTTTGTTCTTTGAACTCTAAACAGATCCATATTGAAACCCTTTTCTTCACAAAACATGACTCGAGATGAATCATCAGAATCTCTGCCCAGTGGGACATGCAGAGTAACAGTTTCTGCTATTGCAGTCCCCTTCATCTAACCTCTATAGTTCTTCAGTTTATTCTGCTTCTTCTTTTCCAGCTCAGTCCGCATGGCTGCACAAGTAGCAAGAGCTTTCTCTAGACGTCTCTTTATCTTTTCTGGGTTTGTTTAACACGATCAAATTCATCTTTACCATGTTTATTATTCCCTTGCCTAACGGCTGGCTGAACTTCCTTGCACACCTTTTGTTCCATACATGCTTGCTATATATTTTTAGCTGCACTAAAAATCTTTGCGGTCGAAAAGGATCTAAAGAACTACTACACTACTCGGATAGCCTTTAAAGGATCTAAAGAAATACCTCTGGTGCGGACAATACAATCCAAAAAGGAAACAACCGGGGGCAACGGAAGGGACACGATGTAAGAATTTGCAGACATAATAACACATAAACGTGGAGAGTAAGACATACATTCTTGTGGCCAGGGTGATCAAAAACCATACTTGTCATAGCAATGCCATCTGATTTATATCCTTTTGCCAGACATAGAGTTAGCATCAAGTAACAACACACAATTGAAATGAATACTTATTTCAGCCTTGCTAGAGTCAAGTATGAAAAATGAGAAGAATAAACAGCAAGTGACACAATCAAACTTGCTAACAACAGCTTACCTTTGATGATTGCTTGAGTCTGTTGGTATTGCACGACCATTGATCGACCCAAGAACTGCCTTGGGTATACTCTTCAGATTCTCATGATCCAAACCACAAATCTGTATCAAAAATATCTTAGTGTTAAATCACATCAAATCAAATCAGATTAGAAAATCAATCAAACTAAAATAAGCTTGCCAAGATTCTTGAGGCAGAGATGTATGGAGAAAGTTCTCAGAAGAGGAAGATGATAATGAATATTAAACTTAATCTGTGATCCAAAAAATAAGATATTAAACTCAATCTGCATCAAAAGCTCCCACGTGAATTACACTAATAGGAATCATGCAAAGAAAATTTGGAGAAATCAAATGAGGATTAGAATCAAAATAACCAAAATGTATATATTTCATTGCCATAGCTTAATATTTTTCAAACGGATGCTTACCGTTTTGGTTGAAATTAAGTTTAGAGATAGCTCTTCAGCGATTTATTTAATAGTATAAAGTAGAAGGTGGAAAGAAACCATAGATAAAGAAGGGGCATAATTGATTGATTCGGAGTGGGTGAAGGTAACGGAGACATTGAAGACGAAGTAGAAGAGACAGATTGATCGATGCATCTGAGATAGGTTTTGTGAAGTTGCGCTTGAACTGGGCCATCATTTATTTTGTGAAGACCACACGAAAGGCCCAATTTCCTCTTCAGTTAACAAGATACTGTGACATGGCAGCATACTATTCTTTCATTGGTTGATTTTTCCATCTAATGTGGACAAGCTATTCGATGCTCTTATTCCTCTTTTACTTATTGTTTGATATAGAAAGTTGGCATTGGCGTAACGGTGGTATTGGCACATCTGAATATAGATGGTGAATATAATGTGAGGTGCTGGAGTGCAGGTGTTCTCAAGGTCTTAAATCATGCAAAAGTTGACGCGTAGCCTGTTATTTATAATAGCATGTGATGACTGATGAAGTTTATTCATTTGAGCCCAAAAATATGTAATGTTGTAAAGACAACACAAAGAAACAAGAACGTGTAATAAGTATAGCTATGGTCTGCCCGCTAGAAAACCCAAACCCTGAAATCTATTTGTATAGTTAAGTTATTTACAGATTTAATGTCTCTAGGGAGATTTATACTATAAAGAATGACTTTCACTCTCTTTACAGCTAGCTAAACACCCATGATGTAACTATTATATGTATACTATCTATGCATATCATTTATCATATATTGTTTAAATAAGATCCGTATAGCTTATTTTCTAAAGTTTTTAATGGAATGGAGATGAATATTAGTACTCCACCATCAAATCATTGGGGGTTCCATGGATTTATAATAGCATGTGATGACTGACGATGTTATTCATTTGAGCCCAAAAATACGTACTGTTGTACCCTATATATATTGACATATAAAGCATCTAGTCATTCACCGATTCTTTTTATATTCTAACTAAGACAAAACTTATAGATAGAATATTACGAACATAACACATGATTCGAACAAGTACAGTCCTCGGGTTGGAATTTCAGGTAGCGGAGTTTCCGGTTAAACCACATGCTAATCTCAGCGAATTATTTTAAAACGTTGATCAAGATTATATAAATCAAGATCTAAATATGTATAAGATACTAGCAAAAGACTTTTCTTCTTTTGATTGTTTTTTTCCGTTGTGAAATATTTAGTTAGTGTGAAACTAAGCTTTACAGATCATTTTACAGAGTGCGGTAATATATACCGTTAGAGAAAAGGTAGAATAAAACTGATAAATCAACTAAAAGTTCATTTAATATATGCGCGCCATAATCCAACGAAGATATGGCCACGACATGGCGAATAATGTATGAAAAGTTTTAATTGATAAAAATAAAGACGTGTAACTAATAAGGACATGAGAAATGTAGAGGAGCGTGCATCTAACTGCATACGACAAAGGAAAACTTGCGACGTGTTATTTGAGTAATGTCCCCGAGTAAATTTAGAATTACAAAATCGTTGTTACAGTAGTGCCCTAGATTTTTTTGGGTTCAATCATAGTTTAATTCAAGTTGGATAGGAATCTGGTAAAATTGCATGAATAAGTGGTGTTATTTACAGGAAATTATCACACCTCCCTAGAAAAAACCTCTTCGGTTTTAGTAAAAACAAAAGTGCTTAGATATTGACATATTCTATATAATATTAATATTACAAACCATCAGAAACCAAAAACCGTATGGAATGTCTTGCTGGAAATTAGGGTCATTATCGAAATTTTAAATTTTATTGAGCCGATAGAAAACTATATAGATATGAAGTATTCGTATTTAGTATACTAGTTACGGATGGGGAGTTTATATCTACAGAACATTTATAATGCATTTTAAAATTCATTACTATTCTTAGAAGAAATGCATGATTATATTACCAAACAATAATGTATTAGTGTATTAATTTTACCAAAAAAAACAATTATGTATTATGTGAAGGTATCATATACTTTTGAAATAAATGTGAGAAGACATCAATCTTTGGAGATCACTATGTCAACTAATAACAACCCATTTGATATAAGGATATAGATTGATTCATCGTGGATTTCATCAAGTGTAGTTTAAAAAGGATGAGATCAAGCTTGACGGGAAACAAGGACATTGGAAATGGAACTGCTGCAGAAAGCTACTCAACTTTTTGATCGGAAATAGAGAGAGAAAGAGCACTTTGGATTGGTTTATTGGGAAATGAGAGAAGCCAATGTATGAGACTATTATGAGAGAGAGAGAGACGAAGAGTGTTGTGAGAGCACAAATATCGCGGTCCAAAACCGCCCTGGCTTTTAAGCCCAAAAATATATTAAAAAGAGTGAATATGTTTGGGACGCTCTTAAGAGCGGACGGTTGGCTCGTCCTTACTTAGCACGTGTCACGCGGAGATGAAGCCGAAGTCGTCTAGGGGTAAATCTCATTTCTCTTCCCAATCGAGTTCACCGCCTCCGTTTCTCGAGAAGCGATAGAAGTGGCGACAAAGTACACCGACGATTTCATCCCTAATCTCTCCCCATCTCTCCGGAGTTCTCCAAGTCCCCGACGAAGTCTATCCCGTGTCCAGATCGAACCTCAATCTCCGCCGATTTGAATCCAAAGGTTAGTGTTCCTCTTCGTTTTGAATCATTAGGATTGCGTTGTCGATTTAGTTCCTCCGCATGTTGTTGTCATGATTTTTTCGGTAGATTAGATGATGATTCTCGATCTTGTTCCTCCGACTCGGGTTCATATAGAAAAGTAAGATTCGTTATTGATGATTCTTTGTTGTGATGTTTGGTGAGAATCGGTGAAAATGCTAGTTGTTTTTGATATTGTTTCCTCGTTATTGATCGGTTATTGATAATTTTTGAACGAAAGTTGATAGCTTTGCTTGTTGTTTGAAAATGCTTGTTGTTGTTGCTTTTTGAACGAAAGTCTTCTAGCTTGCCATGTTTGTAGTTCGGTTTTAGTTACTTAAACTGAATTCGGTTCCATGCTTTAACTCTAGTTCCCTTTGTAGCTTATAGTTTGTGTACTTGTAGTAACTAAAGCTGATAACTAAAGCTGTTATAAGTAATAACACGACCTGATAGGAAAAAGTACTTGAATTTAATGATCCATTAAGCTAGAGCTGATAGCTTTGTAGTTGTAATAAGTTCTGATTAGACATAGGTAGATAATTGTTAGTTGGTTATGAAGTTATTACTTAATAAATTTTCTTCTTTATATCCAATGAAAGCGTCTTTCTCTTCTCATTTCCCATTCTCGTAATATCTTCTTTTCTTCTTCGTTCTTCTTCGTTCTTCTTCCTATGGATCCAAGGATTCCATGTAACCAGAATTCTGGTTATATGGCGATGCTTCTAGCGTCCAAAATGGTCGGAAAACTTTCATTATGAAGGTTTTCCTTCCGTCGAATTTGGAGCCTCGAAGTCCCTCCTTTCAGTTCCCAACCGTCGAGGCTCCATCCCAACCTCAGGACACACACTTGGCGTGTTGTGGGAAGAAGGAAATGGACGCCGAAAGTGATGACGAGGTTCTTATTAGTCGCGTGGCTTTACACATCCAAGGACGCCAGTAGTCGGAAATGATCGAAGTCAAGGACCTTCGAAGCGCATTGATGAGTACTTTGCGAAATGTTAATGAGAACATAGAGAATGTTCATTGTAAGCAGCGCTGGCACAGAATCAATGATCAGACCAACAAGTTCTGTGCCGCATTCGCAGCTGCAGAAAGACAAATCACCAGCGGTCAGAGTGACAATGACGCTCTTAAGTTGGCTCACGATATCTTCTTCAAAGCTCGGGGACACAAGTTTACCCTCGAAAGCACGCTTGGTGTGTCCTGCGGTATGAACAAAGTGGATGAGTCCGAACACACCTACAACGGCCGGTTCAAAGAGAAAGACTGTTGATGTCGGTTCACAATCGTCCGAGGCTCATGTTGGTGAGGTCAGTTCCCAATCTTCAATGCGCCCGAGGGTATCAAGGCTGCGAAAGCAAGAAGGATCAGTGGTAAAGGAAAGGCCATTGAGGAGTTTAAGAGCATTATGGAGCTCAAGATGGAAGATCTGATGAAGAAGGAGAAGCTTTCCAAGTTGGCGATACTAGACACACTACTAGCTAAGAAGGATCTAAGTGAGAGTGAAGAGGTTGTCAAGAATAAACTGTTAGCCGAATGCTTCTAAGTGAGAGTGAAGAAGCTATGTCTCTGTCGTGGTCTAAGTTAGTGTCTTCTGTTCTATGAAGTTCCATTGTGTAATGTTGGTATTTCTATGTCTTGTTCTATGTTTAATGTTAGTATTTCTATGTCTTGTTCTATGTCTTGGTTAAATTTCTAGTCTTCTTATGTATGAACTATCTTGTGGCCTCCTTTGTGTACTTGTTTAATGAATGAAAATGTTTGTTTTCCCAAATCATTGTCTAATGTTGATGTCTGTGTAATGAATGAAAATGTTCGCTTTGTTTTGCAGGTTACGGATCACATGGGCTTGGATTATAGTTATACGCAGCCAACGCCATCGGAGGGATATGGTGACAACTTCAGCGACAGTGGTGGCTATAACACCACGAGCACGACATATTGCTTGACCAAGCGAGATCGAAGCTGGCGTCAATACCCACCGCAGCCTGAAGTGGAGTTTGGCTTCCCCAAAGAATGCTACTGTGGTGGCCAGCCGCACATAGCCACATCCTACACCAGAAACGACCCGGGTAGAAGGTTCTACACCTGTGCGAACATCGACGATGATGAATGCCATATATACAAGTGGTGGGATGTGGCGGCAACCGAGGAGATCAACGCCATTGGTTCACAGTATGTCCAGCTTGCTCATAAGGTGGATTATCTTGCGTCTGTCAGTGAGTACGAGACAGAACTAAACCATGTAAGAGATCTCCACTATGAGACTGAGCTTAAGGTGGCTCTGCTTGAGAAGACTGTCTCTGACTTATCTAAAAAATCATCAGTTTCGAATGGGTTTGAACTTGTAGTACTTGGTGTGGTTCTTTTAGTAGTGGTGGTAGCCATGTTCGTAATGGTTAGGTAGATTTGCAGTATGGGTGATATGTTTAAACTTATGTATTTTGTATGAACCAAGAGTTTTAAAATACTATGTCTATTTTAACTTTCATCATAAGTATTTTAATATATCACAAGTCGAACAATGAAATTGAACACATGGTTTAATATATCACAAGTCGAACAATGAAATTGAACAAGTAAGGACACAAGACCAATTACAAGTCGAATGAACAAATTTAGCACATGGGTTTATTTCATTACCTAACAATCACGGTCTTGAGAGATCACATGTCAATACACACAATCACGGTCTTGAGAGATCACTTCTATAAATATGAGATTCCTCATGTCATCAAATACACACATGATTTTCTCTCCCTAAAACGTAAACAAAAACACAAACACTTCTCCTTATATTTATATATGGCATCTTCATCTCATTATCATTATCACAAAGATGATGATGATGCAGAAGTTGAGGAAAGATTTGAAGAAATTTGTAATGACTATGCTGTTATACCAGAACCAAAAGAGAGAAAACAACGTATTTTTCAAGATAGACACCGGAAGAAGGTCGACCTTGCTTTGGAATGATTATTTCAGCGAGAATCCCACTTACTCTTCCGCTTTTCCGCCGACGGTTTCGAATGAACAAAACTTTGTTCCTGCGTATTGTGGATCGTTTCTCCGCAGAGATTCCGTATTTTCGACTATCAGAAGATGCAATCGGACGGACAAGTCTTACACCTCTTCAAAAATGTACTGCAGCAATGCGACAATTGGCATACGGTGCTGCGGCGGACTCGGTGAAGCGAATATATCCGTCTAGGTGAATCAACGGCTCGAAAATGTTTGCACAAGTTTGCCGCCGGAATAATCACCTTGTTTGGCGATCAATACCTACGACGTCCCACACCGGAGGATCTGGAAAGGCTACTACATATCGGAGAAAAACGTGGATTTCCGGGGATGATTGGAAGCATCGACTGTATGCATTGGGAGTGGAAGAATTGCCCCACCGCTTGGAAAGGAATGTTTTCACGAGGAACCGAAAAACCAACAATTGTGTTGGAGGCGGTCGCTTCATATGACCTCTGGATATGGCACGCGTTTTTTGGAGCTCCAGGTACTATGAACGATCTTAATATTCTTGATCGATCTCCTGTTTTTGATGACATAATTAACGGCACCGCGCCACAAGTTAACTATGTAGTCAACGAAACGGAGTACCATTTGCCTTATTATCTGACGGATGGTATATATCCGAAATGGGCGACTTTTATTCAATCGATCCGACTACCACAAAATCAGAAGCATTCATTATTTGCTCAAACCCAAGAATCTGTTCGAAAAGATGTCGAGCGGGCCTTCGGGGTCCTACAAGCTAGATTTGCCGTTGTCAAAAATCCGTCAAAGTTATGGGATAAGGAGAAAATTGGAAATATTATGAGAGCATGCATCATACTCCATAATATGATTGTCGAAGATGAACGGTCATCATTCACTCAATATAACAAATTTGAGTTTCAACCAAGAGATGTTCCGAATACATTTTCCGTTAACAATCGTTCTCATGTCGGTGCAACTGTCGGCACTGCAACGGATCGTCGAACGAACCTTCGGAATAAACAAGTCCATGAAAGTTTAAAAAACAATTTGATTGAAAATGTATGGGCTAAATTTGGACATCTTTCAACGCAAAATTTGGACATCTTTCAACAGGAAATTTTGTCGGGTAATTTTTAAATTTCTTTTAAATGAATAAATTGTGTGTGTTTTTTTTTCTGAAATTATTATTTTTGTTTTATGGAATGTAATAAAATGTCTGTAATTTTCTTTTAAATTAATTTTTCTTTTTAAGTTATTCAATTCAGTTTTAATTTGCTTTAATGAACATCTTAAAATATTACTACTTATTAAAAAAAAAATCCTAAGGACCTACCCAAAAGTCCTACCAATAAACCACCAACTTAACTAAAGTCCATAATCAAAGTCCCTAACTACAAAAAATATTAAAAAATGCCTAAGGACCATGTATTGGTCCTAGCAATGCTGTTGCTCTGAGGCACTCACATACTCACTCTCCTCTCATTCTTTTTTTTTTTTTTTGAACACATTACTCTCCTCTTCTCATTCTTATTTCAAATTTACTTCTTTAACTCCAATTGCCAATATATTTTTTATAGAAGCAAGATTTTGAATGAGAGTATAGCAGCACTAACCAAAATTTTATTGTTAATGAAATAATCATATAAGTTGTATGAATAAAATATAATATGCGTAATATGTATCATATACAAAATTGCCTTGCAGTTTAACTGACCATTTTCAGATCTTGACCCGGTTTAGTGATTATTTCTTTTTTTTTAAATTGACATTGTGCTTACTCTTGTATATGTCTCATGTTATATCAATTAGTTTTCACGACCTTGAAAAAATAACAAAGGATTTGTTCGAGCTTTGTAATCGTGGAATATTTGTTCCTACTAGGATACTCAGTGTCGTGCCAACCCTTTCAGGGGCCTGAGGCAAAACAAGATTATATATATTCAAAACAATAACTATAATGTAATTTTAAATAATACTTAAATAAAAAATAGAATAAAATAAAATTCAAATCAATTAGTACGTAAAACATTCTACTTTTTCATTTTATAAATCATTTTTATCTATTTTAAATATACTTTAAGTTTCTTAAAAATCAGAAAATAAAAAATAACTAATATTTTAAAGAATTAAAATTAAATCATAATTTCATATGTTAAATAAAATCTAGTATGTTAACAATAACATTTCAACCCATTAGATATGACAAATAAATAATTTTAAAATAGAAATACATACATATTTTATGGAAAAAAAATTTGTGAAAATAATTAAATCTTTAGAACTTGAATAAATAAAAAATTCTTATTTTCTTTTATATAATATTAACAATATTTTAATGATGTTTGGTTTAGAATTCAAGTAGAAAACATAAACATAAATCATTTTGGCTATTTTATAAATATTTTTGGTGAGGGATTTGGGGCCCCAAAATTTGGAAATTATGTGGGGACCTAAGGCTAATGCCTTTTTCATAACACTATAGGCACGCCACTGAGGATACTTACTTGGATGTTTTGAAATTATTGTATCCTTTTCGGTCGAGAAAAAGTTAGATTAGAAATCTAGGTACACGGAGGAGACAAGAGAATCATAGCTAAAGATTTATCCTTCGGATTCTTCTGATGAAATGATTTCCTTTTGTTCTCTATAATTTTTTGTTGGATCACATTTAAGTTGTTGTCCCTCTCGTTCGTCTAAGTGAACAACCAATTTTGTTACCTAGCAACCCTAAGTCGTATCATAGCCATCCAGTTCTCACATTTTCTCTTCCGGATTAAAGTTCAATAATTTTTAATTACTACAATGGTTAAATCAGACTAATGGAAAGATGACACACACACACACGTAGCAAGTTAATTAATAATGTATACAAATTAAGGTGGCTATCATCTTCTTTAGTTTTCACATATGTCAACGTCAATAATACTATGTTTGAACGTGATATGATTACATTAGTAAAGCAATTACCCCACACGCCGAAATGTTATTCCTATTGTTATCCGTGAATTTTGTTAAATGATTAGTTTTGACCGTGTATGGAAATCAAATGTGACTGTTAACTCTTGCCATCTCTGGATTCATGTTTTTTTTTTTTTTGAAAGATGGACTGCGATGATCATCATTTTCAGAACATGCGAATAATTATGATATAGTCATGTAAACTTTTACACTCCAAATCATTTCGTATTTGAAGCAATTAAAATAAATGCACGAAGCGGCCACAAGTAGAGAGTCGAAATCGCTAAAAGGTAAGCTTCATCTGTTTTCATGTTTTTCTCTTAAATTATATACAAGTAGCTTCATCGGTATTTGTTGTTTTGCTAGTATTTCTGTTGGTGGTCCTTTGGTGTCTGTTCCACCTTTTTACACAGATTGAGTTATATATGCATTTCTAGTTTGATCGACTTGAAAAAACGATTTATGCTCTAAAATGATACTCCCTTCGTTTCATATTAAGTTTCGTTGTAGAGAAAATTTTTCGTTTCAAAATAAGTGTTGTTTAAGTATTTCAGTGCAGAATTTATTATTTTTATTTTCCTGATTATTTTTCTATTGATTGAAATAGAAGTAGGTGGATGGGTAATGTTATTTTTTATAGAAAATATACAAAATTAAATAGTTTTTTAATTTGTGTGTATAAGTCTAAAACGACACTTAAAATAAAACAGGGAGAGTATTATATATCAAAGTGTTATTTCGGGCTTCTAAATTTTTTCTTATGTATAAACAAAACGTTCAAACCAAGCATTGGTGATATATGTTAAATCCTTAATCGATTTTACATACTTATTGGATGCGTATCGACATTAGCAGCGGATTTGGTATACCAGTGTTCTAATATACGGAATGCATGTTCACATATATGAAATATAGGTGGTACAGTGACTCAGTGAGACGGCATCGTTTACGCTATAAAGCGAAAAAACAACAAATCAATGACTCTCGTATCATTTTAAATGTCCAAAACATAGCAACAATATTTTGTTCTTGAAAATGTAACCCTAAGGATGTAACTGATAAATGTGTTTAGGAACTGATAGAATAAAAATTAATGGAATAACATGTTCAAATACAGAAAAAAATGAATTAGCTTCATTCAATTCATTCATCATTAAATCTGTTATGGAAAATTTTATTTTCTACTTATCTATTTATTTGTGGAATTGATAGAATGACTATTTCATTCCATTCAAATTAAATGATTTTTTTTTTGAAATTGATGGGATAAGTCATTCCACATTATTTCATTACATATATTTATAATCTAGCTTAAGATATTAAGTGACTATGTAACTTTTCATTATTATTGTTATTATTATTATTATTATTATTATTATTATTATTTATTATGTCATTTTACTATGAAATTTGTGTTTATATGGCATATATATATATACTGCTAAGTTTGTTTCCTCTTTTTGTTTAAAGTAAAATATCCCCATATAATTTCAGCATAACCTTCCCAATTCAATTCATGTTCGGACAAATATATATGAATAACGTTTCAAGATTTACAAATTCTCTTCTATATCTAGGTCCATAATATCCCTAGATTATACAAAAATATATACAAATTCTAAGAATGATATATCACCTAGATTACATCAAATATATGATAGTTCATTTGGTATTTATGAAACTGTTCTATTTTTTTATCTCTGATTTATTATGATATACATTTTCATAAATCTTATATAAAAAAACATTACAACCGATAATTTTATATGTTCTATGATGATTTGTCTGATTACATCATCCAAACCGTCTTATAAATATTTAGGTCAGACCAGTTTTATTTATACCATGCTAAATTTTTCTTGTAAGTTCTTTCTATTGATATGTATAAATGATTGGTAGAACGTTTTCTTAGAAACTTGAAGCCCAAATCTTAATTAATTCTTAGTCAATCTAATAAACTAATAGACCATTCACAATCACTCATTCTGTTTGATATACATACTTTCTCGACAATTGTCTTTTTTACTAAGGTTATAAACAAATAAATGAATGTTTATATATGAAATTATAGTTATTCCCTTGTTAAGATTATGTACTTCTGAAAATCCAAAATTACTTATAATTAGTTATATATTCTACAAACTCATTTACATACTTGTTGGTTTGAAAATGAATTTCAACTCTATAAAAAAACTCAAAACTCTATAAGCTATAAATCACCAGGTACAATAGTTTTATCTATATAAAGGCAATAAGCTTTAGGACCCATGCATGATGTTTGATGTTCTTAAGGTTATTCCATTACGGGTAGGGTTATGTGATAACCGATATGATTTCATAAAAAGAATAAATCAGCGGTCATCGTCTCCGCATGATTCGCGGGAAAGAAAAATACTCGTATAACAAGCCTAAGATTTCGAACTTATAAAACTTTGACGTCGGCTGATACATAGAAACAAAAAAAACTTGGACGTCAAGCTCACTATGTATCTTTCTCTATCTATAAGCATTAACAGGCACCATAGAAGCAAAATATTAATTGAACACCTTTTAATATTACCAATAACTATTATAATCCCATTTAACATTTTACCAAAAACAACTATTATAATCCCTAAAATTCCAGAACTATTTTTACTGATTTTAGCTTTCATTTATCTCTAAATTTCGGGATTAATTTTAGTTTTCATTTGATTATAGCGACTCGCATGATATACGGCAAAAAAAACATTAATTCATAGCAACGTATAAAGTAAAGAGTCTTGAGACTTCAACTTGTTATATCTCTCTCCTCGAACATGAGTGTAACTAGACGAACTCCAAAGCCTGCCAAAACACACAGAATCTTTTCTCTGGGTTTGCGGACCGGTCTATAGTCTCACGTGCAAAACAAAACATACAACATCTCTCTATATCTTCTACTCTTCATATAACTCAATTATACTGTTATTACGAATATATATATCAGCCTTACATCCTCACAAGCTTCTCCTCTCTTACATCCATCTAAACCACAATCTTGTTCTCTTTCCTTTCTTCTTCAGTCTTCTTCAATTTTGCTGAATCTCTTGGAGAAATGTTTTTTTTTTTATTATTGTAGAGATATCATTACAATTTTAATTTCCCTATAGTGTGTCTTGACCTTTTGACTTGTCTACCTCTCGAGACAAAAAGAGAAAGACAAACACTTTCTGTCTTTCTATTCTCTCTCTTTCTCTCTCTCTCTTGGACCCTTTTCATATTTTTGGAGTATATTTTCAACTAAATTTGTAGCTAATTATGGCCTTAGAGGCTGTTGTTTACCCGCAAGATCCATTTTCCTACACCTCCTGCAAAGATTTTCCGTTTCACGATTTGTACTTTCAACAAGAAGAAGATCAAGATCCACTAGACACCAAGAATAACATTAAGCGAGGGCAAGAACAAAGACAAAGATTTGCGAGTATTAATTACAACGGTAAAGGCGGAGATAACAGGGATGATTATAACTACAATGATCAGGCAGATCTTCAGTGGCCACGAGACGAGCTTCCTTATGGATCTGTCGTCGACACCAAGAACCATCCTCCGCCCTCGGATGTGGCCACAGGAGGAGAGAGGAAGAGGAGGAGGAGGACTAGGAGTAGCAAGAACAAGGAAGAGATCGAGAACCAGAGGATGACTCACATCGCCGTCGAGAGAAATCGCCGGAAACAAATGAACGAGTACCTCGCCGTTCTCCGTTCTCTCATGCCGCCTTCTTATTCTCAAAGGGTTAGTCTCTACATACAATAACTACATATGTATATACGTGTGTGTGGCGCGTGAAATATTTTCTTCACGCGTGAAATAAAGAAACGATAAGAAAGAAAAAGCCAAAGCCTATGTTCTAAACTACTAGTTTCATGAGGACATACATAGTCTATGTGCATACGTTTAAACATAAGTTTGATAAACTTTTTTTTTAATAAGTTTGTTTGATAAAATTGATGGATGAATGAATGAAAGCCGTTATATTGACACAATAATTCATACAAAGAATGTCGTTATTGTTTTCATAATATAAGATCATGGGGTCTCTCTATAGATAAAATTTTTGGTAGTGGAATTGTGGGAGCATAAATAAAGTGTTGAGCATAATTGCACTAAAAAGGACTAAAGTTATTATATATGCATGATAAAACTGTAACAATATTTAAAAGGTGCGAAATATAAATATTTATTGTTTTTAAAAATATGTTTTCCAATTTCATTGAGCTTAACCTATGGTTGGTGATGTTTAAAGGGAGATCAAGCGTCAATAGTAGGCGGAGCCATTAACTACTTAAAGGAGATTGAACAACAATTACAATCGATGGAGCCTCCCGTAAAGACCACCGCCACAGAAGACGCTGGAGCCGCCACCGGCGACCAGAACAACACAATAGCCTCCAGCTCATCCGGACAGTTTGCAGATTTCTTCGCCTTTCCTCAATACTCGAGCCGGCCTTCGTCTTCGTCTGTGGAGGGGACGGCGGATATAGAGGTCACGATGGTGGAGAGCCATGCAAGTGTGAAGATACTTGCTAAGAAGAGACCAAAACAGCTTCTTAAACTGGTGGCATCGATACAGAACTTACGGTTCACACTTCTTCATCTCAATGTCACCACCACTCATGACAACTCTGTCCTCTATTCTATCAGCCTAAAGGTACTTTTTTCTCACTTCTTGGATTTTTGTTTTCAGTATATTTAGCTTCATAACGAAACTAGAGTTAAGGTGACATATAATACCGTATATAGGGTTTTATATTATGTTGCAAATCCAAATTAAGGTGGTTTAATGGATCACTAAGATAGTCACTGTTCTGATTGCTAGTTATGGGTCAATGATACATGGATTCTCTTCCCATCAAAGAAGTTTTATTAATTTGTGTCTTTTTGTCTCACATTTTATTAATTTGTCCCTCATTCGTACGTCTTGAGATTTTAATGTCTGGGCCAAAAAGGTTTTGTAGAACAATAATGAAAATCGTTCGTTTTTTTTTTACTTGGTTGGTGCCGGTCTCAATTATTGAGGGGTCAAAATCATCATTTCTTATTTATAAAAATAAAATAAAATATGAGTGTCAAAATAATGATTCTTGTAAGAATCAGGAACCAAAAAGATGACATATGCCTATGCATGTGTGTATGTGTGTTAGATATGTGTACTGTGGAAGTTTTTGTGGTCATAGAACTGTGGATGCTCTGTGCACTGCAGAAACGAAAGGACGCCACTTGTTTCAGTACATTTTCATAAGCTTCTTCCTCGAAATATATACATTTTCTTTTATTATTGTTCACTCTACTTTTTCTTACTGTATCAACTCTTTTTATATAATTTATATTTTTAAGTTTTCTTTGATTTTTAATTAGAAAAATGGATTGATTCAGGTTGAAGAAGGGAGCCAATTGAATACAGTGGAAGATATTGCAGCAGCTGTGAATCAAATCCTTATGAGGATTGAAGAAGAGACACCCTTTAGCTGATATAGTTGAATTTTAGTTATGACACAATTAGACGAACTCTAATTTTTCATGTGTGATAATTTACTCTATTTCTTATATTAAAATAAATAACAATATTTAACTTTTCATGGGTCTTTTTGTGTGTTTTTTACTTTTGATATGTGATGATTTCATGCGTCCTTTGCTTTTATTATCCCCTACATAGCGGCCCAACAGTCAAATTTAGCATTCGCTTTCCGAGAAATTCATGGTAAGTTTGTGTAATTGTAATGGTACGATGGTAAGTCAATGATCAAAATTCTATTTCGTTTAAGAGCGTGCAATTCGAGAGCACCGCAAAATTAGATATTAGATAGTTTTACACTATGGCATATAGGTATCTCAATAGTATGATAATACCAGTGAATCAAAGCTAAACTTTTTGATATGTGTTGATTTAGAAATATAAGTTTATTGAGCAATTTTTTTTTTGAACAACGATTTGAGCAATTAGTTTTGTCCTTTTTGGTTTTTCTTAGAATATATTCTTACACAAACACAAGCTGAATAGGCTTTTTAATTTCTCACCGGCAATGATGCTTTTTAAGAAGAGTGTTTTTTTTTTGTTAAGGAGAATCAAGAATGAATATGCTCATTTACTCTAGTGATTTCAAGTTTTTTCATGACTATTGATTGTATAGTACTGAACAAATGGTTTGCAGTCTGGCTATAACAAAATGTGTGGGAAGATAATTAAGTCACAATGAAAAGAATAAAAACGCTTACATATATATACCGACCGAGTCAAGCTACACTGCCCGCAAGAATATAAATACATTCCGCTTCTTGAAGTTTTTTTTTTTTGTTAGAAATCTATCTAGGTAACCAAAATCTTGAAGTATAAAACGCACCTAAACTAAGCTTGCTTGATTTGGAGTGGTGTGTTCAGAAACTCCTATACATTGATGCGTGTTTATTTACCGTAAAAAATAACTTTTGAATGAATTATAAAAGTATTTATTTTTCTTCTCTTCTGATGCCCTCTCTCTCCTTTCACTTTTGGCGAACTATCTTTGATGATTTTTCGTTTGTTCTCTCTGAGTTTTGGGGGTGGTCACACTTAGGGGAGTTGTGGAACGCTTTCCGTTCTAGCCTTGGGAAAATTTTGGTAATCTTGCTGCAGAGCCTTTTACCCATATTAGGTTTATAGGTTTTCTTTTACGGATTAGATGATCTCCACACTAGGCTCCTTTAGCCATTCCTCTCTTTTGGATTGATTGATGTACGTTAAATTGATTACATTTAAATATCGTTAATTAGATGAGAAGTCAATTTTTGATTTTATATATTGATAATGAGTTTGTTTAAAACAGATAGTTCAAGACTTCAAGTGTTATACATTTTTATCCTTAAAATGATTGGACGCTTTTTAAAAACAACAAATAGTTATTGTTTGCTTGAAAATATATTTTTTTAAACGTCAAATGCACAGAAGTAACTGTACGTGGGATTCATGGAACAAGACGATGATGATTGTCGTATCATGAAGACCTATCACAGATCTTTAAGAATCTATGTTTTTCACTTTCGGAGTTAAAAAAAGGAAAAATTGGAAAATAAAGACACTTTTTTCATAGATTTGTCACAATAGGATTTATTTTAGATTTTTAAGGTAAGTAAGATTTTTCTTTTTTTTAATACCATAATGCCCTTATATTTTAATGCCCTTATATTTACGTAATCCCATTAATATTCTAATTTCCTTAAGTATATTTGTTAATTTGAAAAAAAAATATTAAAAATAAGGCAATAATTAAAAAGCAAAGAGTCGACGGGTAATAACCCTCGTGTTATTTCTCCTCCTCTTCTCCGCCGAGCCTTCGACCTAGTTCTCCTTTAATGGCGATTTAAGGTCAGAACTCACCATCACTCTTTTGTTCACCGTAGAGTCTTCGAGTTCTCATCGATAATCTCATTATCGACTTCTTTTTCTTTGTTATAGGCACAACTCGAAGAATTGGAGATTTCGTCTTACTCTACGCCTTCGGACGCTCTTATTCCTCTTCTATCATCAATTTCGTCAACATCTCACGTTTCTAAACACTAGGTTTGCGATTACTCTATTTGATTCTCTCAATCCTAAATTTCTTAACCAAACTCATCACTTAGAACTCGATTTGTCTTTTCCTTTACACCAGTACCAGTACCAGAGAACGTGACACACAAAGTTGTAGAGGAACCCTTCTTTGCGTAGCTCACAAAGTTACATACTTGTCGATCATTGCTGATACTAATGGGAGGATTTCCTCTTTGATTCACCATATCATAACGAACTCCACATTAACCAAATTAGGGTCGACCCATAATCTTCACACACCATGATCTTGAGTTCCTCCAATGAAGTAGTAGTTTCTATTGTAACCATTCGACCACGCCTTTGTTTGTCCGCCAAGAAATTTCACTCGTCACCTAAACTTGACATCCATACACCGATTTAACATAGATTAGAACCATCTTCGTTGGTTGATAGAAGATTGTTTGTCGATGAACAAAAGAGAGGAACAAGGAAGAGGGAGAAGAGATCGTGTGAAGATGGAGAAAATCGTGGGGGGAAATATACTTAGAGATATTTATGATAGATTTATGATAGATTTAGGATAGATTTAGGAAACATATCACACGAAATTTGGAAGTTTCCATATTTACTTTATTTGGCTAGAATATACATCATACGTAAGGCACAAACATGTAGAGAGAGTGGAAACTACATTCTGCCAAGAGCTATTATTTAGTAAAAGGCAGAATAAGGTATGACGCGTAAAAAAGAAAAGGTATTTCATTGACTGTTGGGTAAAACTTATAAAAATGTCTCAGGTAAACTCGTGATATATAGCTAGAATAATGCGAGACAAAATCTAGCTAAGGTAAATTGCTGAAGAAAGAGCAGTATATATTTTCTACCAAGGGTAAACCTATGTGTAATACTTTGTATTCGATTTGTACAGTACGTAGAAGGCTAGAATAAATATTCTATCTTAGGTTTGACATTAAATAAAACATAGTTCCATAATTTTTTTAAAAAAAATTTAAACATAGAAGTAGATATACTTTGGTTTATAATGACTTATATATTTTTTAATATTTTTTTATCTTAGTTTACTATTTTTTCCACAACACAAGGGCAAAACTTGTCCAAAATGAACAAAAGTATCAAAAGTCTTATTTTGACAAACAAACAAAAAACATGTCTTGTTTTTCCAATTCTCCCTTAAAAAAACAAAAGCAAGAAAAAGTTAAAAGGTTAAAGCCTACTGATGTGATTACACAAAATAAAACATTATTCCCTCTATTATATAGCTAACTGTTCTATTTTAGCATCTTTTTCATGATTGGGAATTTTGAATCACCATCTTTTTCCTTAACTTTCCCATGAGTAAATATATGTTTGGATGTGACTGAAATGATATATTTCTGCACCCTTTATTAATATGATCTAAATGAAAAAGACTTCAGATTAAACTGAAAGAAAATCTCAAACCATAATCTCTAATTCCATAAAATATTTCTAAACATATAAAGTGGCCCAATTATTTTTTTCATTAAGTCGTGAAATCATTTAGTTACAAAATTTCAATCTCTAATATTACTTTTAAAAATTATTGCAGACTTTAATTTATTGTTACACATCATAATAGTTTCTTACACATAAACTAAAGAGTAACAGGCTTTAGTCGCACCGATAAAGGACGGCTTCTGATAAACCCATTATCCGATTGGGCCAAAATAAGCATAGTGTTAGGCCATTGGAGTTACATGTTACATGTACATACACTTAACATTTCTGCATTGTTATTTCCTCCTTTTAATACATTCCAGAAAAATATTTTAGTAGCCATAAGTAAGACTTTCTACAACGGAAAAACCGAACTCTTGTTCGTATTGAAGCATGTTGACATCAAAGCTCGAGCTTCCGAGCAGCTTGCTTCATCTCCGATGACTCTGTTCCCTTGTCTAGTAGAGTTTTGACTCTCATTCTCGCTAGATTCTCCCGGAAAATCTATACTTCCCTTGTGGGTTTCGCCACGCGAGAGAGAGTCAATGGTGCACTCTTCCAAAACCCTAACTTGCTCATCCGTCTCTGATTTGGATCCATCACCGACGTTTTCCTCTGAGTTCCCATCTTGATTGTCCTCCAAACGAGATCCTGACCCTCCAGGAGCCACATCCACTGTACTAGTGCACAGTGGACTAATCGCTATACCAGCTCGACACAGAGGACAGTTAGTGTGTGACCTAAGCCAAGTGTCAATACAAGAGATGTGAAAAGCGTGGTTACATTTAGGCAACAACCTAAGAGTTTCGCTTTCTTCAAACTCGCTTAAACAGACAGGACAGTCTGTTCTCTCGATCAACCCATCTCCTCTCTTGTAACTACAGATTGTTATCGAGTTAATGATCGATTGTTGTAGACCTGTTGTTCTTATTAACCATATTGGATGATCCACTTGTTCCCTACCTTGAAACTCTTCATCAACAGTGTCATCATCAGCATCTCTCTGGGACATGTGTCTTTCGCGGTGGGCTCGGTTTACGCTCTCTGTTGTGACGTATTTAGTTAAAAGAAAGAATCCAGTGAGAAGGATGGCTAAGACTGCACCTGTAATGGTGATGATTGTTATGGCTTCAGTGGAAGATGAAGGGTTTTGAGATGGTTGATAGATTGATGGAGATGGAGATATGATTTTCTGTGGAGATGTCCATGGAGGTAGCTGTGGGGATATGGTGTATTGATCCGGTTCTTGATAGCAATTGTAAGGGCAAATCGGGTCGCAGATTCCTTGTGAGCAATCTAATGTCTTATTAGTCTCTGATGCTAACATAGGTAACAGCTTTCGATGTCTCTTAGCCATTAAAAAACACTAAGAGAAAGGGTATTTGTTGCGTGGGTTACAAGGAATTAAGATCCAGAGAAATTTGTAAGCGTAAATGTTTAATTGAATTATAATGTGAAAGAGGATTTGAGTTTATCTTTGGATTTCTTTCACATTCCAGAGAAAGATGAAAAGTTCTTCTCATCTTTAGTATTGACTTGTTCCTGTGCCAAATTGAAGCATCATCTAATTGTTTAATTGGTGGTCTTAGTCATGAAAACCATATTTTACCTTTGATGGCTTTTGACTCTTTGGCTTTCGAAGATTTAATTAAAGTTTATCCTTTTTTTTGGCCTTCGGCAGATTATAAATATATAAATGTAATTTCGTATAATATTTTGCGACTGCGATAGAGAAAATATTACTTTATATAAGTTATTACATCTGAATTAATTTTCTTTAATATCACAGATTAGTAGTGACACAACGTGATCTACATAGCAGGTAACACAAACTACATATGAATTGAATACTTTGAACCGTGGTGATTTATTTACAATATATTGAGAATGGTTTGTACTAGTGTCGTTTCATCATGCGAATTAAAATTATGACACACATGCGTGAGTTGTAGATGATAACTTAGGCCTTTCAAATTTCAACATGGATACCTCGTTTCAGGAAGATATTTGAACCACCACCTAATTTTTTACTTTTTACTAAGAGTTCTTGCTTATGGTTTTCGATAATCCACTTTATATTCCCCTCTCAATCTCCACTGTGTAATGAAGATTCTTTTCTTCTTATTAAGCTTCTTCATATTCTTAACAATTTCAAAATCGTGAAGTTTCATGGGCCTAAATTAAACTTATTCTTAATAGTTTAAACAGCCCTATAGTCCACTACTATCTGCTGTCAGAGAAAAAAAGAAAGAGAAAAGCAAGGCCTCCTCTATGAATCTGCTAAAAGAAATATGAGTGTTCTGGCAAAAGCCGAAGACAAATCATGATGAATCATGGTCTGGTTGATATATTACTTTTATGTGGCAGTCTGATGGCCAGTTGAATTAGTTGCAGGGTCTCTATCATATCACATCCATGCTTTGTCTAGCAGCTTTCTGGTGAGATTAGTTTCGTTTTTCAAACAAACTACCACCTTTTTAGTAACTTAAATTTTAGATTTAGTATTACTGACGCATTATTACATATCAATACCATTAAAAAGGATCATTCCTATATTATACCCTTAATGAAATGTTAAATTTTTTTTAAAATATCCTTAATGATATGACTAACTAAAAAATTTCATTAATGGCATTATTGTCTTTCGGTTTTTTTGGGTCTATAACACATTTAAATGAACTATAACCCAAATCTGTTAACTAATTAAATGGATGACTAGATTTTTGACCCGCGTTTAAAAAGCGCGGGTACTATTTTATCATTTTTTATATATAAAGATTAATAATTCTTCGTTTAAATTATATAAACTGTGACATGATCAAGTTTCAATTATGCGGGTTTGTTATTGTATGTACAGTACGACGAAATTTACAATGCCTCACACAATCGTTTTATGTTTCTAATTAAGTTAAACAATGATACTTGCGCAATCATTTATATTTAACAATTATAAATTCCATAAAATAATTTTAAACATAAAAAGTGGCCCAATAATTTTTTTGATTAAATCGTGAAATCATGTAGTTACAAAATTTCAATCTCTAATAATACTTTTAAAAATTATTGCAGACTTTAATTTATTGTTATTTTAAAAAAACATTTATGGGCTATGAAATGGATTATATAAAAATATAACTCATTTAATTAGTTAACAGATTTGGGCCATAGTCTATCTAAATGTTGAAATAGGCCCACAAAACCGAAAGACAACAATGCCATTAATGAAATTTTTTAGTTAGTCATATCATTAAGGATATTTTTGGAAAATTTTAACATTTTATTAAGGGTATAATATAGGAATGATCCCTTTTTAATGGTATTGATGTTTTTATATAATTCATTTCATATCCCATAAACATTTTATAGTAACAATAAATTAAAGTCTGCAATAATTTTTAAAAGTAATATTAGAGATTGAAATTTTGTAACTAAATGATTTCACGACTTAATGAAAAAAATAATTGGGCCACTTTATATGTTTAGAAATATTTTATGGAATTTATAATTGTTAAATATAAATGATTGTCCAAGTACGAATTTCAGGTACAGCCATTGTTTAACTTATTTAGGCCAACAATATCGGGCTTCTTAAGCCATATCTTGTGTATGATCCTAATGAATTTTTGGCCCAAATTTAAATGAAAAAGAAAAATTAAATAAGGAAGCGATTTTTACGTTAGAAGTTTTGTGGCGTTGCTTGGCCTCACGTGGCGTCCTGTGATAGGAGGAAGGAAGCGGTAGAGGGAAGCGGCTTTGGTCTCGATCCATTTCGCTTCGTCCTTGGTGTGCCGATCTCTCAGCCGATCTCTCCACCAGGATGAAGCACAAGCCTTTGTAATAAGTTTAAAGCTTCTTCCTCTCTTCTCTCTGCAACAAAGCGGTAGGTTCTCTTCTCTTCTCTTCCTCAAGTTTTGTTCTTTCGTTTTTTTTTTCTCATCCCAATTTTGTTTAGATTGATTATATTTTCTAGCTCTTGTGTATCTCTGTTTATATTTTTTTTATTTTTTGGGTTTTGATTTTGTTATTTCTGGGTTTTGTTGTTTTTCTCCAAGCTGGATCGTCGGTTGGTGAGATTCATCCATTTCTTTATATTTTTTCAAGGGACTAATCAGTAGGAATTGAGCAGAATCTCTGTTGAGGTGAAACCGATTATTGTAAAGTTGGTTCCTTTAGATGGGTTTTAAGGTCCTGGTGATAGCATCTGAATAGATCTCTATCAAATTTGTTTGTTTGGATAGAAAGCTCTCTACTTTACGTTTATTGATGATATATATGATCTCTGGTTCTGTCTTGTTGGTTGTTTTTCTAACCTTGCTTGCTTTATCTTCAAGCTGTGGGCTTTCTTTTCTTTTCCTTGCTGTTTCGATATGTTTGCTTGATCTTGGGACTTTGTGATACTTTAATTCTTTGGTTGTTGATTTGTCAACCTCTATAGGTGTCAAATTGATAGTTAATTCAGCTGTTGTGAAGGCAAAGTTGAAGTTTTTTTTTGTGTATGTTTGTTAATACGAATTGTGTTTTGCATCTGCTTGTAAATGTTTCATCTTGTTAAGAACTCACGTGTCATCTGTTATGAATTGTGGTTTACTTCGCCAACTAATCTATGAGCCAGTGAGCTTTTAAGCTATTGTATGATTTTATTTGCAAGTCTCAGGATTCCATTTGTATTTACAGTTCTAGGAACTATGTTTAGATTGAGCATTTGAGTGTGTTTATGAGTTCCTTTTCACAATTTAACATTTCCTATGACAATAGCATTTGTGTCTTCTTTGTTCTGAACAACCTTCTGACGCCATTCAACCTCCTTTTTGCATGTGTGGTATTTGATCTGGGTTTGCATCGTCTCACTTGTTTGCTTTACATTGTTTCTTTCAGGTTAACCAAAAATGGGACAAGATTACTCGTTAGGTTACATCAAGGGGTTGATGAAGCTGGCTTCTTCACGGGAGAGGAACCAGTTTCAGACTCTCCGTTTTCATTCTTGGGTAGCCGTACGGATGTTTAGTCTATGTTTGAATACATACCAAGGGAAGCACCCAAGAATGAAAGGGAGAGTCCGAAACTTTATAATAATTAGGAGTAGTTCATAGTTTACCTTGTTGAGCTTCATTCATGCCTAGAGTTGGTAATCTTGAATGTTCTAAACTTGAAATCACAATGGTATTAGTGCATGTCCTGATGGAGTTCTGAGTAATGTATTTTATTCCTGCGTTTGCTTTAGTATGATATGAGGATTCTCTGTGCAGGATTATTGTTCACTTACCAGCTCTGATATCTACTGGACGCTAATGGATTTTATTCCCTCGGGCTTCAAGCTCTCGAGTTTCTCTTTAGGTACGATACCACAACTGCCTACTCTCTTTTCTTTTAAATAGACACGTATAGTTGTGTATTTGTATTTGTATTTGTATACCTCATAAATGGTTCTAGTTAAGTATCCATCGTGTTCTCTGTAGGTTTTGGTTTCACAGTCAAGACAAAGATCCTAACTTGCTTTATTTGTTTTTTTGCAGGTTCAGTACCATGAAGTCACGGGTGCAAGTGGAAGTGTTTTTCCTCTGTTTGACATGTGATTGAAGTCACGGGTTGTTGTAGTCTTTAGCTTTGTTTCACTGCTATATATGTAATGTCTTAAGTTTTGTTTCACGATCATCATAACTTGTAGTCTCCTTCCTTATATTAAAGTGTTTGCTCTCTCCCGAGTTTCTTTGTTTACAATTTGCTTCTTACTTTATATTACTTCCGATCATCAAGTTCTCTACAATTTGCTTCTTACTTTATATTACCAGTACTCACTAGTTCAAAATCATACATATTTGTATTCTCTCATTTAATTTGAATAAAGTTGGCCAAAAGCTTCACCAAACTCGTCCAGCAACCTCCATCATTCGATAAGCAATGTCTTTTATCTCATTCGACTACTGTTTTTTGGTTGAGGTTACTGCTTCAAATCTAGAAGAAGACAAACTTGTAAGTCAATTTTCATACGTATAAACCATATTTAGTTAGTCAAATATATGGTTTGATCTATTTTGTGTCTTTACGTTCTGTGTTTGCAGTATCTTCCAGTGGTAGCTTCTTCTTCACCTGGTTTCAACAAACAATGCCAAGAGATGATAGTAGTGAACAAAGAGGGAAATTCATGGACTGTAAGTTTGCAATTTAGCGAATCAGACGGCATGTATTACATCGAAAGAGGCTGAAAAAGTTCTGTCTTGATAACAAATGCGACATAGGAGACTTACTTGTGTTCAATCTGGTTGGAGATGGGAAAACTGTTCCATTGCTGTGTGTATGTCCGGAAAGGAAAGAGTGTGCTGAACTACTGAACAAGTACTTGAGCAGAAAGAGTGGAAAATAATTGTTTGCTATTATTTATGAATTTTTTTTAAATGTATGGAATGTAATAAAATGTTTGTAATTTTAATTTAATGAAATTTTTTTTTTCTTTTTAATGTATTGAATATAAATGAATATATCTTAATTACTACTTATTAATAAAAAATAATATTTTATACCTAAGAACCTTCGAAAAGTTCTATTGATAATGTTGTATTTTACTTAAGTATCTTAGAAAACTTCTTACACTAAAAATAGTAATTAAAAATTCTAAGATGTTTGCTAAGAGTTGCCATTGATAATGTTGCTCTTAGAAACATAAAACGGTTGTGTGAGGCATTGTAAATTTCGTCATACTGTACATAATATAACAAACCCGCATAATTGAAACTTGATCATGTCATAGTTTATATAATTAAAACGAAGAATTATTAATCTTTATATAGAAAAAACAACAAAATAAAAAAGCGCGGGTCAAAAATCACATTTTCCATTAAAATTACACGTTTTGCATAGGACTGATTTTGAAAAGAGAAAAGTCCTTTGTATATTTTGTCATACTAATTGAATATCAGTTACACAATGTTATAAGAAATCAGCTATAGTAGAGCAAGCATTTTAAATCACGTATCCACTTTCTTTTGTTAGTGTTAAGAAATTAATTTAAAGTAATATAATTACGTCATATACTCGATTTCAGTTGTTGGAAAGCCTCAGTGATTGCTCGTAAGAAAAAGTTAGTTCATCTTCTTTTGGTTTGGTCAATCGTATTGAATCATTAAGGGGATTTTGATGACACAACGTGACTATTTTGGTTTGCATCATCATTTATCTTCTTAACAAAAGACCCTTTGAGTGTTCATGATCTCTCACCAAACCCCATGACCCCATATTCATGAGGTGTTCCTTTGTTGAGTATGTTTAAAGCTATAGATAAGAGGAGGAACAAGTCTTTATCCCAAGATATGAAAAAGATTTCAAAACTGAAATGATGAAAACATTAGTTGGAGGGCAAGTGGACCCAACTCTCTAGTAACTCCAACATACCCGTCTGCTTCCATCTCTCTATAAATTAACTTATAACTCACAAGAATTTTAATTAAGTCGCATAATTTTTTTCATTAAAGTAAACTGTTTATTACACTCATACACAAGAATGGCAAACTTGAGTACACTTGTTGGTTGCCTTGCCATCATCTTCTTCACATCTGTCGCACCTGCCTCCTCAGCCACTCATTCTGTGGAATGGTCGCTTGGGAATGACTATAGCTCCTTAGCTACCGGAAAACCATATGCCGTTGGCGATACGATCGGTATATATGTAACCTCTCTTATGAATATATGTGCTGATATGCATTTAACGTCATAAACTTTCACACTAAGAGTAAGAGGATAAAACGTATTTTGTTTCTTTTTTCTGTGAAATAAAATTCTTTTGATGACATTTGGAAAATTTAACCTTTCAAACAAAAACAAAAATAACAATGCGATCATATATATGTATAGATGTCTAAGATGTGATATATGTATGTGTACATTGTGTTGCATATAGTGTTCAACTACGGTGCGGGTCACACGGTGGACGAAGTGAGTGAAAGTGACTACAAAAGTTGCACACTGGGAAACTCAATCTCTTCAGACAGTAGCGGAACCACAAGCATAGCTCTCAAGACATCTGGTTCCCACTACTTCATTTGCGCTATCCCCGGACACTGCACTGGCGGCATGAAGCTCTCTGTCGACGTAGGTGCAGCTGCCTCTTCCGGCGGTGGTGGGGTCGGTGCCACCGCCAAAACTACACCTTCTCCGACCGTAGAAGGTGGAAAGTCTGCTCCTACTGCTTCTGCCACTGCTGTGTTGAAACCGTTCGAGGCTGTGGTTATGACTTGTGTAGTTGCGTTATTATATACTTTGGCTCTTTCTTAGTTGCCTTTTAAGTGTATTTGTGTGGTTTGACTCGTTTGAAAGTCAGGCTAGAGGCAGTGCTATTAGCCCTATTATTATTGTTGTATGCTTCTTGTTGTGAGTTAATTATTCTATGATATTAATTACATGTACTTGTGACTCGTGAGGTGGCACAATATATTCCCGATTACGCAGTTGAAGGCAGTGAACTGATCCCGGAGACATCGCCCGAGATAGTATTCATTATGGGTTTTCAAGTAGTTAATGGACTTTAATACATCCGAAATTCCAAACTTAAAATATGAATCAATTGCCAAAGTGAACTTCATTTTGCGGCCCACAGTATCAGAATCTCTAATTATGAAAGTAATCTTCCACAGTTCCATTGATATCTCAGATTTTCGTCTGTACTTATGTATGCTTTATAATACAAGATAATTACTTTTGTTTTTTCTAATAAATAAATAATTTTTGGAGACAAAGTGTGAACCTCTGAATACTAATAATATTTTAGTTGTGTGAATACATGGGTTTTGAACTTTTGATCACGAACGATTGTCTGAAAATTGACATGTGCCACGAGCAAATGACACACGGTCTCGCCACCGTGAACGAGTCGGCCAGATGGGCATTGACTTCGGAGCACATTTGAGCTATAAAAGCCCAATCAAATCAGCCCACCGACTTACCTACTCAGATGGACCTACCGGTTGCTTCAATGCATCAAAGCCGTCCATCTTAAGAAAATACCCTCTAACCACTCCAAATCTCATAGCTAAACCAAACACAACAATAGAACATAAAGTTTGGTCAGAATTAATAATGTCTGCATCTACTTACCAAGTTACCAACTTTTTCATTCATATATACAAACAAAAATCTATAGTTATTTTAGCTATTAATAAACTCGAACCATTTGATGGGGACTAGTAAACAAATTTGATTTTAAAGTTTTTTTATTAGTGTCGTTACTATTGTATCTGTGGTAAACACAAATAAATAATCTTTGACCAAAAAGCCAAAAATTTAAGACGGAAAAATCAATTAAATAGTAAAATGTGGGGCCACCCTACATTGATTTCTCCAAAACATTTCATTCTTTAGTCCTTTTTTTATTTTTCTAATAAAAAAAAAGTTTTTTTCTTGCTTCTTTAAAAACGAGAAAAAGTTGTAAAGAAAGGAAGTGAAGGGTCTTGGAAACTTCATGGAAAATCAAAACCAGCTTTGCATTAACTACACGAAGCACCTATAAATACAATCACGAGACGAGATAACAAAAGTATCAAGTAACATTAAAATACACACAGAGCTCACGAGATTCAAGCAATGGCAAACATCTTCCTTATCGCCAGTGGATCAAGATCAGGAACAAGAAGAGCAATGAAATCAAAGAACCCTGAACGAAATACATCAAACTCCAATCCCAATTCAAACTCAGACAGCAACTTCTCATGCAAGAAGCACACGAAACACAGACAGTCTCCTGGAGTATGTTCCCTATGTCTCACCGAGAGGCTCTCTAAGGTAGAGTACTACGACTACACTAAGAACGCAGCTCAAACGGCGTCGTCTTACTGCTCATCAACTGCATCATCTTCCACATCGGTCTCTTCTTGTTACTCATCTTCTTCGGTCTCTTCTTGTTCGTCTCCGTTGCAATATCGGTACAGAGAGAAGAAGAAGGATGGGAAGAAACACAGCTTGTTCAGATTATTGCTTGGATCCATCGTAGATTAGTTGTTAATTTATTTTCAAAGTTTTTATTCGTACTACTAGTATATTCCTTTTGTGTATTCATTCTTGGTCACTAGGAAAATGCAGAGAATCAATAAAGTTGCATAAGATTATAACTACAAAATTGGATTTTAAAATTTTAAATCTTGTTGTACGGGACCCAATAAAGGAAGTTCAAATTTACACATCTTTTTCAAAGTGCTAATTTAGTATGAAGTTATATTGCTTAAAAAATTAACGATTTTACAACCGATAACCATATCTGTTTTATAAATCTGCATTTCACCCATAGCACCAAATTTTTTAAAAACCTTATTATAATAAAGTTACAAGCTATGATCAAAATCATACAGTTTTGAACAATTGAGTACAAAAAAAGAAGGATACATATAATAAAACTAGAGAGATCGAATCAGAAATCCGATACATCTATGTATTAGGAACAGAATGCATCTAGCCGTGTCCACCACAGTTCCCACGTCCGCGGTTTCCTCGCTCTGACTTATGGATTGCCAATGCATCTCCCTAACCTTTGTTGATGTTTCACCGGTTTTTCCCAAAGAATTTGTTTTCCATTGCACCACATTGCGTTATTCAAACTTGTAAATTAAGGAAGTTCAAAGCTTCCACGAGAACTTACAGGTCTCTGGTTGTAAAATATGTCGGTGGTAATATATTGTGCATTTCTTTGTTTAATCACAACATAACTTTCGTTGTTAAAAAACTATTTTTCAGTTTGGTTGATTTTAACTTCGAATACGGTGTTACATCCAGAACCATAATATACTAGGATCAAATATTATCATATTGTTTTCTTAGAAAAGTATATTATCAGTTGTTTTCTGCCCAAAATTGTGCTTGAGCTGTAAATATCGTTAATTGGAAAAAAACTTTACTTCATGTTGTCAGCATCTTTAGTGAATTTTATATTAATGAATTCAATATTGATATGTTTCACAAAGAATGAAATCAATATACACATCAAATTTATTCTATAACCCAATATAGTTTTAGTTTGAAACCTAAGCACTATGAAATTCTTAACAGTTCTAAAAAAGAAATGAAATTCTTAATTCGTTTTGGGCTTGTAGTTTGTAAAAACTATGTTTAATAATATAAAACTAGTTAGCAAAAAAAAAAAGTCCAAAATCCTTACCAGTCTAGAAATGTTTATTATGACTAGAAGTCTGAAACACAAGAATATTCGTAGTGTAATTAGGTCTGTGATTTTGACGTACGTGACGAGTCTTTTATTTACTCGAACAAACAATTGAACCAGGTTCTTGGTTAATAACGCATGAAATAACTTATTACTCCTATATTTGTATGCCAGCTTTGTCATAAACACGTAGGTATGTGTCAGAACAACAGTTGGAAAAAACCCAGATAATTACTCTCTCCGTTCCCTTTGACCAAAAAAAAAAAATTACTCTCTCCGTTCCTAAATGTTCCTAAATGTAGGATGTTTTAAAAAAATTTGATGTTTCCATATATAAGATGTTCTCATTTTCCTAGGTAAATTATAAGATATTAAGGTAAAAACACATATATTAAGAAAATTACTTTTTGTTTAGAAAGTAGTATTAAAACTATAAATTAATGGTATTTTAGCTATTCATAAAATAGATTATTAAATATGATTAGCTGCATACTTTACGAATACCTTTCACATTTCATTCTGTGCACTGCACATTTAAGGGATATGTTTAAGGAAATAAAATGCATCTAAATAAATAAGAGTTTTCGACCAAAAATAAAATAAATAAGAGTTATGACAGGATGTTCGATCAAAAAAAAAAAAGTTCGATAAAAAAAAAAGAGTTATGACAGGATAGGCTGGCGCATGACTTTTACTCTAGTTGCCAGAAAGAATGTACGGTAAGAGGACAAAGACGTGTTGTACTTCCATATCATATGATTCACTTCATATCACATACAGCTGTTCTAATTATTAATTAAGCCGTACCACTAATGTCTGATGCATACAATCATAAATATTTACAGATAGATGTGTATGTGTGGCGCGTCTTTGAACATCTAAGATACAGATACTATATGATCACCGATGAAGTCCGGTGAAAGTTCTTTGAACATTAGTACACATATTTTTAATTCATCAGTAATCATTAATTAGCGTTTTAGTTATATTCAACTGAAGAACTATAAAATAATTAACATTACAAGTTCAAAGAAAACAAATATGAGCCAACCAAATACGTTTTCTAGAATATGCGTATATATCAAGTTAAATGAACATTCTCAAAACCGACCTACTAGTCTTATTACCTAGACCATCCTTGTCTAGTTTTGTTTCAACATGAGATACATTTTACTGGTAATTACTATTTAGTGCCGGTCTTGGAAACGGTCTCCGAAGAAAAGAAACAATGTAGCCTTACTCTAGTTTTGAAAAGTAATAAGGTTTATTCTTCTAAAGTGCAATAATTTATTCTTCAGATTTTTCTTTTCAATATTCTTCAGAATTTTTAGATAAATAAATTTAGCCTTGATTTATACCTTTTACAACTTTCAATAATCATTCTCATATTTCTGATGTTTTTTCTATTCCGTTTTCTAAGATCTGGTTTTGATTAAAAGCCATTTTGGTGAAAATTCAACAAAATTATTTTGAAAAATTTAGAATACCATATTCCAAGGAAAAATCTATTTTGTAAAATGTTTTTAGAGTTGTACATTTCTATAAGAGCAAATTAGCTGAATATACTAAAAGAAGTGGGATACCATAAACTGGAGAGAAGATGGGTAGATGGGGGGGAAGAAAATTGGGGAGAAATAAGGCAAGAAGTGCAAATAGGGTAGAGTTTGTGTGCAGGGTGTACAAATACTCTTTCTATAAAGCTGTTGAGTTTCTATGCCAATTGGCTTGAAGCCTCGTTATCAAAACGAATTGAACTAATTGGGCCAGATTCTAAATACCCAATCCAAGTACGAAAACTGATTGCCTCACGCAGGTGTCTCACATCGATAATTCTTTTTTTTTTTTGTCTAAATTCTAAGATAATCTAAGATAACATCGATAATCCACAAATTAATCTTTACCGAGGTGTATTGAATTGATGGTTTTAGGAGATTTTGGGATTTTATTGGAATCTCCTGTTATTCAATCAATGATTTTAAAAACTTTTTTAAAATCAAGTGTTTTTTAAAACCAAGTGTTACTCAACATGTGATTTGTGTAAAATCACTAAAACTCACTTACAATCTGCTGTTATTTAAGTAACACTTTCTAAAAGTTATATCAAATCCACTGTTATTCAATTGAAAACAATATTTAGTAATAAAATTTTTGATACAGATTTTAAGAGACTTCATATCCATTTTTAGTTAAGAACATCTCTTGTAAAATAACATTTCCATAAGTGTTATTTGAAGATATTTGAAAATAAATAAATAAATTTATTATGTATACATATATGAACAACATACACGCATAGAGAGTCGAGACTTTGGTTGTATTAGTGTGCTCTCCTTTTACAATTCCTCCTCACCGAGCCACCACTCTCTTCTCCACATCACCCCCACCTCCTCCTCTCTCCTCCTTACGAGCCACCACTCTCTATCCCTGTCGTTCAACGCGCCACCGACGAGCTCGTCAGCCTGGTTCCATCCTATCACAGACTCACTGTATCCTCATCGTTGGTTGTGGCTTCTCTTCACTCATTGTGTATGATGCTAAAGAGAAGCTCTGTTTCTTCTCTTTTGACATCCACGGTGACCTCAACCTTCCAGGGTTTGTTCTTCTTTTAATGATAGTATAAAATAATCAAACAAAAGATATATGATTTGAGATTATAACTATCATTTAACAGTTCTTTTTAAACAAGGAGAATTAGAGGTAGTGACTGAGGTAGCTTCAGTAGTTGAGGTTATACAAAACCAAACAATAGAAGAAAGAGGAGTCTGTTGCATATCAAGTGATAGACTAAGCAAACCATTAACATATAATAATACAAACAAAAGACAGCTCAGAAAGGTAGTAATCACAAACAGTAGCGATTGCAGGAAACTGGCTTTGAACACTGAAGCTCCGGATGAGTAAGGTTAGGAACAAGTAACAACCACGTCAAATCCTTTAGTCCATTGCAGCCATTTATAATCACACTGGTGAGGTTTCTCAGTCTTTCCTAGTCAGAATTATGTCCCATGACGTCCTCCCAATCTCCATCTCCCATATATCACAGCTCCTTATGATGAGTATGAGAGTTGTAAGATGAGGACACTCGTGCCTGCTGGATATCTCTTGAATCTCATTATTCATCAGTAACATTTTTTCTCACAATACTCCAGTCTTTGACTCGTGGTACTTCATGTAGCCCCAAACCGGCTTGCACAACACATCTCTCCTCTTGCTTCTCAATATCACATGCTAACCATAAAGCCATTTCACGTACCAGGTCATGCATTTTCACAAACTTGTTGTCATAGTCATCATCTTCCGTCAATAAACAAGCACGGACAAGGTTATTGATAACTTGGTAACCTTGGTCATATCCACCAATGAATCCCTCGTTTTCCTAACATTCTATCAAGTTATCTTTACAGTGTAAAAGATGGTGGAAACATAGCGCAATATTGGAGGCAGAACTTAAGCTATCCCAATATCGGAAGAACTTCATCTTCTGTGGCATGAAGTCGAAACGTCTAGTGCATCATGCTATTCCTGCACTGTCGTTTTGTAAGACATGGTTGCTCCAAGAACATTCAACGCAAGTGGTGAACCATGCCACTTTTAAGCTCTTCCATATTTTTTTGTATAGCCTCAAGATTATCTTCTAGGCTATGAACGTAACTCTCTAGGAAGCATAAAAAATGGGAAACATTTTTAACACTTGATCAGATGATAACGAAACAGAGGAACGACCTGCCATCATTGAAAAACACAACATAAAGCAACTATTTCAGAAACACTGGCTGAACTGTACTTATGAACTTTATAAAGCTTCGTATTTAATAACAGCTTTGGTCAGAAGAAAATATTATCAGTTAAATATTTTCATTTAAAATCACCTTAACAATTCTAAAATTTTCAGAAAATATCTTACCAAATCACCTATAAATTTTATTTTTATTTTTGAACTTTTACAAAAACACTCAAATCACTTCAAAACTCACATAAATACCACCAAAATTAAAACACTCCAAAATCTCCTAAAATCATTAATTCAATACACCCTCCTACATGTAGGCTTACTTACCAAAGTTGTCTTTGATAATTAAAATAAATATATCAATTTTGTTTTCAGTTATGTCCTGTCCACTTGAATCCGTTATAAAAGCCCAATCAAATCAGCCCACCGACTTACCTACTCAGATGGACCTACCGGTTGCTTCAATGCATCAAAGCCGTCCATCTTAAGAAAATACCCTCTAACCACTCCAAATCTCATAGCTAAACCAAACACAACAATAGAACATAAAGTTTGGTCAGAATTAATAATGTCTGCATCTACTTACCAAGTTACCAACTTTTTCATTCATATATACAAACAAAAATCTATAGTTATTTTAGCTATTAATAAACTCGAACCATTTGATGGGGACTAGTAAACAAATTTGATTTTAAAGTTTTTATTAGTGTCGTTACTATTGTATCTGTGGTAAACACAAATAAATAATCTTTGACCAAAAGCCAAAATTTAAGACGGAAAAATCAATTAAATAGTAAAATGTGGGGCCACCCTACATTGATTTCTCCAAAACATTTCATTCTTTAGTCCTTTTTTATTTTTCTAATAAATAAATAATTTTTGGAGACAAAGTGTGAACCTCTGAATACTAATAATATTTTAGTTGTGTGAATACATGGGTTTTGAACTTTTGATCACGAACGATTGTCTGAAAATTGACATGTGCCACGAGCAAATGACACACGGTCTCGCCACCGTGAACGAGTCGGCCAGATGGGCATTGACTTCGGAGCACATTTGAGCTATAAAAGCCCAATCAAATCAGCCCACCGACTTACCTACTCAGATGGACCTACCGGTTGCTTCAATGCATCAAAGCCGTCCATCTTAAGAAAATACCCTCTAACCACTCCAAATCTCATAGCTAAACCAAACACAACAATAGAACATAAAGTTTGGTCAGAATTAATAATGTCTGCATCTACTTACCAAGTTACCAACTTTTTCATTCATATATACAAACAAAAATCTATAGTTATTTTAGCTATTAATAAACTCGAACCATTTGATGGGGACTAGTAAACAAATTTGATTTTAAAGTTTTTATTAGTGTCGTTACTATTGTATCTGTGGTAAACACAAATAAATAATCTTTGACCAAAAGCCAAAAATTTAAGACGGAAAAATCAATTAAATAGTAAAATGTGGGGCCACCCTACATTGATTTCTCCAAAACATTTCATTCTTTAGTCCTTTTTTATTTTTCTAATAAAAAAGTTTTTCTTGCTTCTTTAAAACGAGAAAAAGTTGTAAAGAAAGGAAGTGAAGGGTCTTGGAAACTTCATGGAAAATCAAAACCAGCTTTGCATTAACTACACGAAGCACCTATAAATACAATCACGAGACGAGATAACAAAAGTATCAAGTAACATTAAAATAACCGTAACGGGATCCGATTCTTACCTTAAGTTAACCACACAATATTCTCTCCTTCTTCTCCTCCTCTTTGCTCTTCTTTAAAAGATACAGTGATCGAGCTCAAGGACTCTGACAATGGCAGATCTGGATTCATATTGCGAATTGAGCAACGGTAAGGTCACTCGAAACTCGTCCCTTACGCATTTCCAAAATGCAGAAGAGTTTTAACACTAGAATCTGGATTTTGATTTGTAGATGTTGTTGATATGGAACAATCTAGCGATCCCGTAGCGTTAGGGTTTCGTCTAGCATCTCCCGATCTAGTAAGCTGTAGCGCTTCCCCTGATATACCTCGAGGAAGCAGGTACGTAGACTCTCCGGAGATCGCTAAGAAGCTCAGATTCTCCACCGAGCTTTCTCTGGAGAACGGAATCGACGGACGTAAAACTCGATCCGTGAAATTCTCGGCGATTAATCAGACGTTTGAGTTTGAGCTGTCTCCTGAGTCTTCATTCGAGCTGCCTTCTCCGCCTGGGAACACGACGACGCCTGTGATGAGTATCAACTCGGGGTCTACGAGCGAGGACGTGAGTGTGGGGGATGTGACTTTCTTGAAGGATGAGCTTTTTAGTGGAGGTGGGACTGTGATGACTGATGATGTTGTTGGCAACGAGGAGGAGGCTTTGTTGTATCAGACGGCTAGAGTTGGTGATTTTGCTTACACGTTTAAGGCGTTGGATCCTGGGGATTACTTTATTGATCTGCATTTCGCGGAAATCGAGTTCACTGAAGGTCCAGCGGGAGTTAGAGTTTTCGATATATTTATTCAAGGAGCAAAGGCAAGGCCGTTACTGCATTTGAGATTTTCTTTGTGTTTTGTTGTTCATCAGATATCTATTATTTATGATTTGATTGTTGCAGGTTATATCCGGACTTGATTTGTTTTCGCAAGTGGGAGCAATATACACATCAAATTTATTCTATAACCCAATATAGTTTTAGTTTGAAACCTAAGCACTATGAAATTCTTAACAGTTCTAAAAAGAAATGAAATTCTTAATTCGTTTTGGGCTTGTAGTTTGTAAAAACTATGTTTAATAATATAAAACTAGTTAGCAAAAAAAAAAAGTCCAAAATCCTTACCAGTCTAGAAATGTTTATTATGACTAGAAGTCTGAAACACAAGAATATTCGTAGTGTAATTAGGTCTGTGATTTTGACGTACGTGACGAGTCTTTTATTTACTCGAACAAACAATTGAACCAGGTTCTTGGTTAATAACGCATGAAATAACTTATTACTCCTATATTTGTATGCCAGCTTTGTCATAAACACGTAGGTATGTGTCAGAACAACAGTTGGAAAAACCAGATAATTACTCTCTCCGTTCCTTTGACCAAAAAAAATTACTCTCCGTTCCTAAATGTTCCTAAATGTAGGATGTTTTAAAAAATTTGATGTTTCCATATATAAGATGTTCTCATTTTCCTAGGTAAATTATAAGATATTAAGGTAAAACACATATATTAAGAAAATTACTTTTTGTTTAGAAAGTAGTATTAAAACTATAAATTAATGGTATTTTAGCTATTCATAAAATAGATTATTAAATATGATTAGCTGCATACTTTACGAATACCTTTCACATTTCATTCTGTGCACTGCACATTTAAGGGATATGTTTAAGGAAATAAAATGCATCTAAATAAATAAGAGTTTTCGACCAAAAATAAAATAAATAAGAGTTATGACAGGATGTTCGATCAAAAAAAAAAAAGTTCGATAAAAAAAAAAGAGTTATGACAGGATAGGCTGGCGCATGACTTTTACTCTAGTTGCCAGAAAGAATGTACGGTAAGAGGACAAAGACGTGTTGTACTTCCATATCATATGATTCACTTCATATCACATACAGCTGTTCTAATTATTAATTAAGCCGTACCACTAATGTCTGATGCATACAATCATAAATATTTACAGATAGATGTGTATGTGTGGCGCGTCTTTGAACATCTAAGATACAGATACTATATGATCACCGATGAAGTCCGGTGAAAGTTCTTTGAACATTAGTACACATATTTTTAATTCATCAGTAATCATTAATTAGCGTTTTAGTTATATTCAACTGAAGAACTATAAAATAATTAACATTACAAGTTCAAAGAAAACAAATATGAGCCAACCAAATACGTTTTCTAGAATATGCGTATATATCAAGTTAAATGAACATTCTCAAAACCGACCTACTAGTCTTATTACCTAGACCATCCTTGTCTAGTTTTGTTTCAACATGAGATACATTTTACTGGTAATTACTATTTAGTGCCGGTCTTGGAAACGGTCTCCGAAGAAAAGAAACAATGTAGCCTTACTCTAGTTTTGAAAAGTAATAAGGTTTATTCTTCTAAAGTGCAATAATTTATTCTTCAGATTTTTCTTTTCAATATTCTTCAGAATTTTTAGATAAATAAATTTAGCCTTGATTTATACCTTTTTACAACTTTCAATAATCATTCTCATATTTCTGATGTTTTTTTCTATTCCGTTTTCTAAGATCTGGTTTTGATTAAAAGCCATTTTTGGTGAAAATTCAACAAAAATTATTTTGAAAAATTTAGAATACCATATTCCAAGGAAAAATCTATTTTGTAAAATACTCTTACAGTTGTACATCCCCTTAGTATTAAAATAGGAACATTATAACAAAGTAACCTTATCATCATGTATTAATAACAACAATGCCATTTCCATGCTCAGATTAAGACAAATTTCTCTTTAACTAATAACCCTCCTTTGACTAGAATAATTACATGTATTGCCATTATTATGGAACAACCTTTTTTAGTCACTCAAAACATTGTTACATTATTTTGTTATTTTCTTGGCCAAATCATATGATCTATCACGTGATCGTAATTTGTCTAAAGGTCCATCATCTCCACCGCGCAGAAAATTGTCTATCAAGTCTATGTGTCTTATATTTCTTACATAGCCTTATAAGTCTTATATATTTTTATATATATAGTTATGTAAATATAAGCAAATAATCAACATATAAACAAATAGTCATATATAGTTATATATAACTGCTCTATTTATATGGTCGAGTCTTATATATTTGTAGTTAAGTAATATTAAGATTATGGTCGAGTCTTATATATTTGTAGTTAAGTAATATATATATTATGGTCGAGTCTTATAGATTTGTAGTTAAGTAATATATATTTGTAGTTAAGTAATATTAAGATTATATGGTCGAGTCTTATATATTTGTAGTTAAGTAATAATGTAATATTACGATCAAAGTACTACTTCTTAATGGTATCAAAAAGGAATTTTTTTTGTCTTGATTCAGATAAACATGGAAGTTTTGACCCGGACAATTACATCACAAAGACGTGATTAACTCAAACTTCCATTCTATCAGTCACTCAAAGACGTGATTTACTCAAAGACATGATTTTATTTTGATGTTTTTGATTATGAGAAGTCAAATTTGAGATGAATATAATCAAAGGTAACTGGTTAAAGGCTCTATTTCGCCGTGAAATTTTTGGAAACTGGTTAATAAATCACGGCAATTACGTTATTAATGAAATGTAAGATATTCTCTCTTCGGTTTTGATTACATTTTTTGAGATGTTTTGATTAAATATCTGAGGGTTTTAAGGCAAGTAATACCACGCTCATAGATATACAAAGGGCAAGTATAATCTGAAGATTATAATCATTCGTGATTATCGCTAATTGATTTAAAATTATCGATTTGATTTTGTAAGTTCAAATCTAAAGATTGCACGTTCATAAGTATATATATATACACATCTCCTCATCGCAGTCTTTTCTTTCTTACCAATATCAAAACTCTTCCTTTCAAGCAAAAAAATGGCAGGTTTGAACACGGTTGCTGATTTGAAACCTTTTAAGACGATGTGGAGAGTGAGGGTGAGCATCATTCGATTGTGGAAACAAGATCGCTGCTGGTGACCTAACCATTGAGATGGTTCTCATTGATTCGAATGTAAGTTCCGTTTTTTTTTTGCAGTATGCTTGGTGAATTAGTTAAAAACACATTTTTTTTCAAAATTATGGAAAGTAATATAATTAGTAAATCAACATATAGGAAACAATATTAACTTTCAAAAATTACATGATAGATGATAACCAGTTGTGTGTTGAAGCGTGTTGTTTTCTTAATTTTAAAACATTGGTTCTTAAATTGAGGGATTAAATGGAATTTGTAAATTTGTATCAATCAATTAGTCAAAAGATTAGATTCAAACGGCATCATAGTCCATGATCAATGCTTTTATCAAATCAGTTAGGCGCTATGTTAAAAATATTCATATACAAATTGCATCTATATAAATACGCACCATAAATATTTAATAATTATAATATGATTATTAGTAAGTTATATGATTATTTCATATAGATTATTAGTTACGAAGAATATAATCCACTTGTGAATATAGTTGTCAATAAACTGAGATGTATTTATGAGCCTTAATATCGAAATTATGTTTCGATTGTATCAATTAGAAATCTAAACAAGGAAGTAATATATAATTTGAACCAATTAATCGCTAAATTTATTACCTATTGATTCAAAAAATCGTGAATGTTTCTGATTGTATCAATTACGAAATCTAAACAAGGAAGTAATATATATTTCGAGCCAATTAATCGCTAATTTATTACCTATTGATTCAAAAAATCATTAGTTTACTAAATAATTAGCTCTGTAAATCGTATATATTCAAAAAATCGAATTGTCTTCTAACTTCTATAAATCGTATATATGTAACAGCTTAGACATTAGCTCTGTAAAACGATCTCATTGTTCTTACATTGTTTTTGCTATGGGTGGTCATATATTATTGAGTGCACTATGTCCTTTCAAACCTTTACTTGCTGTCCGGGTTAAGGTTATCTTCAAGGGAAAGACAGAAGTTCGATCGATGTTTCAGAAACCGAACTGATAGTAGGAGATGAGAAAGTAAGCTATTTTTACTGATTACACTTATGTTTATCCGTGTTGTTAATTTTTTTTAGGTTTCACTAACGTACTTCACGTGTCTAAAACAGGGAAATACCATGCAAGCCACATTCTTCGGAGATTTGGATTCTTCAACCGAGATTCCTATGGAGGAAGGTCACTGCTACGAAATTAATAATTTCAGTTTGAATCCTACATCAGAGCGTTTTCGGTTGACAAAGAACCGATACCATATTAAACTCAGTAACTCCTCCCTCATATTGAAGATCGATCCGATCCCCAAGTCCAACTTCTATTGTTTTCCAAACTTCCTTGACGTCTATCGTGGCTTTGTCAATCCTAAGTTTTTTATTGGTATGTTTTCTATTATGTCTAATTTATTATATTTAGAAAGTTACCAAGTTACCATGAATCTTTACTTATTTACCTGAATGGCGTCTAAACTTGATTACATGATTTTCTCATATCAAACAGATATTTACGGGGCTGTGGTAGATGTAGGATTTCTTGAAGAATATATGACGAACCGATCACGGAAACAATGGTTTTATCGATCATAGGATACATTTTTGTAGTGAATATGGAGTAAGTTTTGACTTTTATATTCTTATAATTGTGAAATTTTATAGATCTAATATGTGCTGAAATAGTATTTCCTTCTCACTTTTACAGTAACGTCGTCATTAAGTGTGTTGCTTATGGAAAACTTGCTCACGTTTTCCAAGATTTTTGGAATTCGACAGATGCAAACGTTGTACCCTGTGTTTTACAGTTTTGACAACTTAATTGGGGAACAGGTAATGTAATGTTATAATTAAAAAAAACGGTGGAGATTATATAAGCTGAAAATTTAGCTCTAATTATTTTGATTATTTTATAAGGTCGATTCAAGAACTTGACTAACATTGAAGGGTTTTCCAAAGTGTTGTTTGAGCCCAACAATGTTCCAGAAATTGATACTTTTAGAAATAGGTAATACGCTTAACTTTATGAGATCTGATTTATAAGTCTGCGATGTTTGGTAAGCTTATAAACTTTGTAATTACTCTTTGTAGGATTGCAAACAGAGATTTCTGAAGTTATCTTTCATAGTGGTTGTTGTTTTATCATTGTTTTATCAATTTTTAAATTATCTTACTTTTATATTTTATTATTACATTGTCTTTGTTTTCTTTTTTGTCTTATGAAACTAATAATTTGATTGCAAGTCTTTCGGTATAATTTGATTGAAAACGAAAGAGTCATTAGTATTCTATTACGGGTGAGTTGTTCAGATATTAGTCATATAAGTACTTTATTCTATCATGTGACTGACAAATACAACTGATGATTTATCCATGCTATTATGTTTCTTCTCTTCCTAAGGCTGGAGACATTCAGATTTTTTCCAACTCTGACTAACATAACTATGAACAAAAAATGTATTAACACCGCATATGTCTTTCGAACAAAAGAGACCATTTTATCACCGAATTTTTATACAAAAGAGTTTAGCCATCTATCTAAAATTTAAAAATTACAACCTACCTTAGTCTATTCACTCCGCGCAGGGCGCAGATCATCACCTAGTTTTTGGTAAAGCTGTCGAGTGTAGATGTAATTGGGCTTGAAGCCTCGTCATCAAAACGAACAATGAACTAGTTGAGCCAAATTCTAAATACCCAATCCAAGTATGAAAACTGATTGCCTCTTAGCTCAAACTAATACGGAGTATTTACATTTTTTGGTAGGTTATACGGGAGTATTTACATGTAGGCTTACCAAAGTTATCTAACTAAAAATAATATATGCCGACAAAAAAAAAACTAAAAATAATATATCAATCTATGTTTCGGTTATGTCTACTTAGAATCCGTTATAAAAGCCCACGGACAAGTAATTATAGCCTGCCCGTTAAAAAAGGAGGTCAATCATTACCCGTCTGCCTGGGAAAACAATTTCAAATTTCAAAGGAGAGTAAAAAAGAATCAAACGGTCGTCTATAAACGTTAAAATCACCGTAACAGGATCCGATTCTTACCTTAAGCCACAACATTCTCTCCTTCTTCTCCTCTTGAGCTCTTCTTCATACTCTCAATAAATTCTCTAAAGAAAGAAGATATAGTGATCGAGCTCAAGGACTCTGATAATGGCAGATCTGGATTCCTATTGCGAACTGAGTAACGGTAAGTCATTCGCAACTCGAAGCTTTATGTATTCCGACAAATGCAGAGGGAGTATTAACACTAGAATCTGGATTTGATTGGTAGATGTTGTTGATACGGAACAATCACGCCCTGTGTTGATGAAATTGGAACAATCTAGCGATCCCGTAGCGTTAGAGTTTCGTCTAGCGTCTCCCGATCTAGTTAACTGCGGCGCTTCGCCTGATATACCTCGAGGCAGCTATGTAGATTCGCCGGAGATTGCTAAGAAACTCAGGTTTTCAACTGAGCTTTCTCTGGAGAATGGTATCGATGGCCGTAAAACTCGATCCGTGAAATTCTCGGCGATCAATCAAACGTTTGAGTTTGAGATTTCTCCCGAGTCTTCCTTTGAGCTGCCTTCTCCACCTGGGAATAGGACGACGCCTGTGATGAGTATTAACTCGGGTTCTACGAGTGAGGATGTGAGTGTGGCGGATGTGACTTTCTTGAAGGATGAGTATTTCAGTGGAGGTGAGACTGTGACGACTGATGCTGTTGTTGGCAACGATGAGGAGGTTTTGTTGTATCAGACGGCTAGAGTTGGTGATTTTTCTTACAAGTTTCAGTCATTGGATCCTGGGGATTACTTTATAGATCTGCATTTTGCGGAAATTGAGTTCACTAACGGTCCAGCGGGAGTTAGAGTTTTCGATATATTTATTCAAGGAGCGAAGGCAAGGCCATCGGTGAATCGAGATTTTCTTCGTGTTCTTATTCATCACATATCTATATCCATTTATGATAGGTTTAAAAACTATTGCAGGTTATATCCGGCCTTGATTTGTTTTCGCAAGTGGGAGCGAATACACCTTTTGTGATGTCTGATCTAAGGATGCTCGTTGGCCTGGAAGGAGAGTTATCTATACGGTTAGAAGGAGTGACAGGAGCCGCAATTCTGTCTGGCATTTCTATTAGGAAGGAGGCAATGGCTACTTGTATGTTGCTTTCTAACCTTTTTTTTTGTCTTTGAATAGATTTTGTTTTGGTTTCTTTTTAATCTTCCATGTGAGATATATGGTGCTTGGGAACCATAGAACTACTTGGTTATTCAAGCTTCAAATATTCTCTTTCAGATGTTGAAGACACTGGAGTGCTAGCGGTGAAAGGAAAAACTGACACTGTTCTGTCTCTACCTCCTCAAGTAAGAGATCCCCCACAAGCTTGATGTTTTTAGTTTAGTCTCAGTGTACATAAGTTCTGCAGATTATTAAAATGTCGTACTATTTTTAGGAACATGTGGACTGCAGGAGGGAAGAAGAGACCCATGAGGTGAGTAATGACTGTGAGCTGCAGAAGAAAGAGATGGCGGACATGAAGAGAATGGTTGATGAACTTAAACAAGAAAATCAACGAAAGAGTAGAGAATGCGAAGAAGCATTGAATTCTCTCCGTGAGCTTCAAAATGAGCTAATGCGCAAGTCGATGCATGTTGGTTCTTTGGGTATGTACATCCCTCTCCTCTTTCTTACATATTTCATTGCAAGCCTGAAAGCTGACATTTCAGTACTTTGTTTATATCTAGCATTTGCTGTGGAGGGCCAAGTCAAAGAAAAAAGCAGATGGTTCTCTACATTAAGAGATTTGACAAGAAAACTGAAGGTACACGAAGCAAACTTTAAGATACTTTCAGCAGCTGCAAAATTTTATAATCATTTTAACGAATCGGATCCATAGATTATGAAAATGGAGCAAATTAAGCTGTTGGAGGAGGCTTCCAGATACAAATCACTAGTCCAAGATATCAACGAGTTCAGCTCTCACATCCACTCCAGAGGTGAGTCTTGATCTTGCTTTCAATCGGACACACCACTAAAACTATAAAGAGTTTATGAATTTATTGTCTGTGAATCTGATTCTTTGACATTTGTTTCGACAGTAAAGCATGACGCACAATTGCATGAAAATCTCAAAGCTAAATTTGTAGAGGGAGAAAAAGAGAGGAAGGAACTATACAACAAGATACTAGAGCTAAAAGGTTTGTGTTTATATCCAATATTAACTTCTAGAGTGACCTTCTTAGAATGGTAGCCTAACAACATAATGATCATTCTTTCCTTCAGGAAACATCAGAGTCTTTTGCAGGTGTCGCCCCCTAAATTTTGAAGAAATTGAAGCAGGAGTGTCAATGGGAATCGATGTTGAGTCAACCAAAAATGGAGAGGTCATAGTCATGTCAAATGGGTTTCCTAAGAAAAGCTTCAAGTTCGATTCTGTCTTTGGTCCTAACGCTTCCCAAGGTGATTTTTGGCATCCATTATCACCCTTTGCTACTTTCCTTGCAGGACACATCATCTCATAGCATGTTGTTTCTTGTTCTTTTTATAGCTGATGTTTTTGAAGATACTGCTCCTTTTGCTACGTCGGTCATTGATGGATACAACGTTTGTATCTTTGCCTATGGCCAGACTGGTACTGGGAAAACCTTTACCATGGAGGGAACTCCAGATAACCGTGGTGTAAATTATAGAACACTGAAAAACCTGTTCGAAATAATGAAAGAACGAGAAAACCGGTACAGTTATGAGATCTCGGTCAGTGTCTTGGAAGTTTACAACGAGCAAATAAGAGATTTGTTGGTCCCTGCTTCACAAAATGCATCTGCGGCGAAAAGGTACAGGTACATAAGATTTGCAGATAGTTAAGCACGCAAGCTCCATGGTTTTTAAACTCGTTGATTATAACTTACTGTTTTTCTGTTTTGAACTAAGAGTCGGCAAAATGGTTTCTGCTTAGTGCGACATTCATCAACTGAAAGTCTGAAATTGACATCACGGTTCTTTGCAGGTTTGAGATAAGGCAAGTGAATGAAGGAAGCCACCACGTACCAGGGTTGGTTGAAGCACGCGTGTCAACCATAGAGGAGGTTTGGGAAGTGTTGAAAACAGGAAGTAATGCAAGGGCTGTTGGGAAAACGACGGCCAATGAGCACAGCAGCCGATCTCACTGGTCTGCACATCTGTTTTGTAGTTCAGTTCTCCTTTTCAGAAAATCCTCTTTAGTTATCAGCTATCTAAATGTAGTTTATCTTCTTTGCACAGCATTCACTGCGTGATGGTAAAAGGGGAGAACTTGTTGAATGGAGAATGCACAAAGAGCAAGTTATGGTTAGTTGATTTAGCAGGAAGCGAACGGGTTGCAAAGACAGAAGTGCAAGGAGAACGGCTCAAGGAAACCCAAAACATCAACAAATCTTTATCTGCTCTTGGTGACGTCATATATGCTCTTGCCAACAAAAGCTCCCACATTCCTTTCAGGTCAATATGATACATTTATTTTCCTTGAGTTACTAACCAAGGTTGCCTCATCACCATTTTTCATCCAACTTGACGCTTGTTCTGCATTATCTTTGCAGAAATTCAAAGCTCACACACTTACTTCAGGATTCTCTAGGTACTTTTACTTTGTTCTCAAAGTAGCAATCGATTTCTGTGCTTTTACATATGTTACACTTAACTTTTATGTTATGGAGCTTATGATGAACATTGACTGGTATTTGACAGGAGGAGATTCGAAGACCCTCATGTTTGTACAGATCAGTCCTAACGAGAAGGACAACAGCGAAACGCTATGCTCACTGAATTTTGCTAGCAGAGTTAGAGGGATAGAGTTGGGGCCTGCAAAGAAGCAGCTAGACAATACTGAACTCTTGAAATACAAGCAAATGGTAAGCTAGACTTGCATCTCCACCTATGTGTTGATCTGTGTTGTGATAATTTTTATTATTAGGTTGAAAAATGGAAACAAGATATGAAAGGAAAAGACGAACAGATGAGGAAAATGGAGGAAACAATGCTTGGTTTAGAAGCAAAGGTCAAGGAACGAGACACTAAGAACAAAACCCTTCAAGAAAAGGTAAAACAATACTCACCATAACCACAACATGGGTTAGAGAATCCACCACATAACTTTTTTTTTTTTTTTGCTAAAAATCACATAACTTTCTTTGCTAGATTAAGGAACTTGAATCGCAATTGCTGGTAGAGAGGAAGCTGGCTCGTCAACATGTAGACACCAAGATTGCTGAGCAGCAGACAAAACAACAGAACGAAGATGAAACCAACACATCAAAGAGGCCACCTTTTGCAAACATACTCTCGGGAAGCAACAAGACCTCAAATGAAACAGCATCTTCGAAAGAAACAGTGAGCAACTCCAGCTACGATCTACCTCCTTTACCTAACGGTGGCCTCAAGTATAATGACCTCACTGAAAAGGAGAACAATCCAGATATGGTTGAACGACTGCAGATACCCAAGAGAACAGGAAGATTCTCCGTTGGTCCAAAACGCATCCTACCAGCTCCAGCTCCACGAAGGAGTACTCTTGCCCCAATGCCATGCCTCCCAATCACTTCAACCTCGCCATTAAGGCCATCACGCCAACCTACCATCACAAACTCGCCTGATGAAAAGAGCGGCACTAACCAATCCCCCTGTACCAGCCCCAAGTTGCATAAAAGTAACAGGAAGAGAAGGAGCATGCAGAAGAGAACGCAAACAAAATCTACGCCGAGACAACAACAACAGCAACCGTTGAGAAGAGGTGGCATTAATGTCGGAATGGAGAAGGTTAGGCTGTCTATAGGAAGCAGAGGGAAGTTAGCTCATAGAGTTCTGCTAACCAATGCTCGTAAGGCAGGTTTAAAGGAGACACCACTGAAACAGACACAGAAGGAGAAAGAGAGATGGATCTGAAACTAACTAAACTGTTTTTTTTTTCTATGACCTGATTGACTTAAACTTGTTTCATCCAATTAGATGATAGGAGGATGATTGATTTATTATCATCCATCTGTGTGGTTTGTGGATTTTGTTTAATCCTACTGTATAGTGAGTTAAGCGTTCTTTGTGTGTTTTAAACATATGAAATGATTTGGTTTTCATTCAAGAACAGAGAGTTTCATAACAAAGAAAAAATATCATAAGATTGGGACTTCTGTTTATTTTCAGTATTCTCCAACTGGATTACAAAGTACCTGTTGTGTTGTTACGTACAGGCATAGTGTAAATTTTCGTCGAAAAATACCTTTAGAAATAGCTAATCCGCGAAGCAAATAAAAACAAAGCTTATGATATGATTAAAACATTGCAAAGAATCGTCCATTTTACAGAAAAAGAAAAATCTCAAGTGTTTGACCCCAAAAAAATAAAAAACTCAAGCGCATATGTGATTCTCACTGGAGCAGCTAAGGATCAGAGTATAAGGAACATGTGTCTTGCAACTGTAAATCCTTGATGCTCTATGTGTGAGGATTCTAATCTCCGGAAACTGAGGATATGGTCCACTAATGATTACTGTTTTTGCATCATCCTCTCTTCTTCAGTACAATTCATTCAGACATTGTTTTTACTCTTCCTTGTCTTGGCTTCCTGTCGTTCTCTGGTTATAAATCTTGATTGTGAATTTTCTGTCGTCGTCACTTATTTGTTTGCTTGTAAAAATGTCGAAATCATTTTGTCATTCTTGTTTTAGATCGTAATTTTTTTATATAAAATTTAGATAAACGATTGTGGCTAGAAAAAAAGATGTTGACATTCATTTGCTCGTTGTTTCACTCATTCTTTATCTCTCTGCTCTGAAATCTTATCTTCTTCCCATGAGTTATGGTTCGTCTTTGTTTAATGGGCCTCCTGCTAAAAAATCGAAGTTATGATCAGTTACCGTTGATGGGGAATAAAAAGCCAAAAAGTATTTAAAGCTGATAGATACCTTTAGGTTTTATTTACCACAGAGGATTTTTTCTTAACTGTCACATGCACCACACAGTTTTAATGCTTAACCGCAGAAACTTCCTATAAATACTGGGTACAATGTGTGTTGCTCTCCACAACTCAACTCACTCAGAATCCTAAAACACACACACAAAAAAAAAAAAAAAAAATGAAGAAGCCTTCCGTGACTTGTCTTCTCATCACTTTCCTCTTGTCTGCAGCTGTCTGCGTCCACGGCACTACAGACGCCGACGGAGAGCCAGTTAAGGTCGGGGAAAAATACTTCATGCAGCCGGTTAAGAGCAACGGCGGTGGTCTTGTTCCAGCCGCCACCAACATACTTCCGTTTTGTCCACTTGGCATCACCCAAACACTTCTTCCGTACCAACCGGGCCTGCCCGTTAGCTTCCGATATACAGAAACTATCGACAGAGACTTCATTACCACAGACACCTCTATAAACATCGAGTTCGAGTCCGACATCTGGCCAGTCTGCAACGAGTTCTCCAAGTTATGGGCAGTCGATGAGTCCTCATCTGCCATTATCATCGGTGGTAAACAGAAGAGCCCAAACAGCGTGTTTAAGGTACAAAATGTTACGGTAGAAGAACACACTTATAAGTTGACCACCTCATACGGAACCGTTGGAACTACCCCAGGGGCTTGGTTAAATGCACCGCAGCTACTTGTCACCAATGATGAGTCTAAGACCTTAGTCGTCAAGTTCGTCAAGGTTGAAGATGGTGCTACTAAGGCTACTACTTCTACCAGGCCCGGCTTAAAATTGCTGTGGACCCTGTGCTTGAAAAAGGCATGTATTGATATTCTTTATAATTTAGGACCCTAAATCTTCAAATCGAGGACCCTTAATCTTAAAGAAAATTTTCTAAACAAAATGGGACCCTGTGCAAAAGCACTCTTCGACGCGATCCTTACGCCTCGAAAGCTGCACGCTTCCTCTTTCCTATAAATAGTCCGTCCTTCCTCACTTATTTCATTCCTCTTCGCATACCCATGTACGCTCTCTCTCCTCCTCCACTTCTCTCTCTAGGTTTGTTGTAGAATTATATAGCGATATGTCGTCACGCGGAAGGTTGTCTCGGGAGCAGAAGGGGAAGGCTGTCGCGTCGTCACCCAGTCCTGCGAGGGATCCCGATGGGACTCCCATCGAGGATTTTGATCTTATCCATCGGGAGGCGATGATGGATACGGTCAATTTGAACCTCCCTCAACGAGTTCTAGTGTCCGATTCGGCGCGCCTCCATCGCGAGGAAACGTGCGCGCAGGCACGGGCGTGTCCGAGAGATGGTCAAGGGGGTGCGAGGAGTCGATCCCATGACCCCGTGCCGATATGCTATTATCCGGGAGGGATTTTCGAGGAACTCCCGGCTCTCGCTCCCGAGCTCCTCCGTTCCCCCGTCGTGAGGGGTCAGTCGTGGGGAAACGTCAACTCGACGACATCGTGCGCGGGAAGCGTGAAGGTCCTTCTCTGGAAGTATCAAGGAGTTGGAGTTACTTTTCTTATCCCCACGCCGGAGCAAAGACCGTGGTCGCCGCCGTTGGGGTACCAGTGCGTCTACGAGTCTTATTTTCAAGACGATACGGCTCGGTTTCCAATCCTCGCATGGTGACCGCATATGCGAGGCGTCGAGACGGGGCCATAAGCCAGATGCTTAATGGTTCGTGGCGTATAGCGGTCGCCCTAATGGTGATGGCGGCTGAGAAAGACATCACTTTCTCCGTCCGTGCTCTCGAGGAATTGACGTCCATCAACCCGCAAGCGGAGGATTTATGGGTGATGAAGATGCGGCCTAACTACAATGTGTTAGGGGAGTCGAATAAGGCGACAGATTGGCGGAGGGCTACTTCTTCATTAAGTCGGACGAGTTTGCCTTGAAGACCCTCCGGAGATGACTTTCGCGTGCTTTGGAACGCGATTCTTGGTAGAATACTATTTCTTTCTTGCGAATGTCCTGTCTGTTATAATGACCGTGCCTTTCTTTTCTTTCTTTGTTCTTGCAGGCGACCACCCGACTTCACGCGAATATCCGGAGGAGTTCTTGGAGAGTGCTCGAGCTATCGCGAGACTTGACATCGAGAATTGGGGCAACATCTTGAGAGCGAGAATTCGTCGTTGTATCGACCGTATTTCGAGAAGTAAGCCTTTTTCTTTTTCTCATTTGCTTGATTTTTTTTTTTTTTTACTTACTCTCGTTAATCTTCTCAGGCGATTGGAATTCGAGCTACCTTCCCTCGGAGAATACCACGAAGAGGCGGATATCCCTTTTCGGCAAAGAAGAACAGAAGAGGATTATCGAACGAAGGAGGATGAAAGGACTCCCTGATCTGAGCGTCTTGATTGCCGCGCTCGGCGTCGGCGTGAACCTGTTGATCCCCAGGGCGAGGGATTACCGAGAGAACTACTGAGGGCACCGATCCCCCAGTCCCTTCACCTGTTGCTAACGCGGCTGCTCCCCCCCAGAAGAAGAAAAGCAAGAAGAGGCCGCGCGACGACTCTGGGGTTACCGAGACTCGCGAGGCGGCCCCTAAAGAAACTGTCGTCGTCCAACTCTCGGACGAGACCGAGTCGTCCAGGGAGGCCAAGAAAAGGAGGACCGACGAGTCTCGTTCTCTTGGGGTGGAGGACGATTCCGTTGACCTCGGAAAGGAGGTCGATGTCGAGGAGAACGACCCGGATACCGCGCCTCCATCCGCTCCCACTCGGGAGGATGACACTAACCCGACGGTTCCTCCGGTTCGTTCTGAATCAGGGAAGAAGAGGAAGAAGAAGAAGAAGGTAGAAATCCGCGACGACGCTGAGGATACTACCGAAGCTCCGGGTGCGCAGAAGGACACCGCCCCGACTATGTCTAAGGTCAAGAGGCCTGTCTTCCCCGACCGTGTCTCGTTTTCGTACGAAGGTACGGCTCCTCTTATCTATGCTCCGCTGAAATGCGCCGAGCTGATTAGCCAGATACGGAGCGAACCGAGATCCCTTTCCTTGGCGCCAGACTTGGTTTTCAGGGAAGAGTATGCTAATGCGGTGCGGACAAGGCTCCTGGTAAGCGTTCTTTCGGGGTCTAATATCATTCATCATTACTTCGTGCCGTTGTTTGACGAGTAACTTGTGCGCGTTCTTTCTTGCAGGGGGACGAAGACATGAACGCCGTCATCGAGAGATACGACACTGCGCTGAAGGTGTCGGTCGCCGAGGCGGAGAAGTTTCGGAAAAGGGCAGTCGCCAAGAGCAAACTTTTCCGTCGAAAAGAAGCGGAATGGGGGAGCGCCCTTGCGGGAGAGACTGGCAGGAAGAACAGGGCGATCGACCTGAGGAGGCAACACCAGAAACGAGCCGACACGGCGGAAGCCGACCTTGCTGCGGCTTGCTCAAAGATCGCTAGCATGGACCGGGAGATGACTGCTCTGAGAGAGGCCACGAAGGCCAGGGAGGGAGAGCACAAGAGAGAGTTGAACCGTCTGCGGAGGTCGCGGGTTCTGGAAGTGACGAAGGAGCGGGTTAGGGTCGAGACAGCGATGATCGCCAAGTGCGGCCGTCGTTTCGACAACATCCGGGATTACCAGAGTCGCCATGAACCGTTTGATACGACTCGACTGCTCCTGAGCCAGGCTTTCGGGACAAAGAGGTGCTTAGAGACTCTGAAAGCCGGTGGAAGCGACATCCCTCAAGGGACAATTGACGTGTTCGCGGAACAAGAGAAACGGCTTGAAGAGGAAGCCTTGAAGCTGGATGTCGGCAATATTCCTGAGTCGGATCTGACTTTGTCTCCACTGGTTCTTGCTTCGCAGTTCGTCGACGAGCGGCTCATGGCGGGGCTTGATGAGTTCGGCTCGAACATCGACATCATTGATGCCAACGCCGCCTCGGTACTCCGTACGCCGAGCGTTTCTCGTGAGGCGTCATCTGCCGAAGACAACATCGAACCTCCTTCCGCCAGAGATCTTCCCCCGGAATCTGAGGTTCGGGGCTCCGTCCCAGAGGATGCGATCCCCGAAGAGCCTGCACCCGTCCCGACAGACGAAGAACCCAACGTCGTGGTGTCGTCTGATTCGTCTTCGAGTCAGCAAGGAGACGAGACCGCTGAGAACGACGACGGTGATACGGTCGAGGAGTCGAGCGAGAAGGAGGAGGGGTCTCCACGCCGGGGTGGCAGCGAGGAGCCACCGAAGGAGTCGGGAGGCGCTGCTGCAAGTCCTGCTGCTGACGAGGTTGCTCGGATCGACGGGGAGCATGAAGACGCGGGAGAGGCTAGAGTGACTGATCGAACCTTTATCTCCCCTTTTTTTTGTTTGTAACCGGTTCTGTAATTCGACTCGTACTTTGTTGACCATTTTTTATTCCAGATGACCCTCTTTTATTCAGTTAAGTTTTATTCATTATGCCCTTGTGGAAGCGTATTTATGTCAAATTAGATCGTGGATTGACCGTCGATTCGACTAAAGTTCCTCTTGGCGTATAAAACTTATTAATGCCGTTGAAGGCCTTCGATCACTCTTTCAATCGAAATTAAAAATTTGGAAAACGGTAATGCCCAATTTTTATTACCAAGCCTCGAAGTTTTGGACTTAAGATGGTAAGAAAAAAGAACATACGCGTGTGCATATACTTAGGTTTATATTTTGGAAATGACAACGGTTCCTCGTCGAATCTCAATGTACTCCGAAGCATTCGGTCGGCCAATCCTTGCTTCGTGAAGTCGGAGATGAGATGGAATCGTCATTTCAGCTGGCCCCCCCTATGAGCATTTGTCTGATCAGGACGTACTCGGTGGCGGAGAGCAACTGTTCGCCCATTTCCGGGTTCGTTTCCTCGGAGGATAGTTGCTTATTTTTGATTACAGCTGCGCCTGTAAAGGCTGCCTACGTATCCCGAGGGAATCAAGCCGTTCGTAGTTCGAGGAGGGGGCGCCGAGTAAAAGTGGCTGGTATTGCGCATTTACTCGGCTGTTGTGGCTGCACCCGTGAGGGTTGCCTACGATCCCGAGGGAATCGCCGCTCAGAAGTTCGAGGAGGCCGAGTAAAAGTGGCGGGTATTGCGCATTTACTCGGCTGTTATGGCTGTACCCGTGAGGGTTGCCTACGTATCCCGAGGGAATCAAGCCGTTCGTAGTTTGCGGATTCGCGTGATTTAAGAAGCAAAGATTCGGAGATGTTTCGAGTTCCAAGCTCTTGGAACCGTCTCTCCGGTCGAGGTCTCGAGGCGATACACCTGGTTTAACTACGTCGATGATTCGATAAGGGCCTTCCCAGTTTGCCCCGAGTTTGCCGGCCTTCCACTCCTTAGTGTTCTCGAATACCTTTCGGAGGACGAAGTCGCCAAGTTGAAGTGATCGTGTCTTGACCTTCTTATTATAGTAGCTCTCGATTCGGTGTTGGTAGTTTTGAATTCGGAGTAACGCTTGATCGCGTTTTTCTTCGATATAATCGAGGGCATCGAGGAGCATGTCCCGGTTGAATTCCGCGTTAGCCGGCATTCGCGATCGACGTAGGCTGGTAACGTTCACTTCAGCGAGTGCCATTGCCTCGACCCCGTAAGCCATCGAAAGGGGTGGACTGCGTTACTGCGGAGTTGTTCAATGGGACCATAGGGCGCCGTCAGGTTCGTCGCCCAGCAGCCCTTCTTTAAGTCGAAGTCGCTTTTAAGCCGTCGATAATGACTTTGTTTGTCGACTCGGCAGCGTTGCTTTGGGGTTCCTCGGTGTGGACATGTTGGCGGATCCTCCATTTCGCAGAATTCTTTGAAGTGTCGGAGGTGAATTGGGATCCGTTGTCGGTGACAATTTCATAAGGTAGTCGTGCTGCAGATGATATTTTTCGAATGAACTGCTGCACCTCGTTATCGGTGATTCGGACGTATGACTCAGCCTCGACCCACTTTGTGAAGTAATCCGTAAGTACTAAGATATATTTCTTACGGCGAGAGCGACCAGTGGACCGATTATGTCCATTCCCCATCGCATGAATGGGTAGAGCGCGTTAATGTCCGGAGTAACTTCGGTTGGGCTGTGGATCGTTGAAGCGTGCCGTTGGCATTTTCGCATTTTCTCGCGTGAAGCTTAGATCTGCGTTCATCGTTTACCCGATGGGACCGAGTCTTTTGACTTTCGGTGAGCTCGTCCTCGGTGGTAGCCTGCAGCGCCGTGTGTCTCGGCCATGACGAGCCTCGTGTCGTCTCCGTCGATACACTTGAGGAGCACCTTTGTTGCCGTCCATCGGTGGAGTTCGCCCTCTGTGAAGACGTAGTTTGTGCTGCGCCTTTTAAGTCGCCGTGCTTCCCATTTGTTGGATGGTAGCTTGCCTTCGACCAAGTAATCGATGAACTCTTTTCGCCAATCGGGTGGGCTAGACTCGCATCGGAGCTCGATATCGCTGACTTCTGCTGCGGCGTTCAATGACGCTACGGTGCGATCTTGTGCATTGGTAAGGTCGATGCTTGGTTCGGCGATCTTATGGATCGGTATCGTTCGCTGTACTTGATCGTGCAATTTGCTTCCTAGAGCGGCCAGTGCGTCGGTGCAAACATTTTCTCCGCGGGGAACCTTGGTTAGTTCGAAAAATTCGAACTCCGAAGGTCTGGACTAACGAGGTGGCGTCCATGCGTTAGATTACGGGCGTTGTAATCTCTAGGTATTGGTGACGACGAGCTGGGAGTTATTTGTAGTAGGCGCTTGCCGCTACTGCCTTGGCGGAGTCCTGTGATCAGTGATTCGTATCGGCCTCGTTGTTGATGCAGCGGCCAAAGCTAAACGCCGAATAAGTTCGCCGGTGGGTGGTAGTTACCGCTGCTCCCGCTGTTCGTTAGATGAACCGTCTACGTGCAATATCAATTTTGCTAGGCAAGATCAGGTCTTGTTCGAGTTCTGGCGTTAGCTCGATCGAAGTTGGCGAGGACTTGAGATTTCGCTATTCTGACGGTTTGTATCGATGTCGTGCTCACTAAGTTCCATCGCCCATTTTGTCAACCGACCGGACTGATTTGTGTTCGCATCACCGCGCGGAGGGCTGGTTGGAAAGTATCTCGATAGTATGCAACTGAAAATATGAAGCTTTTAGACGTGGCGACGGCGAGGGCCATCTTTCGCCGCCGGGTAGCGAAGTTTCTGGTGCCGTCATCGTTTGCTAATATAGAAGATGGGTTTTGCTCGCGCGATCCTCTCGAATGAGGACGCTGCTGACTGCGGACGATGTGACCGCGATATACAGGGACAAAGTGTCGCCGGCTTCTGGTTTTGAGAGGACTGGGGGGTAGTGAGGTAGTGTTTCAGTTGGTTGAACGCTTCCTCGCATTTTTCGTCCCAGATGAACCTTTTGTTCCCTCGTAAGAGCTCGTAGAATGGGAGGCACTTGTCCGTGGAGCGCGAGATGAACCTGTTGAGTCGCGGCGATTGACGGTGGCGTTGTACAGCGACTGTTTTCGGGCTGGGCAGGTCCAGGATCGCCGTGATTTGTTTTGGATTTGCTTCGATGCCTCGTTGCGTCACGATATACCCAAGGAACTCGCCCGAAGTGACGCCAAAGGTACATTTGGCGGGGTTCAGCTTCATTCCATACTTGTTTAGGACTTTGAAACATTCACGCAGGTGGTTGAGATGGTCCTCGGCGCGTAGCGACTTTACCAGCATGTCATCAATGTACACCTCCATGGTGTTGCCGAGTTTGTCGGCGAACATTCTGTTGACGAGGCGCTGATACGTCTCCCCGGCGTTTTTTAGCCCGAAGGGCATCACCTTGTAATAGTAGGCTCCCCTATCTGTAATGAATGCTGTCTTTTCGCGGTCGTGCGGATGCATGAGAATCTGATTATATCCCGAGAACGCATCCATGAAGGTTAGGAGCTCGTTACCGGCTGTCGACTCTACCAGTCGATCGATATGAGGGAGCGGGTAAGTGTCTTTGGGGCATGCTTTGTTTAGATCAGTGAAATCGACGCAAATCCGCCACTTCCCGTTCTTTTTCTTGACCACGACGGGGTTTGCTAACCATTCAGAATATCGAACCTCGTTATAAAATCCGCGGTAGTGAATGCGACGACTTCGTTCACGACTTCGCTTCTCGGGACCCAACTTTCGCCTCTTTTGTCGAATGGGTTTAAATGTCGGGTCGACGTTCAGTTCGTGGGAAGTGATGGATGGATCAATCCCCTTCATATCCGAGGTAGTCCAGCCGAAGGTTGACGCGTTCTCCTTCAGGAAGGAAATGAGTTGTTGTTGCATATCATTGGAGAGGTAGGCTCCGATTCGCGCCACCTTCGTCGTGTCGGCTTCGTCGATGGGGACTTCGTGGATTTCTTCTTCATGCGGATACATTTTCCGAATTGGCTTAGCGGCGAACTGGCGAGGCGCTGCTGTTGTTTTATGGTTGCGACGAGTAATTCCCTCGCGGCTCTTTGGTCTCCTCGAATTGTCTTGATGACGCCATCCTTCCAGGGAAACTTGACACATTGTTGGTAAGAGGACGGGATGGCGTGCATCGAGTGGAGCCAAGGGGTTCCCAGGATGGCATTGTACGGGGCCTTGGCTCGCACGACTGAGAATTTCACTGTCTTCGTGACACCTCGGCAGGGGAGCCGTATCGTTCGATCGTCTGTTCGGCGCCGTTAAACCGGTTAACGTCTGGCGTGGATGGCTTCATGTCGCGCAGTCGACTCCCATTTTGTCGGCGTATCGAAAGATGAGGTCGACTGAACTGCCGGTGTCGATTAGGACCTTCGTGACCTGGCATTCGCCAATGTAGATTTCGATGAGAAGCGAATCGTTGTGTGGAGTCTGGACTCCGCGAGTGTCCTCGGCCGAGAAAGTGATCGAGGCGCCATTGACTTCCTGTGTTGGCCACTTTTGTTCAGTTATCGCCTTGCGGTGATAGTTCTTTACGGAACGCACGGATTCCATTCCTGGTGGTAGTCCGCCCATGATTACGTTGATCGCGGCGGTTACACCTCTGGCGGACTCCGTGTTCTCGAGATCGCTGATGTTTCGGTTCTTGACTTTCGTGCGACTGCTTCGCTTTATCGAGGTAACTCCGGAGGTCTGACCCTTTGGAGCGGTTTAGCTATCCGCAGGTCGCCGTTTTAGGTTGAGACGATCGCGCAGTCAAATATTGGTGAGGATTGACGCTCGATGCGCTGTTTCGTTTTCGCCTTTGATTTGTCGATGGTTGTCGCGAAGATCCGTCTCGAGGACTGGCCGTGTCTCGTCCAATTTCCTTTTCAAGGTATTGCGTAAGTCGCATGAGGTCACAGGGAGGTGACTGCCCGTAGTTGGTGGTTTACGCGAGTCGGGGGACGCCGTTGGGCACTCTTCGTCGGACAAAGTGTCGTAGGGCTGGGAGAGTATTACGTCGACTCATCTCCCGTGTCTTGGTTGTTCGTCGTCGGTGGAGTCGTCGGCTGGTCGACATTAGTCCGCGGGGGCCGTGGAGCTCTGCTTATCCCGGAAACCTTGGCTTGAGTCTTTGAGTTTTCTTCTCCTTGTTCTTACTCCAGGTCTTATTACTCTTAGGCTTCTGAGGGGGAGGCTCGATCTCGATTTCTCCCTTGTTGATGGATTCGAGGAATCGCCCGAAGAGAACCTTACAGTCCTTCGTGTCATGTGATTTGACTTTATGGTACGAACAATATTTCTCCGGCTCGGTGGCGTTTGGAGCTGCCGGTTCTGACTCGGCTGAGGGTTTGGAGGTGGAGTCTCGGTCCCAGTGGTTCCATCCTTTCTCTCGCGTAACGGCCGCAGATCTCGCGGTCTCGTTCTCGTCGATAGAACTGACATACCCTTTCTTCGCACTTGGTTTCCCATCGACGAGTGTTGGCGAGGCTCGGTCGGTATCGTTAAGCTCTAGCGGGCGGCTTATACTAGCGGCCTCCTTCGCTGCTTTGGCTCTAGTGTCTTCTTCCATACGGATGAAGTTGTGAGAACGGGCAATAGCGTCTGATATGGACCTCGTCGGGTTTCGGTAGAGGTCGTCCCGGAAACGTGACTTTAGAGGGAGGGTGCTCTTTAGGGATTCTACTGCGATATGGTCGGGAACATCGACCTTCGAGAGAACAGCTTTGAATTTTTCCATGAAGTCTCGGAGACTTTGGCCGTTGGCGTGGGTCAGGTTCGAGGTCTGGTGATTCGTCTCTGACGGTGAACATGATATAGTTCTTGAGGAACTCGGTGGACAGGTCGTGAAAGCAACTGATAGAGTTCTCCTGGAGGCCGGTGAACCAGCCGAGAGCTGGGCCTTCGAGGGTTTTGACGAACAATTGGAAAAAGCCGTCTTTTTCTTCGTCGAAAAGTTGGTAGCGCATCGCGATGTTAAAGGACGTGACATGAACGGAGGGGTCGGAGACACCGTCGAAGGTCGGAAGGCGCAGTTTTTCCATTTTCTGGAGTCGGACGCCAGTTATCTTTTGTGTGAATGGTGTCCGGAGGGATTCGGCGAGGACATGTTCGATTTGTGGTGCGGAGGTGGTGACATGGTGCATCCTTGAGTTGATGTCGACGACCGACTGCTTTAGTGCGGCGAGTTCGTTCATGGTCTGGGCGTCGAGGCCGCCAAGGGTTTGCGCGGCGTTGCCGTTGCTATTTTCTGGGGCTCCAAGTTGCGTTGGGGTTGCACCAGCCGCTGGTTCGGTGTTGAACAACTGACGTCGGATCTGGGCCGTCGATGCTTCCACGTTGGCGGCGAGAGGGCCAAGGATTTTGGCTAGGGCCGCTATCTGCTCGGTTGCTGCCTTTTGGGCCGCGTCTTGTTGTGCGAGACGCGCCATAATGGTGTCGATAGAAGCTGGAGGTAGCGGCGCTGGGGTCGTCGTTACCGGGGTGGGTATCGGTTCGCGAGTCGCGCGGTCTTCCCCCGAAGAGGAGGATCCGTCGTCTCTAGTCGCCATCTTTTTGGCGTTACTTTGCTTTAGGCCCCACGGTGGGCGCCAACTGTTTGTGCGGGAAACGGTAAATAAAAGTGAAATGCGGGCTTAGCAAAGACGTCTTATTAATGGTCGAAAGATCGTACGGACGGTTACAAGGTAAAGAATCGACTAAACGGAAGACCGGAGCTCGGAGAGCGTTGGTCGGAAAAGTACAGAACGGTCTGAACAAGTATAAGTGAAAACCCTAGTTCTAGCCGTTCTTCTCTCTATTTTCGGATCCCCTTTCCGTTGTCGCTTGCTCTCTATTTATAGTCGTCCTTCGTCCTTTTGTGACCTAGTTCGCGTCGTGCTAATGGGCTTTAGCTCGTTGGGCCGGGTTTCGGCGAGCGTCCGTTAAACCGGCTTCGCTTGGTCGCTGATGAGCGACTAAAAGTACTCTGGGGCCGCGCCGAGACTTCGATGTCTCGAGCCGCTAAGCCGAGCCATGTGTTTATATAAACGGGCTTGGACATCTGTCTTCTGGGCCTTGAAGGGATGGTCGAATCCATTCCCTACAGACGTGGCATTAATGTCGGAACGGAGAAAGGTAGACTGTCTATAGGAAGCAGAGGGAAGTTAACCATTGCTCGCAATGCAGGTTTAAAGAAGACGACACCGCTGAAACAGACACAGAAGGAGAAAGAGAGATGGATCTGAAACTAATTAAACTGTTTTTTTTTTCTTTTGATGACCTGATGATGACTTAAACTTGTTTAATCCAATTTAGATGATCAGTGGATGATTGATTTATGATCATCCTCCTGTGTGGTTTGATCATACTGTATAGTGAGTTAAGCGTTATTTGTGTGTTTTAAACATATGAAATGATTTGGTTTTCATTCAAGAATAGATACTGTCATAACCATTAAGCCAGGTTTGAGAGAAGCGACAGTCTTGAATTCTAATGTGTAAGAAGAGAGTAAAAGCTCTGTTTTAATGTTTATGGGGGGGCATCAAGAGTTACTAATAAGGGGTATATATAGCTTACTTTTACCTCAAGAATCTCTATTCTTTTTATGTTTTATCAAAATCCTTGAGTTTGTATAATGATATTCTTTTTCTTTAATTTTGTTACAACGATGACTATCCATTTGATTCATCAGCATGAATGCCTAAACGATGGACAGCTCAATGATATTATTTCACCAAAAGGAGAAAGCTAAATCCAAAACTCTTCTCAATCTACCAGGTTTAGCTGATGCCTTAGCTATCTGATCCTCCATCAGCCTCTCCACGTCTGGTCCCATATCGTGAACCATTTTAACCGACTCAGAGAGACGGTTGAGCAAGTTCACCAGAGCAATCACCTCATTACGTTGCAGTTGCAGCTGAAAGAAAAAGAGAATATTTCAGATCATCAATGCTTATGTTCAAAACGATGCATATACACGTTAAGAAACTCACTGTTTGGTCACCCTCCTTGTCTTGATTTCCAACAGAGAAGAGTATTTTCAATGCTGTCCCTAGACCCTGAACCTGAAGCTTCCCCCAAAGCCGACATTTTTCACAACCTACACAATCCATCAGTGCACTGCAAACACATACATAACTTAGTTAGCCGACATATTTTAAAGCTCTATGAGTGTGTCGTTTTCAAGTAAGACGAACCTTATGTTCCTGAATTGTTTCTGAATCTGCTGTTTCAGTTCAGGTCCACCTTGACCTTGCCACAGCTTAGCTTCATCAAACGGAACAGGACATGCTGTTTGGAGTTTAGGACTGTACAATAACTGTTTAATCAGTGACTGCGTTTTCAGATCTTCCGCATGGTTTCCTGTGTCATACTCTGCTTGCTCCAAGTACGCTGTTGCCTATGAATGAAACGTTGTAAGAGTCGGTAATCTTATTCAGATTTGGCATGCCAAAGACCGACATGAAGAGAAGTTACTCACTTTAGTTACAGCACGTAGCACAAAAAGATACGTAAAGTACATGTTTCTGACACGATCCGGGTGTCTCAGAATACGATCATACATCAGCTCGATGTTCTGTCCCCACTGCATTGCAAAGCAAACATGTCAGTCATGAACCATAACATGTTCATGAGGTAAGATACAATCTCAGGAACAAACAAACCTGGTTGCGTGACTCATCAAGAAGATAATCACCAGCTATGTGCATGGAGATTGAAGAATGAAGACCAGATATCAATTTGTACAAAACCTTTTTCTCTGGACATGTCTCTCCAGATGAATCTGCAGAAACCCATCACATTACAAGTCATAAGTCCTTGTCTCAACAATCCTAAAACGATGGAGAAGAGAAGAAACTCACATTTTGGGCAGTTCTCTGAGTATATAGAGTCCCAAATCCTTCTAGCAGAAGGTCCAGTGTAGCCAGTATACCTCTCAGGGTTTAGCTGAAGATTTACATAAGTCATATCACCTGGACATATAATCATCATTACTTTAAAGTTCTCAGACACATTTGGTGCATCAACTGTTTTTGAGTTAAAACTACATTACCACTATCTGTGTCATCGTCATGCGTCCATGGATTTTTAGTCTCGACCCAACCTCTGAATGCTATGTTATCTATAGTACGGTCAACAGCAGCTTGCGGTTTCCCCTCTTGACAAATCAGATTATCTGAAGGAAGACCTGCGATGTTATACGGCCTTTTGAAAGGTTCAGGGAACTCATTCTCTGGACATTCACAGACACTGCAATCACGTAAACGACACATCCCATCGTCTGGCCAGAACGGGCAATCACACCATAGTTTGACCTGCCACCATATTAGAGAATATTATTAAGAAAATGGAGGGTAGTGTTTCGAAGTGTAGCATCAAAGAAAAGAATCAGACCTTGAAGTAACGGAAGAATGGAGTAGTGACGAGATCTTGAAGCAGAGGATTCAAAACCTCGCTGTTGAGATTGTCCACTGTTTCGTAATCACAGCAACAGTCCTCAACCATACCTTTGTATTTACCACTTCCCTGTGTATATATCAACAATGTCATCAAAAAGATTCAGTTTTTATCATCCTGAATCCATCGCATTGCAAAACAAAAAGACCAAAGCTTTGACCTTTAACTATTGTCAACACGAAACAAAGTTCATCAAATTCAGACACGCAGAACATGTAACTGAGATCCCTTTTGTCCACGTTCTGTTATCAGATTGAAGCAAAAAAGATGGAGCGAGTAATCACGAACCTGATCCTGAAGTGAGCAGCTGCAGGAATTACGATCGGTGAAGAAGAAACCGACATTAGAAGCGGTTCGAGAGCTAACGGCAACTGCTAATAAGACAACGACCAGAGCCGCCAAAGGCCATCGCCATTTTTGTCTCTTCCTTTCGCTTTCTCCTTCTTTGATTGCGCCTTTTCCCATTATTATCGTGAACAAAAAAAAAGATACAAAAAAGCAAATCAAACTGGGTCGTGACGATAGATCTTTTCACGGTAAACACGTTTTTTTTTCTTTTTTGCGTCTTTCGGACAATTCTCAAAACCCCATTGTTGTGTCTGAAGATCGGCTCTTATTAAGTAAAAGTCATGAAATGGATGCGTTAGTTTCAATGCCCGCATTTTTGTTTCGTTTTGACATTTCAGCGCGACGCGCCGGTTTGGGTACCACGCTCCACGTTTAGTCGGCGCGTGTTGGAAATATTTATTTCGTTTGTCCCGTGACGTGCTTTAGCCAATAGGATCCTTTTATCTGTTCCTCGGAATATAAACAACTTGCCGTTTTAGCACGTCTCAGTCAACGGATGGTCGTTGACTAAATACCTTACCTGTTGTTTGTGATTTAATGGTCGCCACGTCAACGATTAGCCTTACCTTTATCCGACAAACCCTCGAGTTTTAACTTTTAACTGAACACAGAATCTCATCAATAAATAAATAACAATAAAGAAAAAGAAATACTACTATGAAAAACTTGAAATTCTTGAGATACTTCTACCAGATGTCATTGTGTAAATGGTTTTACTTTAAAAAGTAGATTATTTAACAGAATTAAATTAAAAAAATAAATTTATTAAACATGGAATCTCCAGCAATAAAAATTCTTTTGAGTGCTGAAAACTGTTACAGACTGATAGAAAACTTCACTAAATTATCTAAATCAAATCCAAAAATTTGATAAATACCTGGGCCGATAAATTGAGAGCTGGGCCTATGGATTTAAATCAATCGGGTCAAGGGTAATATATCATCAACCATTTTCCTAAACACGATAGAGAGAACGATGATTTGGGTCGGACCGAATAGGGCCGTTTGTCTCATTCATATCCCAATTTATTTTAGGATTTAAAGTAAGCCCTAAATCTCGCTTGATGCCCTAATCCCGACGTGTCTCACAAGGCATTCGAATCATAATATTTTGAACATGACAACAGAGAAGGGTTTCTGATCGATACCTCCTATCACTTGGGTTGGGTCAAAACCCGAACTGATTTGTTACAGAGTAGAACGAGACATAACTTCATTAATTGTGCTCGCTGACCTGAGGCTTATGGTCCTTCGTGTACTCTCAGAATCAAAGTTTTGTAGAGAGAGACAACGAGACACAACTTCATTAATTGGGTTCCTTACGTATAAGATTTGGCGATGAGTTTCATGACAGTGAATAATACTATATCATAAGCTTGGGACTTTTATTTCTTTTCAATATCCTCCAACTGGATTACAGTGTAGCTGTTACGTACATCCATATAATTAGTATTATATCTAAGTAGAAAATACCTTACAAAAAGCTAATCGGCGAAGCCAAGAAAAGCTAATCTTATGATGATTAAAACATTGAGAACAATCGTCCATTTTACAGGAAAAAAATCTCAAATGCAAACGTGATTCTCACCAGAGCAAATAAGGATCAGTCAGAGTAAGGGACATGTGTCTTTCAGCTGTTAATCCTTGATGTCGTATGTGTGAGGGTTTTAATTTCAAGACAAATAAGGATATGGTCCACTAATGCATAATGTTTCTGCATCTTCCTCTCTTCTTCAGTATAATTCATTGCGACAACGTTTTTACTCTCCCTTGTCTTTGGTTCGCGTCGTTCTCTGGTTACAAATCTTGATTGTGAATTTTCTGTTGTCACTTATTTGTTTGCTTGTAAAAATGTAAAAATCATTTTGTGATTTTTGTTTTAGCTAATAAATCTTTATAAATCTAGCTAGAGAAACGATTGTGGCTAGAAACAAAAGATGTTGACATTCATTACGACGTTTTGTTTTCACTCATCCTTATCGAAATCTTGTCTTCTTCCCATGAGTTATTGGTTGTGTTATTGTTCGTCTTTGTTTTCTATGTTAGTTACAATGCACCACTGTATTTTCCTCGTGCTGAAAATTGAAATTCGAATCAGTGGTTACCATAGAGTCTAAAGCCTAGCCAGGCACCATCTTTTTAACCAGCACTCAGGAGTGGTCCTGAGCACAGCGAGATAATTGGCTTCTGGCCCCTAATTTTTTTTTAAAAAAACTACATTGAAAAAGACCTCCAAATTTGTAAAAAAAAAAATTTTATAAAATCTTACTAAAATATTTAGGGCCTCTAACATCTCAGGGACGTCCCTGCCCTCACTGTACTAGAAACTAACCCATATCACGGAAATGATCAAAATGTGAGATGAGGAAAGAGCCAAAAAGTATTAAATAAGCTGATAGAGATACCTTTAGGTTTTATTTACCACAGAGGATTTTTACTGCCACATGCACTACGCTGTTTTAAATTTAACCGCAGAAACTTCCTATAAATACCGGTACAGTGTGCTTGCTCTCTATGACTCAACTCACTCAAACCCCAAAACACACACACAAAACAATCAAAATGAAGACTTCTTTTCTCGTTACACTCCTGTTGGCTGCAGCTGTCTGCACCCATTGCATTGAACAGGTGAAGGACTCCAACGGAAATCCAGTTAAGCTGCAGCGTGCAAAATACTTCATCCAGCCGGTTAAGACCGACAGTAACAATGGTGGTGGTCTTGTTCCAGCCGCCACTAACATACTTCCGTTTTGTCCACTTGGCATCACCCAAACACTTCTTCCGTACCAACCGGGCCTGCCGGTTAGCTTCGCATATGATCCAGTTCGTGTCGGCACAGACTACATTTACACATCTACCCCTATTAACATCGAGTTCGAGTCCGACATCTGGCCTGTATGCAACGATTTTTCCAAGTTATGGGCAGTCGATGTTTCCTCATCCGCTGCCAAGGATCCTGCCGTTATCATCGGTGGTAAACGGGGCAGCCCAGATAGCGAGTTTAAGATAGAAAAAACTACAGGAGAAAACACTTACAAGTTGACCACCTCATCTGGAACCGTTGGAACCATACCAGGGGCTTGGTTGAGTGCACCACAGCTGATTGTCACCAATGATGTGGCTAGGACCTTATTCGTCAAGTTCGTGAAGGTTGATGATGATGCTACTAAGGCTACTACTTCTACTTCACGTGTTGAGAAGTTAAGCCTAAGGATGTTCCCATTCTACTAGTCAAGTTCATGTAATATTGTAAAAAGCCTGAGACTCGTCCATGGCCATGAATAATGGGTTGAGAATGATACCCACACGCATGCATGTGAACTCGTCTTTACTTTCATTATAAATCAAATAAATGTGTGTTTCCGGCGCTTTATGAGACATACTTTTTACATTAAAACCATATCCGATAATCTAGTTCTAAATTCTTAGGACATATCAGCAACGATCCTAAATCCATTTTGTTTAAACGTAACCAATCAAAGTTAAATTGAACTCGAAGCCTCTTTATTTTTATTTGCCCTTTTAAACTCCACAGTACATGACATGTAGTCCATAAATCCGAGTTCCAATCGAAGGTTCTTGGATTTTATGAAAAACTATTGTAGCTCTGTACTAAAATGACATTTCAAAAATGCCAAATTTCACTAGAAAAAGACATGAAATTTTGCTAAGATTATTTGTAGAAAGATGTGCAGACACCAAATCCAGGCGTGAGATTGTTTCATGGTAGGAGCAGTAAAAAACTTTTTGGCCCCTACAATTTTATAAACAATTTTTTCAAAAAGAACAGTATCAAGATTATGAAAGCTCTGTGAAGAAGATGATAGGAGAGTGAAAGAAGTTAAAAAGATGAGAACTAATATTTTATATTGTTTGAACACAACATTAATTATTTTGTTGTTTGGAAGCGTAGATAATAATATGATATTGTTTACGTAATTACTTTCTAATATATGATTGTATTTAATTTAAAATCTTACAAAAAATATTGGATCTAATGGAATGTTTCTATTTTAATAATATAGATTATCAAATAACTCAAAAGCAAAATTGGTAAAAAAAATATTAAAAAGATGAGAATTAATTTTTATATTGTTTTTTATTTTTAAATGTCTGAAAAGTGTGTTACAAGGAACCAAATGTAAACCCACTCACTGAAAGATAACTAAAAACGAGACACAACACATATCTTAAGGGAAAGATGATTTAGTTGTGTACTACAGCTTCCCTTTGGATTCTATTGTGGAGCCAGGCAGGTCCTCCCATGGCTAAGTAAGATCGAAAACGGCCATCCCGAAGCACGCTTCTTGCAATATCTCTGGCTATAGAATTTGCTCCAAAATGTTCTCCCTCGTACGAGACCCAGACGAAAGACTGTCTTTAGGACTGAGATCCTCTCCAGAAAAGTCCTGTATTTTGGTCAACAAGATTAATTATTGTGTTGTTTGAAAACATATATAGGAATAAGATACTGTTTCCAAGTTACATTATAATAGATGAGTGTATTTAATTTAAAATCTTACAAGATTGGGTCCAAGTGAATGTTTTTTGTTTTAATAAGAGAAATACTGAGTTGGAATGTGAAATTTTAACAAGTTTTATCTTTATCAATACTTTTGATATCCTTTCGAAGAATTCAACAATCTTAATAAAAAAATTTGTAGTAATACTTAGACCATCTTAAATTTATTTTTTTCTTGGAAAACCGATTCTTTCAAAAACTTCTGTGAGACCATCTTTATCCCAAGGTTCTTGAAGAGTTCTTGAAGGGGGGGAGGGACCACAAATTGTGGGAACCAAGGAGAAGAAAGAAAAAAAAGTTGTTTGATGAAGAAACGTTTTTGGATGGTTATTTGAACAAAAAAAAAGGAAAAAGAAAAAAAGAGGAAGAACCCCAAATGGAGTTAACCGGGATAAGGATGGTCTGAGTTTTTATTTTTGCATAATGGTCTAAGCAGAAAAAAGTTGGAGTGTTAGAGGGCTTATCCAGGAATTTTTGGATGATTGCTTGTCTTCTTCCAAACAATTTTGTGGTATTCTTTTTCTTCTTTATTATTCGGGTAAAAACAATTGATTATTATCTCTTCGGTTAGTAACTAAACCATGCTTTTACGATGATCAATAAATTGGAAATTTCAAAAAAAAACAACTAACCCCTGCTTTTTGCTTGCTGATCTTAAGCTTATGGTCCTTTGTGTACAGTGTACTCCCGCAACCAAAGTCTTGTAGAGAGACGAGATACAACGTCATTACATATAAGATGGTGATGAGTTTCATAACAATGATCAATAAATATGAAAAGATTATTCTCCGACTGGATTACAAAGTAGTAGTTGTGTTGTTATAATTACAGCCATAGTCTATATTTACGTAGAAAAGAATGCCACTGATAAATAAGGTCATCTACGGAGCCGATATAAGATAATCTTATGATATGATTAAAACATTGAAAAGAATCATCCATTTTACAGAAAAGATCAAGTAAACATTGAAAAGAAGCCAATAAAAGCTAATCGTATGATATGTGAATCCTTGATGCACTAATTAATGCATAATGTTTCGGCATTTTCCTCTATTTTGAGTATAATTCATTAAGACAATCTTTTTAATCTACTGTTTCCCTGTCTTGGATTCGTGTCTCTCTCTGATTATAAATTTGAATTGTGAATTTTCCTTAATCTTGAATTGTAGTCAGTTGTTTGTGTGCTTGTAGAAATGTTGAAATCATTTTATGATTCTTGTTTTAGCTAGCAATTTTTTATAAATCTAGAGAAACGATTGTGGCTAGAAACAAAAGATGTTGACATTCATTCATCCTTATCGAAATCTTGTCTTCTTACCATGAGTTATTGGTTGTGTTATCGTTCGTCGACTTTATTCTCTATGTTAGTTACTATACAACACTCTGCATTTTCCTCATGCTGAAAATTGAAATTCGAATCAGTGGTTACCATAGAGTCTAAACCCTAAAATATCACGGGAATGATCAAAATGTGAGATGAAGAAACAGCCAAAAAGTATTAAATAAGCTGATAGATACCTTTAGGTTTTATTTACCACGGATGATTTTTACTGCCACATGCACTACGCTGTTTTAAATTTAACCGTAGAAACTTCCTATAAATACCGGGTACAATGTGTTTGCTCTCTTCAACTCAACTCACTCAAACCCAAAAACACAAACAAAACACTCAAAATGAAGACTTCTTTTCTCGTTACAATCCTGTTGGCTGCAGCTGTCTGCACCCACTGCATTGAACAGGTGAAGGACTCCAACGGAAATCCAGTGAAGCTCGGTGGAAAATACTTCATCCAGCCGGTTAAGAGCAACGGCGGTGGTCTTGTTCCAGCCGCCATTAACATACTTCCGTTTTGTCCACTTGGCATCACCCAAACACTTCTTCCGAACCAACCGGGCCTGCCGGTTCTCTTCGCATATGATCCAGTTTTTGTCGGCACAGACTACATTTACACATCTACCTCTATAAACGTCAAGTTCGAGTCCGACATCTGGCCTGTATGCAACGAGTTCTCCAAGTTATGGGCAGTCGATGTTTCCTCATCCGCTGCCAAGGAGCCTGCCGTTGTCATCGGTGGTGAACGGGGAAGCCCAGCTAGTGCGTTTAAGATAGAAGAAGCTACAGGAGCACATACTTACAAGTTGACCACCTCATACGGAACCGTTGGAACTACCCCAGGGGCTTGGTTAAATGCACCGCAGCTACTTGTCACCAATGATGAGGCTAAGACCTTATTCGTCAAGTTCGTGAAGGTTGAAGATGATGCTACTAAGGCTACTACTTCTACTTCACGTATTGAGAAGTTAGGTCTAAGGATGTTCCCATTCTACTAATCAAGATCATGTAATTTTGTAAAAAGCCTGAGACTCGTCCATGGCCATGAATAATGGGTTGAGAATAATACCCGCACGCATGTATGTGAACTCGTCTTTACTTTCATTATAAATCAAATATATTTGTGTTTCCGGCGCTTTATGAGACATAACTTTACACTTAAAACGAAATTGAAAATTTGTATCTTTCTCTCTAGACGTCTCTTTTCTCCCTTCCATGACGTCACTTAAAACGCCGGTTATCCGTACAAATTCAGAAATAACCATTGAGTTCAAGTCTAACATCTGCAATGGCATCTCCAACTTCTGGGAAGTCAATGAATTCGCACAGAATCCGGACCAGGCTGAGATTATCATCGGTGGTAACCGGAGGACACAAATAGCTGGTTTAATATAGAGAAAACTGGAAAAGAAGGAGAAACAAACATTTACAAATTTACCACTTCTACTGGAACCGTTGGAGCCATCTCAGGGGCCTCTTGGACAGTCCACAACTAGTTCTCACTAATGATGTGGCTAATACCATATTCGTTAAATTCATTAGAGATGCGAGGCCGATTGGTTGGATTATAGCTGTAAAAAATTACCGTTGAATTTAGATTGTAGAAATTTTTGATATAGTTGTATTAGTGTAGCTGTAAAAAATTTACTCTTGAATTTAGATTGTAGAAATTTTTGATATAGTTGTATCTAGTGTAGTTGTATAAATTAAATGAAAAATGATAAAAATGAAATATATTCCTACAGTAACATTTTAAAAAGAAAAAAAATTCCTACAGCCATATCTAATTTATTAAAAGGGAATGAGTTTAAATAAATCTACTTATAAAAATTGTTTTAGACCCTTTCATTAATTGTATAAAAGTCTATTAGACCAATTCATTAAAAACATAATATACAAAAGTATTGGTAACACATGAATCTTATCAAGATCTTTCTCTTATATTAAGGTAACTATTAGATATTTATTTATCTTTTAGAAAGTTTGTGACACATCTCGTCTATTAAAAAGATATGCCCTTTTAGATACTTACTAAATACAATTTGCAAATAAATTTTGTATATATGTCGATATGAGTATGTAGCTTTTGCATTCATGTAGTTATTGTAGTTTTATGTTCATTCAAATATATTGGCTACCTTTCGTGGTTTGCAAATGTATGACAGTCTCTAAGATATTATATTTTAGTATATCATACATTAGTATATTAGAAATATCTTTTTTATCCCATGCAGTATCACATTACTCAGTTTCAACTGTTCTATTAATCACTTTCGTTATTTATTTATTTTGGCTTCTTGAAAAGGGCTATTTGATAATTTTTAATATATGAATAACAACCAATCAAGAAACTTAAAGTTTTAAACCACTATTTGATTATTTAATTTGTTATTAAAGGCAACCTTATTTTTAAAGGCAACTAATTTTTAAACAATCGAAAATTTAAAATTCTTATATTTTCATTTTATTTTAAAAATCAATATGTAACATATAATTTTACAAAACATTTTAAACAAAAAAATATTCTGTAGATATGCTATTTAAATACACTAAGTTTATTAACTTTAGTAGATTCTGAAACTCATTTAAAAGTTAGCATATATCATACATTATATATACTATGTCATCTTACTTTATACAGTTCCAAATATTGATAAGATCAAATTTAATACAAACACTTTCGCAAATATATGCAATAAAAGAAAAATTATATATTTTATGTTAAATTATTTTTTTATAAAAGGGTTTAAAATAAAATCTGTTAGTTAGTATAAGCTTAAAAAGTTATTAAAACACTTTATAAATCTATACGATTAAATTAGCCAAGATGTATCAAGTAAATCTTAAGTTTCACGAGCTCAAAAAATATATCTCTTAAAAAACACACACAAAATATAATGGGAGAGCGTAGGTCAAGGCATCCTGCCTTCTGGCCGGGTATGAATCGGTTCCTTTCAGGTATAGGTTTTTGGATCCTAAAACATTTGGACATAACTAGATATTTAAAAACTATCTGGTTTGGATTCGGGTCGATTTTTTTTGGGGCCTGGGTCCATAATTCAAATACATATAGAATATCTAGAATTTTTAGGTACGTAACAGGTCAGAATTGGTTTAGGAAGGACTCGAAAAAAATTCGATGTACCCCAAATTTTTAAATACTGAAACACAAAAAATATCAGAAAACACAAATAAATACCAAATATTTAAATTCCCAAAAAACACAAAAGCTTACCATAAATCTAACCTAAGGAACCAAAAATACCTAAAAATATTTCCTAATACCCAGATGGTTTTTTTTTTAATTTGAAATTTTACCCGAAACTCGAAAATATAATCGTAAGCCTGGATTCGGAACTTAAAAAAAAATTCATGATACTGAAAACACATTCGAAATACTGAATACGTATATGAGATACCCAAATATACTTAATATACACAAAACATTTCACATACTTTAGATACCCGATTGAGTCTCGGGTAGGATCCATAATCGAATAGAGATCGCGGATCAGAGAAAAAATCAAATATGTACTTTGTCTTGGACCCAAACCACATATATATTTCCGAGTCAATTTTGGTTTGATTTTTTGGATCCGGAACATTGTTCATGCCTTAAAAAGTTATATAAGAGTGTACGTACAAAATTTAAGATAAACTAATTCATAAACTATATAATTTAAAACAAATGCCCTTCTTCGATATAGTGACTTTGTAACAAAAAAAAAAAATACATCAATTCTAAAATAGTTATTCATAAATTTTGTTTATTATCCAAAGAAAAATCCGCGCTTTTGAAGCGCGGGTCAAAATCTAGTTTTTTTGCTTTAGAAAATAAAACTTCTACAGCCATTTTATTTTATTTTATTGACTTTAACTTTAAAAAACTAATTAAAACATGATTGGTAACTTAAGTGGTTGTAGATAGAAATTAAAGCTAAAATCATTTGTTACCGCTGTTACTTCTGCCTCTAGTGTTGAAAAGTTATGGTTAAATACTTAAATGCGATCCCATTTTGTTAATCATGAATCCATGATTGATGTAAAAGCCAAAGACTCGGTCCACGGCCACATGTAACGGAGTTGAGATCCATACCCGCAAGTATGCTTGCTCGTTAGGCCTAGGACTTATTATCCGGGATCCGGATTCAATCCGAGATCCGCTCCGGATCTGCTCTGAAAATAGGATATCCTGGGCGTCCGGATCTGAATCCAGATAGTAAAATCAAGGATCCGTCAAAACCGAATCCGGATCCGGATATCTTAATTTTTAGGTCCGGATATCCGAATCCGTACTTTTAAAATATATTAATTTTTTAATTTAATTATTAATTATATTTGATATATTAATATTTATTTATAAAATTAGTTTTATAATACTATATTTTAATTTTTTAAATATTATATTCATATTTATATTTATATATCTAGTATAAATATCTAATTTATGTATTATTTTAGAATTTTCATATTTTTAAAAATATTATTTTTTATTTTATTAATTATTTTTACGAATCCGAATCCGGAACCAGATATCCGCGGATAGCATGATAACTAGACGGATATCTGGAATTTGGAAGCTCCGAATCCAGATCCGGATACTAAATCACGGATCTGGCGAATCCGAATCCGGATCCGGATACCCCAAGTTTCCCGGATATCCGGATCCGTCCCACCCTTATTGCTCGTATTCTTTTTTTGTACTGTCTTAATAAATTGTATTTTCAAACATAAAATTCGATGTCCAATATTCATACATGTTTTTCTGTTAAAAGTGAACTCAAAACATAATACCTTACCTATTGTTTGTGATTTAATGGTCGCCACATCACCGATTAGCTTTACCTTTATCCGACAAACCCTCGAGTTTTAACTTTTAACTGAACACAGAATCTCATCAATAATAATAACAACTAGGATAAGGCGCAGGATGAATTTATATGAAAATTATTTAAGAAATATCGTATGGAAAAGTAAAATTTATATTCTTGATCGAATTAATATTTTTTGCCCTTAAACATTTTTTTAAAAACTTTTTTTGTTAATTACATATTTTGTTTACCGATGAGCTGATCCTATTTTTAAAAATATTTTAGGTCAAAAATCACTTATCGCATAAGAACCAAATGTTTAGGCCGAAGAACCTTAAGCTTGCTATTTGGTTACAATGAAACTACGTCAGCTCGGTTTTATATCATGATTTAGAAAGTTAAAAGTTAACTATGGTTATGAGAAGTTTACATTCACGTGCCAATCCTATCTATCTTCAATATTTTTCTCTTTTTTGTGTTGTTTTTTTTTAATTTTGGTTATTGCTCGATATAAATTTTGATTTTGGAGTTTATTCTCATTTCATTCTTTTGTTTTGGCATGAGATTAAGAAAAATGTTTAAGATTTAAAATTATTAAAGAGATACATACTTAGATTAAGATCCGCGCCTTATGCATAATAAATATTTTATATTTATTACTTCTTTTATGTTTTTCTGCATATTATGAAATAATAAAATAATAATTATATATTAAATAACTAAGAAATCAGTTACTACAGTAGAACCTTTATTAGATAATACTTCATAAATTAGTAATCCCTATAAATTAGTAAACTTCTCCGGTCTTGAATTAGACCGATTCAAAATATGACACAAATCGATAAAATAATAAGATAAGAACTTTTTTAGAAAATTCTATGTAAATATATGGTCCCATTAAAATCATAAATTCATAATATATCTATATATATTTAATATAAGTACAAAATAACATTATATTGTTGGTTTTATATTCACAATGAATAAATCTCTATTTTTTCTTAACATTTCGATACATTTTGATAATATTAAGTAAAATTATATCGAAAAGCCACATATAAGTTATATGAAACATAAAAATATAAACCAAGTAATATAATAAAACAATATGAAATTCAAATTTTAAAATTTTTATAAATGTATAAACGGTATAATCAAATATTTATTTATTTTATAAATAAAAATATTCAAAAATAGAAAAAGTCTAAAAAGGATTTTTTTGTAAATTAATATCTCTATAAATTAATAAAATTTCAAAGTCTCAACATTATTAATTTATAGAGATTTTACTGTATTATGTAATAAATTGGTGTGCGCATATAAATCAAACGATCGATCTTGTTTATTAGCAATCATTTTAGGGTAAATAAATCAAAACAATCAATCTTATCTATCGTATATGATATATAATTAAATTTAAATGATACTAATATAGATATATTGTATACTTTTAATATGGATATTTATTAAATGACGTTTCTATTCCTATGATTTTATGATTATTTGCATATTTGTGTAACAAAATTTTACACCAACGAATTTTTCTAATGTGGAATGTTTAGTGGTTTCAATAATTTATAGTCATTTAAAAAACAGTGAAGATTTCAAAACTAAAATATTAACTTTTCAATATATGTTAAATGAAAATATCAAAATATAAGTATGTATTTTCATATGATGTATAGTTTAATTTAACGATATTAAATATATATATATATATAAATAAACACCTATTAAAATAAAGTTATTTATTCATATGGTTTTATAATCATATTGTCTTATTATAGAAAAAAATTTAAACCTTTATAATAAAAGTTTACGTGAGATTTTAAACATTTTTAATAATTTATACTCATTTTGAAAAATTCAAAATACAACATATAAAAAAATATAAGTTTTATTATATAATTAATGTAAGTGTGTAATTTATTTTAATAATAAATAATTAAACAAAAATGATAGAAAGTATACATATTGTTAACAAATCTTTATTATTTAAAATCATTAATTGTCATATATATATTTTAATCACATTAGGTAATTCTGTATATTATATTTAAGGAAAGAATAGATAACATAAACACCTATTAAAATAAAGTTATTTATTCATATGCTTTTAAAATCATTGTGTCTTATTATAGAAAAAAATGTAAACCTTTATCATAAAAATTTATGTGAGATTTTTAATATTTTTAATAATTTATACTCGTTTTGAAAAATTCAAAATACAACATATAAAAAATATAAAGTTTTATTATATAATTAATGTAATTGTGTAATTTATTTTAATAATAAATAATTAAACAAAAATGATATAAAGTATACATATTGTTAACAAATCTTTATTATTTAAAATCATGAATTGTCATATATTAATCATATTAGGTAATTCTGTATGTTTTATTTAAGGAAAGAATAGATAATAAATTTCAATTTGACAAAAGAATGGTCTATAATGGACATACTATATAATATAACATTCTCTAACAATTTAATTTTAGGCTAACAAAATTATCAATTGATTTTCAAACCGCCACGTAAGCAAAATTAGCATTCCAATTACGTGCATTCCAATTACGTGACAACTGAGTAGGACACTTTTTAATTAGTACAAACTACATGTTATAACTATTTAAATGTTTCTCTATTAATATATATGAGATAAAGAAAAAGAAATACTATTATGAAAAACTTGAAATTTTTGAGATACTAGTTCTACCAGATGTCATTGTATAAATGGTTTTACTTTAAGAAGTAAATTATTTAACAAAATTAGATTAAGATTTTAAATTTATGAAACATAGAATCTCCAGCAATAAAAAATTCTTTTTGAGTGTTGAAAACTGTTACAAACTGATAAAACTTCACTAGACTATCTAAGCGACGCTTATTTAGGTTAATAAATACCTGGGCCGATAAATTGAAAGCTGGGCCTATGGATTTAAATCAATCGGGTCAAGGGTATTATATCATCAACCATTTTCCTAAACACAATAGAGAGAACGATGATTTGGGTCGGACCGAGTAGGTCTGTTTGTCTCATTCATATCCCAATTTATTTTAGGATTTAAAGTAGATGAAGCATTATGCTGCTCTCATTAAAATTTTTAATAAAGTGATTGGTAGAGCAGTACAGTATACAATTTTAAAATTATCATAAAAATTAGTATATAATATATTTATTTTAAAATAATATATATTAAATTATAATATATATTAATAATATATGTTTTATTAAAAATAATGAATCTTATTTAATTATAAAATTAAATTTTAAACATAAAATATTATTATTTTAAAAATAAATGAAAATATTATTTTAAAATATAAATTTATTTTTGGATATAAAAATAATTTTCATATTATTAAATAAAATAAAATAATTATATATATAATTGATATATAAATTATCATTATTTATCTATTGGTAGAAGCAATAAATGATTCATATAATATTATCAGAAAAATTAATATATGATATATAATTTATTTTTATAAATAAAAATATTCAAAAATAGAAAAAGTCTAAAAGGATTTTTTGTAATTATCTCTATAAATTAATAAATTTCAAAGTCTCAACATTATTAATTTATAGAGATTTTACTGTATTATGTAATAAATTGGTGTGCGATATAAATCAAACGATCGATCTTGTTTATTAGCAATCATTTTAGGGTAAATAAATCAAAACAATCAATCTTATCTATCGATATGATATATAATTAAATTTAAATGATACTAATATAGATATATTGTATACTTTTAATATGGATATTTATTAAATGACGCTTCTATTCCTATGATTTTATGATTATTTGCATATTTGTGTAACAAAATTTTACACCAACGAATTTTTCTAATGTGGAATGTTTAGTGGTTTCAATAATTTATAGTCATTTAAAAACAGTGAAGATTTCAAAACTAAAATATTAACTTTTCAATATATGTTAAATGAAAATATCAAAATATAAGTATGTATTTTCATATGATGTATAGTTTAATTTAACGATATTAAATATATATATATATATAAATAAACACCTATTAAAATAAAGTTATTTATTCATATGGTTTTATAATCATATTGTCTTATTATAGAAAAAATTTAAACCTTTATAATAAAAGTTTATTGAGATTTTAAACATTTTAATAATTTATACTCATTTTGAAAAATTCAAAATACAACATATAAAAAAATATAAGTTTTATTATATAATTAATGTAAGTGTGTAATTTATTTTAATAATAAATAATTAAACAAAAATGATAGAAAGTATACATATTGTTAACAAATCTTTATTATTTTAAAATCATTAATTGTCATATATATATTTTAATCACATTAGGTAATTCTGTATATTATATTTAAGGAAAGAATAGATAACATAAACACCTATTAAAATAAAGTTATTTATTCATATGCTTTTAAAATCATTGTGTCTTATTATAGAAAAAAATGTAAACCTTTATCATAAAAATTTATGTGAGATTTTTAATATTTTTAATAATTTATACTCGTTTTGAAAAATTCAAAATACAACATATAAAAAATATAAAGTTTTATTATATAATTAATGTAATTGTGTAATTTATTTTAATAATAAATAATTAAACAAAATGATATAAAGTATACATATTGTTAACAAATCTTTATTATTTTAAAATCATGAATTGTCATATATTAATCATATTAGGTAATTCTGTATGTTTTATTTAAGGAAAGAATAGATAATAAATTTCAATTTGACAAAAGAATGGTCTATAATGGACATACTATATAATATAACATTCTCTAACAATTTAATTTTAGGCTAACAAAATTATCAATTGATTTTCAAACCGCCACGTAAGCAAAATTAGCATTCCAATTACGTGCATTCCAATTACGTGACAACTGAGTAGGACACTTTTTAATTAGTACAAACTACATGTTATAACTATTTAAATGTTTCTCTATTAATATATATGAGATAAAGAAAAAGAAATACTATTATGAAAAACTTGAAATTTTTGAGATACTAGTTCTACCAGATGTCATTGTATAAATGGTTTTACTTTAAGAAGTAAATTATTTAACAAAATTAGATTAAGATTTTAAATTTATGAAACATAGAATCTCCAGCAATAAAAAATTCTTTTTGAGTGTTGAAAACTGTTACAAACTGATAAAACTTCACTAGACTATCTAAGCGACGCTTATTTAGGTTAATAAATACCTGGGCCGATAAATTGAAAGCTGGGCCTATGGATTTAAATCAATCGGGTCAAGGGTATTATATCATCAACCATTTTCCTAAACACAATAGAGAGAACGATGATTTGGGTCGGACCGAGTAGGTCTGTTTGTCTCATTCATATCCCAATTTATTTTAGGATTTAAAGTAGATGAAGCATTATGCTGCTCTCATTAAAATTTTTAATAAAGTGATTGGTAGAGCAGTAGCAGTATACAATTTTAAAATTATCATAAAAATTAGTATATAATATATTTATTTTAAAATAATATATATTAAATTATAATATATATTAATAATATATGTTTTATTAAAAAATAATGAATCTTATTTAATTATAAAATTAAATTTTAAACATAAAATATTATTATTTAAAAAATAAATGAAAATATTATTTTAAAATATAAATTTATTTTTGGATATAAAAATAATTTTCATATTATTAAATAAAATAAAATAATTATATATATAATTGATATATAAATTATCATTATTTATCTATTGGTAGAGCAATAAATGATTCATATAATATTATCAGAAAAATTAATATATGATATATAATTTATTTTTTATAAATAATATAGATATGTTTAATTTTTAATATATAATATATAGATATATATTATTTTATTTTATTTATTAAAAATAATGAATGATATGTGTAATTATATAAGTTATATTATATTTCAAATGTGAAATATTGTTCTTTTTAAAAAGTTAAAATAATTAATCACACTTTTATTTTTTTAAATGTAAATTTATTTATTTATTATGAACATAATTTTTTATATTATTAAACATAATATATTAATTATATATAATTATTTTTAATTTTTTATATATTCTAACTGCAAATCCTCTACCAAAAGCTCCATATGAGAGCATTGAGTAAAGAGTATTTGAAGAGCATTAGCATATTGTAAATGCTCTTATAAATGATTTTGTGATAAATATTTATTGGATAACGACGAAGATAACGCTATCTCTGCCAATCATACCCTAAATCAAATCCAAAAATTTGATAAATACCTGGGCCGATAAATTGAAAGCTGGGCCTATGGATTTAAATCAATCGGGTCAAGGGTAATATATCATCAACCATTTTCCTAAACACAATAGAGAGAACGATGATTTGGGTCGGACCGAGTAGGTCTGTTTGTCTCATTCATATCCCAATTTATTTTAGGATTTAAAGTAGATGAAGCATTATGCTGCTCTCATTAAAATTTTTAATAAAGTGATTGGTAGAAGAAGAAGAAGATACAATTTTAAAATTATCATAAAAATTAGTATATAATATATTTATTTTAAAATAATATATATTAAATTATAATATATATTAATAATATATGTTTTATTAAAAATAATGAATCTTATTTAATTATAAAATTAAATTTTAAACATAAAATATTATTATTTTAAAAATAAATGAAAATATTATTTTAAAATATAAATTTATTTTTGGATATAAAAATAATTTTCATATTATTAAATAAAATAAAATAATTATATATATAATTGATATATAAATTATCATTATTTATCTATTGGTAGAGCAATAAATGATTCATATAATATTATCAGAAAAATTAATATATGATATATAATTTATTTTTATAAATAATATAGATATGTTTAATTTTTAATATATAATATATAGATATATATTATTTTATTTATTTATTAAAAATAATGAATGATATGTGTAATTATATAAGTTATATTATATTTCAAATGTGAAATATTGTTCTTTTTAAAAAGTTAAAATAATTAATCACACTTTTATTTTTTTAAATGTAAATTTATTTATTTATTATGAACATAATTTTTATATTATTAAACATAATATATTAATTATATATAATTATTTTAATTTTTTATATATTCTAACTGCAAATCCTCTACCAAAAGCTCCATATGAGAGCATTGAGTAAAGAGTATTTGAAGAGCATTAGCATATTGTAAATGCTCTTATAAATGATTTTGTGATAAATATTTATTGGATAACGACGAGCATAATGCTTATGCTCTGCCAATCATACCCTAAATCAAATCCAAAAATTTGATAAATACCTGGGCCGATAAATTGAAAGCTGGGCCTATGGATTTAAATCAATCGGGTCAAGGGTAATATATCATCAACCATTTTCCTAAACACAATAGAGAGAACGATGATTTGGGTCGGACCGAGTAGGTCTGTTTGTCTCATTCATATCCCAATTTATTTTAGGATTTAAAGCCAACCCTAAATCTCGCTTGATGCCCTAATCTCGACGTGTCTCACAAGGCAATTGAATCCTAATATTTTGAACATGACAACAGAGAAGGGTTTCTGATCGATACCTCCTATCACTTGGGTTGGGTCAAAACCCGAATTGATTTGTAACAGAGTAGAACGAGACACAACTTCATTAATTGTGCTCACTGACCTGAGGCTTATATGTACTCTCAGAATCAAAGTTTTGTAGAGAGAGACCACGAGACACAACTTGATTAAATGGTTTCTTTACATATAAGATTTGGCGATGAGTTTCATAACAGTAAACAATATATCATAAGATTGGGACTTTTATTTCTTTTCAATATCCTCCAACTGGATTACAGTGTAGCTGTTGTGTTGTTACGTACATCCATAGTATTATATCTAAGTAGAAAATACCTTACAAAAAGCTAATCGGCGAAGCCAAGAAAAGCTAATCTTATGATGATTAAAACATTGAGAACAATCGTCCATTTTACAGGAAAAAAATCTCAAATGCAAACGTGATTCTCACCAGAGCAAATAAGGATCAGTCAGAGTAAGGGACATGTGTCTTTCAGCTGTTAACCCTTGATGTCGTATGTGTGAGGGTTTTAATTTCAAGACAAATAAGGATATGGTCCACTAATGCATAATGTTTCTGCATCTTCCTCTCTTCTTCAGTATAATTCATTGCGACAACGTTTTTACTCTTCCTTGTCTTTGGTTCGTGTCGTTCTCTGGTTACAAATCTTGATTGTGAATTTTCTGTTGTCACTTATTTGTTTGCTTGTAAAAATGTAAAAATCATTTTGTGATTTTTGTTTTAGCTAATAAATCTTTATAAATCTAAAGAAACGATTGTGGCTAGAAACAAAAGATGTTGACATTCATTACGAGGTTTTGTTTTCACTCATCCTTATCGAAATCGTGTCTTCTTCCCATGAGTTATTGGTTGTGTTATCGTTCGTCTTTGTTTTCTATGTTAGTTACAATGCACCACTGTGCATTTTCCTCGTGCTGAAAATTGAAATTCGAATCAGTGGTTACCATAGAGTCTAAAGCCTAGCACCATCTTTTTAACCCTCACTGTACTAGAAACCAACCCATATCACGGGAATGATCAAAATGTGAGATGAGGAAAGAGCCAAAAAGTATTAAATAAGCTGATAGAGATACCTTTAGGTTTTATTTACCACAGAGGATTTTTACTGCCACATGCACTACGCTGTTTTAAATTTAACCGCAGAAACTTCCTATAAATACCGGTACAGTGTGCTTGCTCTCTATGACTCAACTCACTCAAACCCCAAAACACACACACAAAACAATCAAAATGAAGACTTCTTTTCTCGTTACACTCCTGTTGGCTGCAGCTGTCTGCACCCATTGCATTGAACAGGTGAAGGACTCCAACGGAAATCCAGTTAAGCTGCAGCGTGCAAAATACTTCATCCAGCCGGTTAAGACCGACAGTAACAATGGTGGTGGTCTTGTTCCAGCCGCCACTAACATACTTCCGTTTTGTCCACTTGGCATCACCCAAACACTTCTTCCGTACCAACCGGGCCTGCCGGTTAGCTTCGCATATGATCCAGTTCGTGTCGGCACAGACTACATTTACACATCTACCCCTATTAACATCGAGTTCGAGTCCGACATCTGGCCTGTATGCAACGATTTTTCCAAGTTATGGGCAGTCGATGTTTCCTCATCCGCTGCCAAGGATCCTGCCGTTATCATCGGTGGTAAACGGGGCAGCCCAGATAGCGAGTTTAAGATAGAAAAAACTACAGGAGAAAACACTTACAAGTTGACCACCTCATCTGGAACCGTTGGAACCATACCAGGGGCTTGGTTGAGTGCACCACAGCTGATTGTCACCAATGATGTGGCTAGGACCTTATTCGTCAAGTTCGTGAAGGTTGATGATGATGCTACTAAGGCTACTACTTCTACTTCACGTGTTGAGAAGTTAAGCCTAAGGATGTTCCCATTCTACTAGTCAAGTTCATGTAATATTGTAAAAAGCCTGAGACTCGTCCATGGCCATGAATAATGGGTTGAGAATGATACCCACACGCATGCATGTGAACTCGTCTTTACTTTCATTATAAATCAAATAAATGTGTGTTTCCGGCGCTTTATGAGACATACTTTTTACATTAAAACCATATCCGATAATCTAGTTCTAAATTCTTAGGACATATCAGCAACGATCCTAAATCCATTTTTGTTTAAACGTAACCAATCAAAGTTAAATTGAACTCGAAGCCTCTTTATTTTTTATTTGCCCTTTTTAAACTCCACAGTACATGACATGTAGTCCATAAATCCGGAGTTCCAATCGAAGGTTCTTGGATTTTATGAAAAACTATTGTAGCTCTGTACTAAAATGACATTTCAAAAATGCCAAATTTCACTAGAAAAAGACATGAAATTTTGCTAAGATTATTTGTAGAAAGATGTGCAGACACCAAATCCAGGCGTGAGATTGTTTCATGGTAGGAGCAGTAAAAAACTTTTTGGCCCCTACAATTTTATAAACAATTTTTTCAAAAAGAACAGTATCAAGATTATGAAAGCTCTGTGAAGAAGATGATAGGAGAGTGAAAGAAGTTAAAAAGATGAGAACTAATATTTTATATTGTTTGAACACAACATTAATTATTTTGTTGTTTGGAAGCGTAGATAATAATATGATATTGTTTACGTAATTACTTTCTAATATATGATATTGTTTACGTAATTTCCAGTGAAGCTCGGTGGAAAATACTTCATCCAGCCGGTTAAGAGCAACGGCGGTGGTCTTGTTCCAGCCGCCATTAACATACTTCCGTTTTGTCCACTTGGCATCCAGTGCCGTGCGAAGGTCACCCGAGGCTTGAGGCAAATATAAAAATGGGGCCTTTAAACTAAATTTTTTTTTTGATAAAATTATAATGTGTAGTTAAAAAAACATAAAGAAACTAAAACAATAAAAAAAAACTATGACATAATCTTTCTCCCCTCCTTTTCGATAAACTCTTTCACCAAATTTTCGTAATCTAGATTCCTAACTAGTTCTCTTTCTATAGATATGATCGCTAAACCATTCAATCTTTCTTGCGACATGGTTGATCGCAGATAAGATTTTATTATCTTTAACTTGGAAAAGCTTCTTTCTGCAGAGGCGACTGAAACCGGAATCGTCAATAGTATTTGATAAGCATTCCATGAGTTTGGATAACACTGCTCCGCTTCTTTCAAAAAGTTTAAAACTTCAACAGGTCTCTTGTAGTGTTGTGGCAAAGCATCTCTTAGAACTGTTAATTCAAAAAACAGATCATCCCCAATAATATCATAATGGTCTCCATGCTTTAAAGTGGCTTCAAGATTGGCACAATATGCCTTCAAACTCTCGTCACTTGCTGATTTCAGTTTTTCCAAATCAAACAGAAAACCAAAGGTTTGCTCATACTTGTGAAATTGCTCAAATCTTGTCTCAAGAGAATAAAGAGCTTGATCCATAACTTGCAGGAAATAAGAAATTCTAAAGCTCTCTTAGGAGATAAATCCACGCTTCATCCACTATCTCGGTTCTTCGTCAAAAAACTTTTTTCTTTTGATGACACGCCTCTTTTTTGTTGGGAATGCTGCTTCAATCCCCATAGATTCTGCAATTTGTTTAACCTCTGATTTTGCACTTTCAAAACCTGTATCTCTGAACTTCTGAAAAAAGGAAATAAGTCCTTTTAACTGGGAAACAGCAACTTCAATATTCATGTCCTCTGATTGCAAACTCTTGCTTACTGTGTTAACAGCAAATAAAAGCTTGTACCAAATCACCATAGACAACAGGAATTCATAATTTTCAATCCCGTGTGTTTCACTTGTAACAAGACACTCGGCATCACTTTGCGTTTTTGGGTCGTCCGTAGTTTCTGCTATATAAATTAAAGCATCTCTGATCTTTGGAGCTTGATATCTTATTGCCTTGACACATTCAACATGACTTTCCCAACGTGTATGCGATAAAGATTTAACTGTCAAACCTCCTACCATATCTTCCAATATCTTCCAGCGCTTCGTTGAAGATGCAAACACACAATAAATACGCTGGATTATCCCAAAAAACGAAACGGCCTTTTCAGAAGTGCTTGCCATATCACAAAGTGCAAGATTAAGGCTGTGACAACCACACGGTGTATAAAAAGCACGTGGATTAACGTCAAGGAATCTTTTTTGTACTCCTTTATGTTTCCCTTTCATATTTGATCCATTATCATATCCTTGTCCCCTCACATCATCAATATTTAAATCAAGAGCAACCAACACATTCTGAATCTCACGAAAAAGCCCTTCTCCGGATGTATTATCAACTATCAAGAATGTGAGGAAAAATTCTTCTATCTTAGTTTGAAGTGCTGAAACATCCACACATCGAGTATAAGAGTCATTTGTTCATGATGACTAATATCCGAGTGCAATCAACAATGACTGAATAATACTTTGCACTTTGAATCTTTTTTATGATCTTTCCTTTGATCTCATCAGCTATCATTGCTATCAACTCATTCTGAATTCTATTGCTGAGATAGTGATAACGAGATTCTCCATCTTCGAAACGTCTAACATGCTCTCTCATTACTGGATCCCATTCAGCCATCGAGTCAATAAAACTTAAGAAGTTTCCATTACCATCTACTCTTAACTTTTCATTTTTCCCACGAAAAGCTAAATTTTGTTTAGCAAGAGTTTTTACTAATGAAAAAATTCTAACCATCACATCTTTCGATGGCTTCTCTCTTTCTGAGTTCTTGCGCACATGCTTATCAATTGTTTGGTTTTTCTTCAGCCTTGATTCAAGTTCCATCCACTGACTCATGCATTTGATATGATCACGACTTGTTTCATGATGTCTCAGCCTATCCAAAATATTTTTCCAATCACCAAATCCTTTAGATGCCATGTGACTAGGATTCTTATCTCGAGTGAACAACTTACAACAGAAACAAAATATTTTATCCAATGCTTTTGAATAAACTAGCCACCTTCTGTCTTGCTTTTTCCCATTACTCAAAGATCTTATATAATATGCATGAGAAAAATGTCGACCACTTGTCTTCTCTCTTGGAAAGAAAAAATCGTTTGGTAGTCTTGGAGAAGGACCTTTTTCAACCATGACAACTCTTAATCCAGGTTCAACTTTTTCCCAATTTCCAGGATCATAAATATCTAAAATTCTACCCTTTTCCCTATTCTCTTGATCATCCACATCATCATTCCCTTTTTCACCCAGATTTTCATTGTGTTCAATGTCAGCTTCCTCATTAACGTTCTCAGCATTGTTTTCATTCTCATCTTCCATTGGATCTTCAAACTCATCATCAGCTATACCAGATTCATTAAGATTTGCAGGTTTTACAAGAAACCTGTCCATAGAACCTTGCATTGATCTCACCAATGCATCAGCTTTTTCTTTTTTTTGTCTCTTTTGTGCTCCGGAAAGATATGTTCTATTAGACATATTCCCTGTAACAAATAAAAGATCAAATTAGCACAACTATAAAACAATCAGCACTACAATAACAATACAGAAATTGGTTTAAGAAATTAAATTAGCAAAGATTAAGAACTAGAAAATTAAGCACTTAAAAAATTGATGACGAGGTCTATACAAGAAGAAACATACCTTAATACAAGAAGAGATGGTTATGATTAAATAAAAAGAGACACTTGTTGATAGTTAGAAGCAGACAGCAAATAACAAAGAAGAAAGATGGAGAGATAATGCGTGAAAAATAAGATGCACAACTTAAGATATATATATATATATATATATATATATATATATAAGTTAGTTGTGATATTTATGCCTTTTTTATTTAGGAATTTTGATAATCACGAAAAAGATTCTCCTCATTGATTTTGGAAAAACAAAAATAACTTTTTCTGATCAGAGCATCTTGGAATATCGAACTTGGGATGATAATGCAGTGTGTCAACCAAAACCACTATGCTACACCAGAAATTTGGTAAATTGGGGGCCCTAAAAAATTATATAATTTGGGGGCCTGAGGCAAAAGCCTTTTTAATTGAACCATAAGCACGCCACTGTTGGCATCACCCAAACACTTCTTCCGAACCAACCGGGCCTGCCGGTTCTCTTCGCATATGATCCAGTTTTTGTCGGCACAGACTACATTTACACATCTACCTCTATAAACGTCAAGTTCGAGTCCGACATCTGGCCTGTATGCAACGAGTTCTCCAAGTTATGGGCAGTCGATGTTTCCTCATCCGCTGCCAAGGAGCCTGCCGTTGTCATCGGTGGTGAACGGGGAAGCCCAGCTAGTGCGTTTAAGATAGAAGAAGCTACAGGAGCACATACTTACAAGTTGACCACCTCATACGGAACCGTTGGAACTACCCCAGGGGCTTGGTTAAATGCACCGCAGCTACTTGTCACCAATGATGAGGCTAAGACCTTATTCGTCAAGTTCGTGAAGGTTGAAGATGATGCTACTAAGGCTACTACTTCTACTTCACGTATTGAGAAGTTAGGTCTAAGGATGTTCCCATTCTACTAATCAAGATCATGTAATTTTGTAAAAAGCCTGAGACTCGTCCATGGCCATGAATAATGGGTTGAGAATAATACCCGCACGCATGTATGTGAACTCGTCTTTACTTTCATTATAAATCAAATATATTTGTGTTTCCGGCGCTTTATGAGACATAACTTTACACTTAAAACGAAATTGAAAGATTGGTCTCTCTCTCTGGACGTCTCTTTTCTCCCTTCCATATCTAAAAGCTTTCTTAGATCTCCATCAGTTTGCAACTGGTTCTGGTTTCCTTTTGCTTTCTTTGTTTTCGTACTAGCGGTTTGTCCTTTTGTCTTCGATTTTGCTAGTGTCAAGCGACGGTACATGTCGATTTGTAGTGTGATGTTGCTGATTCGAAGATGGTTGATATGGGTTGCTATTTCGTCGATCTCCCTTCTCCTCTCCCAAGAAGTTCTAGGTTTACCGTTCCCATGTGAAAGGTGCGTCTTGGATTCGTCAAGCATGTAGCGATCTAGAGGTCTTTCACCTCAGTTTGAAAAAATAAAATATTCTCATTAAACAAATTAAAAAATAAATTGTATCATTCTGCAACCAAAAGAAAAAAACAATTAAGACAATAATGAATTAATTGTGTGGTTGATGAGACAAAATAAAAGAGCTTTGTGGTTAATCATTGTGGGTGTACGAGGTTAAGTTTGATCAATGCAACGTTCTCTTCAAGTTTAATCTACGAATAATATCTACTTCTCCTAAGATAACAACGACTTACAAACAAACCTTTTCATCTAGTAGAAGAAAACTAAGACTAATAATTTCATTGTTCTCTTTAGGATTTTTGGCAATCCAAACACGTAAAGCTCTTCCTAATATTTTTTGTTGACAACGTTTCATTTGAACATCTTCTAAAAATCTGTAACCAAGTAATTTCGTAGAACTATTTTTTATCACCATTTTATTACTTTCAAATAGATTAGCGAAAATTTTACTTTCAGAAAAGTATAAACATAGACTATTTATAGATTTTGAAAAGCTCTATTTGAAAAGTCACATCTTTCAATCTAAATAATTGCAACTTTTATTAAAAAAGAGACACAACCTTTTAAGTAGTCGCATCTTTTAATAAAGAAGAGACACAATCTTTTAAGTAGTCGCATCTTTTAATAAAGAAGAGACACACCCTTATATAAAAAGACAACTTTGACAAACAATCACAACTTTTCACAAGATTTGAGATACCTATAAAAATACAAACTCTTTGGAATTAATCAGGATTCCTATTATTAGTAGATTAAAAAAAAAAATTATTTTCTAAAAATAATATTTTAATATTTAAGCTTTTCAATATAAATCAAAATAACTTTTTATAAATTATATTTCTTTGGCTTATCAATTTTATTTCTATTTTTATTTTTTTCATATATGTCATTTTCTTCTCCATCGAGCTTTCCAATCCTTTTTTCCCTCATTTCTTTTTTCTCTTTTTATATACGATCATATACTATATAGTAAATTTTTATTCTTTGCATTATATCAACAAAATATGCTCTTTACATAACATAATAATTTACACTAAACATTCGTTCTGTTCTATGAAAATATATGCTCTTTCTTCAACCAAAAAAAGCTCTTTCGTTGTGTCTATTGTTCAAACTGCACTAAACCATATAAATAAATAATACTAAAAAAATCAAACTCTTCATTATTATATATGTGTTTGAAAAGGTCTATTCTATTTCGACATTATTAATAGAATTATATTTTTTTTGTTATGTGTATTTTATATGAAAAATTCAATTATAACACAAGTTTGATACTACTTGTCAAATTTATCGTTAATGAATTATGATTATTTTCAAAAATATCCTAAATTTATAATAAAATAATACTAAGTTTTTAAAAAAATATGTATAGAACATTTATAAACCCAACTTAACTCCTTAATATTGAACCCTAAAAAATAATTACTAAAGTGTAAAACCAATTGTTAGTATATTTTGTGATTGGTGGTATTTTTGAAAATTGGTACTTAACTTGTGGTATTTCTAATAATTTCTCCTGATATATACACTCACGTGCTGTGAAAGAGGACAATGCCCATTTATGTAATAAAATTTACACATTCCCCAAAACATATAGTTATTTTTTTAAAAAATTCTTTAAAATGGTTATACACCAATTCACCTTTATGTTTATCTTAATATATATATATAGCTGTAAAAATTTCTTTTTGTTAAAACATGTTAATCTAATAAATTAATTTGATAAAACAAAAATTATATTTGCATTTAAGTAATATAAAATAATTTATTAATTAACTAAATAAATCGACTAAAAGTCGTTTAACAAACATATTTTATGGTGATCATATACAAATAAATTTACTTAGTAGTTTGATTAGTTTCTTATACCAATTAATGAATTAAAGCATACTTCAAACACTTAATTAACAAATATATTCACAATTAAATTGAAACATAAATATTTACATATTTTAATTTTTAGGATCTAAGTAAATTTTAAAAACTTATAAATTTTATGTTATTAGTTTAAAATTTTCATTAATGATTATTATTGTTATATTTAAATTATCTTACCAAAATATAAAACTTCATAAATGCAATTTGACATGTAATAATGAGAACTAATATATGTCATAATCAGAACTAAGGGGAAATTTTCAATTTTACCACATCATTGATACCATTAATCATGTTTATCTTCATTAAAGAGACATTTTAAAAAAATACATTTTCATTAAATAGACAAAAGATACTTATACCCTAACTTTATAAATATATATAAATATGAATAATTATTTTTTTTAAATTGTTTTTATAGTTTTCGAAATATTACTTTTCTAATTCGAACTTTTTATATTCTTTTCAAAATTTTTGTTTTAGAAATTTGAAAATTCTTTTTGAATCTATTTTTTATAATTTTTTTTTAAAAATTAGGTTTTTAACTATATGTTTATTAAAATCATAAATCCCACATTCCAGAATTCCATCTCTAAACTCAAAATCCCAAGTTTAGATTAGTTAACCATAATGTTATAAGTGTCTATTTACCTCTTTAAAAATAGGGGTATATGTGGTTAAATAAACATGAAAAGTAGTATTAGGAATGTGGTAATTTTAGCAATTTATCAGAATTAAGATATGTCATCATTTTCACCAAATCAAATCACTTTTTCTAATGAAAATGAATGTAACGATGATACAAAAATAAAATTCAAAAAATTTCGTCCTAAATAATATTTGCAATATTCATTGAGACATGTTTTACTAAACCTATCTCATCTATTCATGTCACGGTCATTTACAGAACTGGACTTTCTTATTATTGAGATTTTCATTGGTCATCACTCATTAGTTTTGCTGCATAAACGTGGCAGTCAGGCAGAAAGAATTTATTTTTGATCTTTTGCGTCAACTATTAACAGAAGAAGGAAAAAATAAACAGGAGATGTTTAGAATGATTCATACGTTGGTTCCCTCATCTTATCACTCTGTATGAAGTATTGCCTTCTTCACATCAATTATTTGGTCATTCTTCTTTATATGTTAGTTAACATGAACCGTTTCGCATGTTCCTCGTGCCGAAAATTGAAGTTTGACTTGATTAGCACTAGTATGATACCCGTACTGCGTACGGGAAAAAAGATGATTCATTTCTTATGTTAAAATAGTATTGATTGTAGAAAAATTTTGTTCTTGGATTCATGCTAATACTCAAATGATTTGCAAATTTGTAGACATCAAATATATACTTGAGTTCTATTAGAATGGTAATAGCATTCTAATCAGATTTAGTTGTAAGGTTTGTGTAGCTCTGGTTATGTTCTCTTACAATAGTTCTCGTGATAGGAATTATATATATCTAAAACTACACTCGATCTTCGATTTTAAAAAAAATAAGAAGAAAGAAAAATCAACTTTCACCTACACAAGAGAATTGATCCATTTGCTTTGTAACTACACAACCGTCTAAACTGAATTATATTATGGAAATTCATTTCCTCTCTAACCCTGAGAATTTTATTAGAGTAGACTGAGTGTTAAATATCAATTATGTTTTTGAAAATATTATTTTTCTTATATGAAAAAAGAATTATTTTTATAGCGTTTCTACTTTTACATCAATTTTAAAATTATGTTGATTTTGACAATTTGGTAAATAAACCAAGAAAGATATACTTGCTATTCAAGTAGTACTGAAACCACAAAACAACGATAATACTATATGTGCTATCATCATGACTTATTTTATTTTTGCCTGAAGAAACAAAACAAATATCTGTAAAATAAACTACTTGTATACCTGTGATTCTACTTTGTTGATAGTATTTTTAGGTAGATATTTTCCCCCTCCACATCTTCTGAAATCTTCTTCAGTCAATCATTATTTGTTAGCAATAGAATTTTTTGAAGACTAACATAGGTACAGAGACATAATTCCATATATTTCTCTGATTCAACTATGTCTTCGATCTACGGGTTTGGAAAGGAAAAATAATCTTGCGTTTTGAGAAAACCTTACATGTAAGCGAATGAGGTTTGACAGATAAACGCCATAGAAGTAGAGAAAAGAGGTGGGATTCATTGAGATTAAGCGAGATAAAAAATAATATGAATCAATAATTAATTTTGGAGAAGAAGCGTTGCATGGATCAGATAAAGAGAATATATATGACAGAATAATTGTAGTTATCCGGAGATTGTTGGATCGTGGAGGTGTGGATAGGAAACCGTCGGCAGGCTGGAATGAATATATATTTTTGTTTTGGAATTGAAACACGTTAGAGCATGTCCATCGGACAAGTTGTTAAAAAGGAGTTCTAGTCAGAATATTAGTATTATAAGTTAATTTGTATTTTTAATCAAAAATTATTTTCTCTTGAATGCTTAGACAAATAAGAAGAGAACATATCTCTTTTAGTGTTTGCAACCGGTTCTAAACTATCACTGCTAAAACCAACCCATCACGAGAATGAATGGACTAGTTTTGGAGTATATGAAAACAGAAAAACAAATTTTATTGACCTTTCTGTTGCACTATTTTTAGACTAGCTTTTTCTTTCTTCTTTTACTTGGCACGTTCTCGTTCAAGATAGATCAAGATGGATAGAACAAATTGGAGTATTAGAAGTATATGATTTGCAGGCATCTCTACACGGAATTCTCTACTTTTTGAAATATCCATCTAATAAATAATAATTATATTTTTTCTCGTTATTCATAAGATACATATTAATTGAAAATTAGCATTGGAGATGCTGGTATCAAAGTGTTTCTGTGTTTTGCTCTCTACTTCTGTATAATCCATGTCACGGTTATTTATAAAACTGGATAATTCTTATTACCGAACTATTTTTTTTTGAATGAATTTTAAATTTTATTCATCAAAAAGCCTGATAACATCTATATGTGGACCTGATTTTTTTTAAGAAAAACTTTTGATTTGTCATCCACTCATTAGTTTTCTTCCAGGAAAATGATTGTCCGGCGAAAAAAATTGTTTTTTTTATTGTTCATTTTTAGCAATTATCTGAGAGAAGAAAAAATTGGAATATTATATACGTCTTTTTTTTGTTTTGAAGAAAAGTATTGTCTTCTTCCCCTTAATTATTTGACCATCCTTTATATGTTAGTTAACATGGATGTTTTGCATGTTCCGCCTGCTAAAAAAGTTTGAATTGAATAGCATAAAGTCTAAACCCAACTTTCATTACTCAGTGTTAAAAGCAACCCATCAAGTGAATGGATGAAAGGTTAACTTTTTCTTACTGTCACTAGCGGTTTAATTTTCTTTTTGAAGATTAAGCTGTTTTGAATTTAACTGCAAGACTTCCTATAAATACTGATACAATCTTCTTATATAATAAAGTTGAAGTATCTGCTTTCTTAGGCGTCCACGTCTTTCTGGAGAGGGGGGGCTTTCTCGCCACGTGTCGGTGCACTGAGTCGTCCGTGTTCTTCACGCGTTTTAGTTTGGTTCGCGCGTCGCTTTGTTTTTTCTGATTTCTCGCTTTTGGGTTTCAGTTATACAATTATAGTGGGCCGTACTGTGTTTTACTTTAGCTTTAGCTCAAATATAATTGTATTTGTCGTTGCCCTATTTTCAACCTTTCGCCAGAGGAGAGCAAACGTAACTCAAACGATTCCATTTCATCTTCTCTGACGGCGTTACAGCCTGCATAAATTTTAATCAATCAAGGTATTCCACTATTCCCACTCCCTGCTGCTCTTTAATTTGACGTTCACCAGCTTTATCGGATATAAATACGAACCGTATGAGCGAAAAATATAACTCTGTTTTTCCCAGTCCAGAGGTTATGTTTATTGTTATTCAAACTGATCCACCATGGCGACTTCCCATTTATCAGAGCTGAAGGCTGGCCGCTGCATAGAGACTGTTCAGACGAGACTGCTCCGTTTGTGGGAGTCTTAGAACGTGAGGAAAGGCATTGAGATGATGGGCGTGGATATGCTACCTATTGATCTAAGGTTATCCGGATCCTTATGTCAGAATTTTGTTTCAGACTTTGAGTTTTTTTCTTTAAATCCGGTTCACTATTTTCCTTCTCAGGCGACGCTCCTCCAGGCCTTTATCAATGTTCACCGCCTTAGCACCTTTAAACCGTAGCCGCAATGAAGCAGATTCACCCATGTCTCAGTTTCAAGTTATGAGCTAATTTCCAAAGACAAGCATATGGGTATTTCATTACTTCCCACTACTTATCATTTACTCGATCTCAGATCCTTCATCTGTAACCGGCCAAGGTCCTGCTATAAATTGCCGTTTCTGGAGCGATGAAGATTACCTTATCTTCGGAAAATCCAACTGTCGAGTCTTCAAATTACCATCTTTGACAATGGCTTCCTTCACCATGCTTGCTGATCTGAAAGCTGGACGTTGTTCAATACGGCTGAGGTTCGTGTCCTTTTTTTGGGAGGCTCGCAATATTAAAAGATGTGGGGTGTTGATATGTTTCTCATCAACGAACAGGTAATAGGTTTGCAGAGTCTCTAATCTTATGTTTTCTGTTTACGCTAATTGGTTTACAAAATGTTCTCTTTGAGTTTTTATTTTCTTGCTACTTTCATCTCTATCTCTATATATTTGTCTCCACTTGATGATGATCTGAAAATGGTATCTCTGGCTGATTACAGGCACCGAAGAAAGAAAAAGTCCCACCACCATCGTTTGTGTATGTTTTTTTTCTAGCTTTGAAAAGCTAATTCAATGGGTATGGATAGTTATCATTATCCTTTTTATCAGTAACTGGTTCTTTTCGATGGGTTTGAATATCAAGTATCAGTTATTAGTAAGCTTTTGTAAAAGTCTAACGTTTTCAACTATTTCCTTGCTAAGCTCTTTATGGTGTGCTTAATTTTTTAAAAACTTTGTATTAGTATAACTCGATAGGTTTCAGTAACAAATTAGTATCTTCGCATCGTTCTAGCATGGGACTAAATAATATTACTTCCAAATCGTTGGCAAACAGGTGTGGTATTGGAAATTAAAAAGCCTTTGGTCTCATGCGTTTTCATTCAAAAGAAGACCATAATGAGCTACTCCGTTGTGTCGTGGGTGTGTACGGCATGGTCAAACGGCTCAAAATATCATGGTAAGGACATTGCTACTCTTTCTCTGTTTGGATGTGACATGTTGTTGGATTGGGTGGAGCAAGAAGCACAAGTGGCAAGGTGTCGTTCGATGTCTGAAGCAGAGAGGTATCTAGGGAGGAAGAGGAAGTGAGTGAACAAAGGGAAATGGGGTCTAGACCTCCTAACCAAGCAAAATCAAGCAAGATGTATGATTAGACCTGATTGGGTTCACGGAATCGCAACTGCTGTACGAAATTGTAAGTGTATAAGATACTAAATATGCAGAACACACGTGAGATGAGTTTTGTTTTGTAACTGAAACAAGTGTTTTTTGTTGTTTTTTCAGGAGAAAGCAAAGTTGGACATGGTGGAGAAATAAAAGGAAGAAGTCATCTCTGGCTTCTCCAAAGTCACTATCTTTCATCCAATTTTAAGGACATATAAATGTTTAACAGCGTTTGAAGCTGTAACAAAGCTTATATAAAATAAACGCAGGACAATTGTGGAATATCTTTCAAGGATATAGGGTGAAGCTGGAGAGAAGGGCATCGGGCAAACAGACATGGGAAATTTTCATCCCCAACAAGAGTTAACAACAAAAGAATAACATATTTTAAGAGAAGATTCGTGTCTGCTTCTTCAAGTTAAGTGGAATTTGAATGTTGTTTAATCTTAGTTTCTTTTACCTTTCGGTTGGTTCAATGTTTTTTTCTTTTACATTTTGTTTTAGACTTTATGAGTTAGTCCAAAATGTTATCATATTTGGCCTTTATAAGTATAGAACAAAAAAAACAGTTTAGATTGTATGTCAATATCTTGGGTGCAACTGGAGACGCGGCGGCTACATACTGTTTTTTAGTTTGATAGTGCTTATTAAAAAATATATTATTTTGTTAAGTTCGTACACTATGTTTCTCAACCGGAGTTACTGAGAAGTAAGAGAGTAAATGGAACCCTCAACTTAAGTTCATCTGTACTCTTGGTATTATACCACTCAGTTCAAGTATTACAATTAAGGAACGATTACATGATAACTCTCTTTTTTGTGCATATGTAAGCTTTAGCAAGTTAATAATTTTAGAATATAATTATTTATCTATTAGTTTGAAAGTATAGTTAAAAATTTCTGGAAAACTTTTAAGAATATATAAAATATTACATGCTTTACCACAATAGGATGGGGCTTACATAAACATCACTTTTATATCTTAAGAGTTCACCTTAACAAATACTAAAAAAATTATATATTTAAACCTTATATATAAAAATTATTAGCATAAGTATTCACATGTATACAATACTAATTCAATATCACTACGTTTCCTTTCCTCACCAATCACAATACATCAAAAATGAGTTCAAATAATCACCGAAAAACTCCTAAAATTTCCCAAAGAGGTGTTAATATATCATGGAGATATAAAATTATTGCGATTACTTCATTCTCTAATTTCTCTGCTTTTTCAATAATTCGCTATTCTATAATATAGCATGCGTTGCGATTAGTGAATTTCTGAATAAGAATTGCAATACAAATAATGAAATCTCAAACAGATCAAATTGTTGCTTTCTAATTAACAGGATCGATCATGAATTTATGGGGGCTATATGCGATTTAGTAAAGGATTCAATAATCTTTTTTCTTAAAGAAATTTGAGAATTATATCTCTATGTAATTTTGTTTATTTTTTTAGACCAGAACTTATTGTCACAAAATCAGCTAAGAACTTATACACTCATCTCAGTTATGATTCAAACATAAGAATAAAACAAGGAAAATCAGTCAAAATTAGATGATGAATATGTAGAAGAGATCCTTCACTAAACCGTCCTTTAAAAGCTTACCATGTGTAATGCCAATACATGCAATTTAAAACTTCACGCTTTCAATCGTCTTCAGTTTTTTCTCAGTTTCTGCACCATCGACTCATAAGGCATGCTCCGATTCACATCATCGGCATAAGGAGTAAATTACAAATCATTTGTTGCTGGAAAGCTAATTTTAAATTTTAGTTAACCGGAGTCTACTTGAACTACGATTTGTTATCTTCATTTAAATAAGATAATCACAAAACAAACACATGGATTTAGGTGTTTCTTTTTCGAACATCAACTTTACTTTATGTTTTAAATTCAACTATATTTACTTTGGTGCAACTATTATCTGTTTATTCTATTTTGATTGCATTAATCTAATAAAATCATTTATAGTATTCCTCTTTGACTGTCATTAACCACAAATATATCAGAAAACAATTTTGAATTCATTAGATAATAAAACATATGAACCCGGCGCGTAGCGCCGGAATACCACTAGTGTGTCTATAAAACAACTCAAACAAAAAAAAAACAATCACAATCATGTCCCGTTCCCATTGGTCTCCTTTCTCATCACTCTCCTGTTGGCTACAATTGCCTGCACCCACGGACAAGAATCGGTTAGGGACACCGATGGAAACAGAGTTCGAATCAGCGAAAACTACTTCATCCAACCGATCAATACCGACACTAACGGAGCTGGTATAGTCCCACTTGCTGCTAAAACTTCCCTTTGTCTACTTGACATCACTGTAGGCGATCCGGGCGATCGGGGTTTAGGGTTTAGGGAAACACTTGCAATGAGTACTCCAGGTTCTGGGAAGTCGATGAAAACTCACAGATTCCTGAAGAGCCTGGAGTTAAGATTAATGGTAACCCGCGGGAACGAAATAGCCGGTTTAAGATAGAGAAAGTGGGAGAAGAAGATGGAACAAACATTTACAGATTTACCACTTCTAACGGAACTGTGGGAACCATCCCAGGGCCCTTGTTCAGTCCACTACTAGTTCGCACCAATGATGTGGCTAAGACCATGTTTGTTAAATTCGTCATAGCTAATGATGCTACTACTACTACTACTACCGATGTTGTTACTTCTACTTCTCGTGCTGAGAAGTCATGACTCAGGATGATCCCATTTTATTATTCTACACCATGTATTATAAAAGCTTTAGAGCACCAATGTGATCTATCAAACAAAATAATAATAAAATAAATAATGTAAGAGAGTGAACGAGATAAAATTGAGAACGGTTTTTTTCTTTTAAACTATTTGGGAGAACTTCGTTTTTTTTTTTGAAAAGATTAATCTTTGGGAGAACTTGGAGAGATAATTTCTACACCTATTTCTTTAACAATGGTTCTTTTTTAGGCAAATATGTGAACATCATATAAAATGAGAAGCGTTTACAAGAGATTACAAAAAATTAGAAACAGGTAGAATCAACCAAGACAAAAATAATAAAAAACAAGGTTGAATTAAATAAATGGGTGCAATAGGCACGAATTAGAAGGGGGGTCCTGCGTAATGGAGCCAAGTCTCATCAGAGGGTGGAAAATTTGAAGTTTCCTTTTACCCAAGATTGCATCGCAAATTATTCTGTCAAGCTGTTTGAAGAGCGCAGTAGCCAGTAGCCAGTAGGAGTATATCACAGTGCTGTTAGAACGCAGCCTGGGCAAGCGATGGTGGTTTTTTAACACACTGATCATCAACAGCCAAATAATGTAAAAGCTTTTGAGCATTATCAACATCACTGTTAAATACTTGTATTTTATCTTATAAATTTCCTTTAGTTAGTCCTTCAATTAACTAATTTTCTCTACAGGTCAGTAGAATGGATACGTATATTGTAACTCGAAAAAGTTGAGGTCAAACGGAAATTATATTTAAAAATAAAATAGAAGAGGAGCTAAATCTAATTTACAAAAGTATTTGAAAGGGAAAAAAAAACAAAATTAGATATTTTTTCCATTTCAAATTTTTTGCATACATACTGAGAAATATAAAACTTTTATTTAATCTCTAAATAATACATTATCCTTTCGGTAACTTATTGACTTTTTTGAATTTGTTGTGAATCAGAAAAAAAAAAAAATGGTTGTGTCTTATTCATAACATAATGTATCCTTTATATAGAGAATTACAAGATATATAAATCATCATAGATAAATAGAAATAATACAAATCCTAAATCAATAAGGAAAAAGGTAAACCGCCTAAGTGAAAAAGGAAATTGCCTCTTTGGTTATTGCATTCACTAATTGGTTCATAACACTCCCCCTTGAATGTTATAACCATTAAAAGTTTGTAATACGCTTTGGATGTTGTCTCATTAAAACATTTCCAGTAAAACCCAATGGGACAAAACCATAGATAAGGAAAAAGAGTACAACACGTATTACTCCCCCTGATGTGTACCTCACTGAATGTCTTTCAGTCGATGCATCCCGATCTGATGCGTAAGCTTCGTAAATGTCGAGGTCGGAAGTGACTTAGTGAATAGGTCGGCTCTGATATGTTGGGTCATGTCTCCTTATCAGATGATATAAGATATTCTGAGACAGCTTGTACATGTCCCACGAAAACAATCATATCTCAAGTTCCATCTTTTGGAATGACTTGATTCAAAATGGAGACGGAAATAGACTCAAAGATCTTTCTCTGGACACCAAGTTCATATTTTAATTCCATACAGAATATCTCGTTTGATTGACAAACTTTCGACCTTTCGATTCTGTCTCGCAAATGGAATGTGTCCTTGATTCTTTTCAAGTATGATTGATCTTGATCATTCTCTCCTGATTCTCTAAATCTCAAAAAAATACTTTAAGAGATTGATAACATTCCTCTTTAGGTGTATTTGTGTTCTTTGTTGCCTCGTTAAAACCTTGACATAGAAAAACCCAGTGGGGTAAAAATCATGATAAGGAAAAAGAGTACAACCAAACACATCATCATATTCTCCCCCTGGAAGCATCAGCTCTTCGGGAGAAGTATTCTCACATACATATCATCCTTTTGAGAATTGATATAATCATTTCCTTAATGAATAAACTCGTTTGATTGTTAAATAATTTCTAAGACCATTGGACTTCTTGTCCATAATATTAGTTTCACACAAAAGGTCATATCTTGGTCAATATGGAACCATGTCCAAATTTCCTTTAAAAACAATCTTTTAAACTTTCATACTGTATATACGAGTTATTCCTCCTCTTCTTATAAGGTTTACTAGTATGACCATTCTTCTTGTCATACAGAATCACATCTTTCAATTATGAAAGAGATTAAGAAAATTTAAATATCATGGCATTTCATGACCAAGAATTATTTCCTTTATATGTTCAATATACTCACGCGGTAATGTTCTCGAGAACTAGCAATTGCTGCTTCTAGCACTCTAGATCCTTATGGGGTTCACTGCTTCTTGCAGTTTATATTCTTTTGGATCTTTCACATAAATTTCATTGTTCCAGTGGTTCTCAATTCACTTTCTTTGTTGCCAGACTAAAGAAACTTGAAAGTTGATGCTTCCACCACATGATGATATATTTCTTATAATAATTTCAGATCTTTGTGAGAACTCTTGTGAAACTACTCTTTTGCATCTCACAACTTTTCATCATCTCATTCTTTCTTTCATATAAAGACCCACTTATGTGCCACTGGTTTTACACCATTAGGTGTACGGACTACCGGTCCGAATACTACTCTTTTTCCACGAGATTTAGTCCCACATCTATTGCTTATTTATATTTTGGCCAATCATTTCTTTGTGTACACTTTTCAATATATGGTTCATGATCCTCATTCTCATCAACTGCTACATTGCATGCATAAATATTAACGACGTTGATTTGATATCGGTTCTAGACATGACATAGCTATTTGAGATTTCTTTATTCTCAGGTACCTGAATTTCTTTCTTGTCATGTTTCATGTCTCTTCTAGAGATCCTTAATATTTCATTCCTCAATTCTGCCATTCTCATTTAAGCTCCTTCTCTTTTCCGAGGATTTTTTTTAGAACCGATAGGTCTATCACGTTTCAGGCGTTCTTTAGACTCATTAGCAGTTTGATATTGTCCTTCTGGGCATCTATTTTAACTGGAGCATTTACAACTGGTACTTGTGACTTAATCACTCTCTTAGGATCAGAAAATGAGTCTGGCAACTCATATATTCATCTTTGTAATAGAATTATCTTTATACATTCATTTTGAACTTATAATCACGCGTTTTATTCCGAGGATCAATGATAATTCATTTCAACTCATTTATTTTCCAGCTATTTCTTTTCTTCCCCTAATGTTAGATAGACTAACTTTTGAGTCTTTCTTATAAAATCTTCTAGATTTTTATCATCAATGGAGACCATATCCAACATATTCATAACCTCATTTGAGGTCCCATATTTTAACGGTGTGGTGGAGCAACTACAAATTATCCAAATTTTTGTAGATGGGGATCTTTGGTTCCTGGCCCAAAACCAATTTAATGGAGAGAGTTATTAATTACTCTTTGGCATTATGCGAATCAATGTTGCTGCGTCTTATATATGAACATTAGCTACAAGATGTTCATCATATATCTCCACATGCATTAAATAATCATCAAAGACTTATGAATTCACCATTTTTACTAATTAATCTCGCAAACATTAGGTTGCGGATCAATAACAAGGATACATACGACCTTCTTGTCGATGCATTAATTATAAACATATGGTGGATGATCATTCCATCAGTGGGTGATTAAGTCCACTAACATCTCCTTGTATAAATAGATTTCAAATCTATTTGACTGGTGAAATTGTATTCTTGTATTGCCTTGTAAGCAAGCAGCATATAGCAGATCATTCGTAAGAATTTTCTGGTTCTTCAACGAATGTCCATAAAATATATATCTTTCGCATCATTATTAAACCGGGATGGCATAACCGATTTGCCAGACATTACACTTTTGGTATACTTCTGGTTTACTATTACATTTATCTCCATTTTCTAATCATTGTGTAGTACAATACAATATTCTCTTGGGTAATACTTCTGACTGAAGGTATTCAATATTTTTCTTTACTTATTGTCTCAACATTATTAGATTCCAAATCCCTTGGTTATTTTATAAATGACTCATTAAGTCTATTTCTAGTGTGAACATACTTCTGGATGTTCCACTTACTAGGGATGTGAGATTCTCTCATTCTCCCCCTCGAGATGATAACACTGCTTTTTGTCAATCTCGAATTGAATCTCAACTAAAAGTAAACAACATACCCAACTTAAGGTCATGTTTTATATCTTAGATCTTTTTGACCTTTGAGACTTGTGAAAGTATGACGCATTAATGATTTTAAATTGCGTTTCCATAGACAAATATGTATCTGCTCTTTTAGAGCTTCCAAGAGTGATTGTACTCACAATCGTTTCTTTTCTCGTTAGAGAAGTATTCTTGAGAGAAAAAGACTTATTGGGATCTATCTTGACCATATCCACATTCATATTCAATATAAAACATGTGAAAACTATCAACCTAGCATGCGATTTCTATCTCAAAAGCATTCAATCAGATCAATCAATCAATTTCAAGTATGGATTTAACAAGTTTAGCAAGAGGATTTTATTAACCTAATCATGCAATTTTTTTCTATCAACCTAGCTTGCAAACAAGTCATAAACAATCTCAATCAATCCCAGCAAACAATCAGTCCATTTAAATCCTTTAATCAGTATGAGTGTTCTTATGCAATATGTTTATATGCATCTAGCAACTTAACAACCGTTTATGATCTATCAACTTAACAGACAATCAAATCTAACCAAAACCTAATTCCTCATTGATTAGGGTTTATCGAAAATTAGGGTTAGGGTTCTACGATTTCTATTTTTTAGGATTCATGGAAAATTTAGCTTATCCTTCGATTGGGTTGAATGGAACAATGATTTGAGCAAGATCATGCGGATAGGATTTCATGCAATCTCTATGAACTCCTTTTGAACTGAATGGAAAAGAGAGTTTGATCGCGCGGGCAGCACCTCCTCTCGGCTTGAACTCCTTGTTGATATTAGATTTTAATTCTCTCGGCTCATGAAAGAACACGAAGAGCATTAGATAACATGAATGCCATAAGCTAACCAGATAACATGAATAAACTAAGGTATGATAAACTTATCTTTCACAGGAGTTGAGTTCGGCTAGAAAATCCTTGTTGGAATCGGATTTGGTTTCCAAAGCAAACCGCTGCAATCAGATCTGCATGCGGAGCGCCGGTGGTCAGATCGACAAGCGGTTTGCACCGACGGATTCGTCTCGGCAAGGGCTTCGATTTGATATCTTGATTGTTTTATGGTTCCTCACGGTTTGAGACAACGGCCTCTTTGAAGTTCCGAGGCAGATTTCTTTGCGTTTAGGGTTTGATGATTTTCGGCTGAGTTGAAGAATATTTCATGGGGGTTTAGGGCTAGAGGCTATCGTGCTGATAACGTGTTGTGAATCAAGAGAAATGGGAGAATTGGTTGTGTCTTATTCATAACATAATGTGCCTTTTATATAGAAAATTACAAGATAGATAAACCGTCATAGATAAATGGAAATAGTACAAATCTTAAATCAATAAGGAAAAAGGTAAACCGCCTAAGTGAAAAAAGAAAATTGTCTATTTGGTTATTGCATTCACTAATTGATTCATAAGAGAATTGTATTTTTAGCTATGAACCACTTATCAAAAAGACTGTATGACCTTTTGTGGTATTTGTAAAGTTTGTCAAAAGAAAAACAGTTTCTCTTCTTTCTACCTTTTGTTTTCCTTATTCCATTTTTATTGGTCATAAAGTTTATTGGAAACCACCAATGGTTCGTACGGTATTTGCTCATCCTTTATATGTTAGTTACATGATCAGTTTTGCATGTTCCTCGTGCTAAAAATCGAAGTTTGGATTGAATAGCATAAAGTCTAAACCCCTAGTTTCATCACTCACTGTTGAAAGCAACCCATCACGTGAATGGATGAAAAGCCTAAGCGGTTTTGAAACCTTTTTTTGTTTAACATTAAGTTGTTTTGGACTTAATGCAAGACTTCCTATAAATACCGATACAATGTGTCTGATCTCATCTATTACTCAACTCACTCAAAAAAAAAAAAATCACAATCATGTCATTATTCCCATTGGTCTCCTTACTCATCACTCTCCTGTTGGGTGCAACTGTCTGCACCCTCGGACAAGAATCGGTTAGGGACACCGACGGAAACAGAGTTCGAATCAGTGACCAATACTTCATCCAACCGGTCAATACCGGGAATAACGGAGGTGGTCTTGTCCCACTTGCTGCTAAAATTTCTCTTTGCCTACTTGGCATCACCGAAGCATTTCAGGGAGAACCGGGCGTGCGGGTTAGCTTCTCATTTCCACCGACGTTGATCCCTCCCCTGCCATTCGCCGCTGTCCGTACCAATTCCGACATAACCATCGAGTTCAAGTCCAACGTCTGCAAGGACATCTCCAAGTTCTGGGAAGTCGATGGATCCGGACTGATTCCCGAAGAGACTGCGATTCAAATCGGTGGTAACCGGCGGGAACGAAACAGCCGGTTTAAGATAGAGAAAGTGGGAGAAGAAGGAAGAACAAACATTTATAGATTGACCACTTCTGACGGAACCGTGGGAGCCATCCCAGGGCCCTTGGATAGTTCACAACTAGTTCTCACTAATGATGTGGCTAAGACCATATTTTTCAAATTCATCAAAGTTAATGCTGTTACTACCGATGTTACTTCTACTTCCCCTGTTGAGAAGTTACGTCTAAGGATGATTTTGTAATGTAAAAGCCAAGACCTGGTCCATGGCCAAAAATAAGGGGTTGAGATTAATACCCGCACGTACGCATGCACGTAAACTTTTCCCTACTACCAGAATAATTAAGTGAAATAAAAATTATGTTAACAAACATGAAATTTTATATTCAATATTCTAATAAATTTATTTATTTAAAAAGATTCTAATAAATTTATTTATTTTCCAGCATTCGGAAATCGCTATAAACTTGTAATTTAACTTACAAATTTCCTTTGTTTAGGTTTAAAAAAAAAAAATCCTTTGTTTAGCCATTCGCTTGCCTAGTTTTCTGTATGGGCCAATATAACTGATTTTTTTGTCAACAGTAAAATAGAGATGAAAGACTAATCTTTTGCTTTTACAGTACTGTCACACGCAGTGTTAGATTTAGAGACTAGAGACAATATGTACTGCGAATTGCATTGTATACTGTCATTCGTCGCTAAGAGCATGATTATCCAGAGTTTTTAGGACGGGATTCTTATGAGAATATAAGAAACTGTTTCTTAACTTTTAACTAAAAATTAGAAAATTGTTTCTTAAATTACTGAACATGGAGAAGTAGATTTAACCCTGAATAATCATGTTCTAAGGTTTTTAAGAATAGAGAGTTTCTCAACATGGAGAAGTAGATTTAACTATTAAAAAATAATAATTAAAAGAAATTAAGGAAAGAAAATGAAAAAGTTCTAATCTCAAGGTATTTAAAAACCTTTGCTTGCATCTTTTGACCACATGTCCTTACACTAATAATCTAGTGATTTAATTTAAATCAAAACTTAATTATTTAACTTAAATACTATTATTTTGTTTCTAAGAACCTTTGTTTTACAACCTGACCGATAATGTTGCTCTAATATCATCTGCAACAGATATAGTCTCTTAAAATATCTAATATACAGTATATAATACTAAGAGCAGTTCCAATGGTAAGGTTTAGAAAAGTTTCTAAACATTTAAGAAAAATGAAAAGTAATTAAATTAAGAGAGAGAAATGCCAAAAATTCTAATCTATGAAATTCTAAGAAACTGTCAATATACTTCAAAGACATATGTCATTCATCTATCAGGAAGGTAGCATTTTTATTAGTTTAGAAAAATCAAAATATAATCAAATAATTAAAATACTATTATTTTTTTCTTTTAGACCAACTCCAGGGAGGTATCTATCTATTGGAGTTCTAAACACCTATATATATGTATGTATATATATGTATATATTATATATGTGTATGTAGGTGTGGGGTCTACAATTTTGTGGAAAACTCCACCCAAAGTTTCCTAATTTTTTTAAAACATTGGATTAGTTTTTCCACAGAATTGTGGATTCCACACCTACGTACATATATATATATATATATATATATATAATATACACATACATATACATATATATATATAGGTGTTTAGAACTCCAATAGATAGACACTCCTATTGGTGATACTCTTAGAAACTCTCATGGTTTTAAATCAATGGAGCTGCTCTAATATATTTAAATTTTCTTATTAAATTTTAAAAACAAAAGGAAACTAAACCAATAGAAAAAGCTAAGTAGGAAGAGGGTTTCTCAAATTTCTTGAGAATTTTTTTTTTTTGGCAAAACTGAGCTCCTTTTTGTTTTTGTTTTTCACATTTTCTGATATTTTAATCACAAAAAGTCTTATGAGATATTTTTGTTGAAGGTGCCTAATAGTAGTTGTGTTGTTATAATTACAGCCACTGACTATATCTATATAGAAAATAAAACCTTGGAATAAGGTAATCTTATGAGGTTTTTGTAATAAGCTAATCGTATGAGAAAAAGCTGATCTTATGAATTAAAATTTAAGAAATTATCCTTAAGGATAAACTCTGAAGTCCATTTTACGAATAAACTCTCAAGTCATTACGTATTTTTTCTTAATTTCCCTGATGCAATGAAAGATCATAGTAGGGGATATCATGTGTGGCTTGTATAACTGTAAATCCTTTATTTCATATATACGTGTTAATTAGGGTTTAGTATAGAGATAATGATACATATTATTAGATAAGTCCTAGTATATAAGTTTGTTGTTATCCTTATTCTCTCAAGACTAGCTCAATCGCTTGTATATATACTTTACCATATCAGTGAATACAACACACGCTTTACATTCATATCATGGTATCAGAGCAATAAACGTTTCCTGAAACCTAAAAACACCTTCGATTTTTTTTTCTTTTCTCTACCTGATTGATTCTCTCGGCTTCTACTACAAGTTCTGACTCTTCTACTAATATTCCTGCGATTACTTCTATAAATCCAGACACACCCTATTACCTTCATCCCTCTGATAATCCAGGTTCCTTAATAACACCTGTAATTCTCAAAGGTGATAATTATTCGGAATGGGCTACTGAGTTCTGGAACTCTCTTCAAGCGAAAAGAAAGATAGGTTTTATTGATGGTACTATCGACAGACCATTAGAAAACCCTGACTTATTTCGCTGGACTGCAGCCAACTCTATGATCGTTGGTTGGATATGTACTTCTATTGATCCTCAAGTACGCTCTACTGTCAGTCACGTCCCGGATGCGTACCAACTCTGGGATGCACTCAAACGCAGATTTTCAATCAAAAACGGCATTCGCAAACATCTCATCTTGGACGAAATCACCAACTGCAAGCAAAACGGGAAGACAGTACTGGACTACTATGGGCGCTTATCTAAACTTTGGGAGGAACTGCAAAGTTTCCAACCATCTCAGTCCTGTACCTGTGATGCTTCTTCAACCATTGAGAAGGAAAAAGAAGATGCTAAGGTTCATAAATTTTTGTTCGGGCTTGACGATTCACGGTTCTCCACTATTCGTTCTCAGATCATTGATGAAGAACCCCTTCCAGACCTGAACACACCACCGAGCTGAAACAAGAGCTCGTTGGTTTCTCTGTCAAATCCGATTCATCATCTCCATCTGCCTCTTTGCCGACTGTTGCTGCTACTAATACCTTCCGGAGTCGTGATCCTAATCGGTTCTGTACTCACTGCAAACGAACAGGTCACGAAGCCTCGGAGTGCTTTCTACTACACGGTTATCCTGACTGGTTCAACGAACTACAGCAGCGAACAGGACAGTCTTCTACAACAAATCAACGAGGTCGTGGTGGTGGTGGCCGCGGTCGTGGACGAGGGCGAGCCAATGCTTCTCGTTCCATATCCAACTCCAACTCTGCAAAATCATTACCATCCGATCAAATATCCACGCTAATCACTCTACTACAAAACCAGAAATCACAACTTTCTATGGATCGCACGACGGGTAAAACTACTCTTAATGATGTTATCATTGATACATGAGCCTCTCACCACATGACCGGTGGTCTTTCTTTACTAAGAGATGTTCGCGACATTGTTCCCTCTTCTGTTACGTTTCCTAACGGACACGCTTCTCGTGAAACAAAGATGGGAACATTACAATAAGCTCTACTTATTTTCTCGTCGACGTGCTTTATGTTCCTGACTTCAACTGCACACTCATCTCCGTCTCTAAACTTCTTAAACGTACTGGCTGTATTGCTATCTTTACTGATACGCTTTGTGTTTTGCAGGACCGTTTTACGAGGACGCTGATTGGAGTCGGTGAGGTACGAGAGGGTGTGTATTATTTTTAGGGCGTCACAGTGGCTCGTGCTAACAAGGCTGGACAGACTAAAACCTCTTCATATTTGTGGCACCGACGACTTGGACACCCTTCAAATAAAGTGTTATCTGCATTAGACGGTTTTAAATTTGATTTTGGACACACACATTCGTGTGATGTATGTTTTCGCGCAAAACAAACGCGTGAGGTTTTTCATGAGAGTTTTAATAAAGCACTGGCACCTTTTGATTTAGTTCATTGCGATGTATGGGGCCCTTATAGAACTCCATCTTCATGTGGAGCAGTTTATTTCTTAACCATAGTTGATGATTTTTCAAGAGCAGTTTGGATACATTTGATGCTCGAAAAATCCGAAGTTGCTTCTTTACTCAAGAACTTCTGCGCCATGAGCACTAGACAGTTCGGCCGATCTGTACAAGCTTTCCGAACTGATAATGGAACAGAATTCATGGCATTAAAGTCTTACTTTCGTCAACAAGGAATTGTGCATCAAACCTCGTGTGTTGACACGCCTCAACATAACGGTCGTGTTGAACGTAAGCACCGGCATATCTTGAATGTTTCTCGTGCTTGCTTGTTTCAAGCTGGCCTACCTACTACCTTTTGGGGAGAAAGCATTCTAACGGCTGCTCACTTAATAAATAGGACCCCTACACGAGTACTCGACGGCAAATCACCCTACGAAGTTCTTTATGGCTCACCTCCTTCATATGCTACTCTCAAAGTGTTTGGATGTTTATGCTATGCTCATCGTCGTCATCGTGATAAAGACAAGTTCGGAGATCGTAGTCGTAAGTGTCTTTTCGTCGGGTACCCGTATGGAAAGAAAGCTTGGAACGTGTATGATCTTGACTCAAACGAGTTCTTCACTACCTGAGACGTTATATTCTTTGAAGACGAGTTTCCTGGCCTTCCTAGCGACTCGCCTCACCAATCCTCGTCTGACCTACCCTACGATGACTAAATACCTCCGCCTTCACCAGCATTACATCTACCAGCGCCTGGTCCTCTCCCTGTCCATCCTATCCATGACTCTCCCACCACAGTTACTTCTCCATCAGATATATCACCCCGCTCCCGACAATACCATTAATACTCCTGCAGTTTCTGAAGTACCTTCGCCCTCTACCACACCATTACTCCCTATCACTACTACCTTGACAGAGCCCGCTACTTCCTCTCCTGCTGAAACTTCAACCGAGTCTACTGTACCATCTACTACTGCTACCTCCTCTCCTGCTCCTTCTATATCTCCGACTGTACCCACTGACCCAGAGCCTCACGAACCTGTGTCTCCAGGTCTCCCTGAACTCTTAGGTCGCGGAAATCGTCACCGTCAACCTTCCGTGTTACTTAAGAACTACGTCACACACTCTGCTCATAAAAATAATACACCTCTCTCTGCTACTACCGTCTCTACTCATTGTCCCTCGTCTACGGTCCAAGGTAACACTCCATATCCCATTGCCAATTACATATCTGACGCCACTTTCTCTCCAAACCACAAAGCTTTCTTAGCAGCTATCACAACAGATTTTGAACCATCTTCCTACAAAGAAGCTGTTCGAGATAAGCTATGGCGAGATTCTATGACTGATGAGCATGAAGCTCATATTCTCAATGGCACATGGGACGTTACAAAGCTTCCGCCTGGTAAAAAGCTCATATCGTGTCAATGGATATACAAAAATAAATATGACTCCAATGGAACGCTCAAGAGACGTAAGTCACGTCTAGTGGCATGTGGAAATCGGCAAAGAGAGGGCATTGACTACAAGGATACTTTTGCGCCAGTCACAAAGCCAGCGTCAGTTCGTCTCTTACTCGAGATTGCAGCAATTAAGCAATGGGAAGTACACCAAATGGATGTACATAATGCTTTTCTACATGGTGATTTGGAAGAGGAGGTTTATATGAAACTTCCACAGGGTTTTGAAGATCCTGATCCTACAAAGGTTGCTCGTCTCAGAAAATCAATCTACGGCCTTAAGCAAGCACCCCGTTGTTGGTTCTCCAAGCTTAGCAAGGCATTGACGTCATATGGATTCGTCCAGAGTCGAGCAGACTATTCTCACTTTTCCTACAATCGTGGTTCCATCCTTCTTCACATTCTAATATACGTTGATGACTTTATCGTCGCCAGCAATTGATCTCTCTACACTTCAGAAGTTCAAGAACTATTTAGGTCAGTGTTTTCACATGAAAGATCTTGGTAAGCTGAAATATTTCTCGGCGTCGAGGTTGCCCGCAGTAAGGAAGGCATTTTTTTATCTCAACGTAAGTATTCACTTGATATCATTGCTGAGACTGGTTTGTTAGGGGCCAAACCTTCTACCATACCAATTGAACCTAATCATAGGCTGGCGCTGGATAATAGTCCTCTGCTTTCAGAACCACAGGCTTATAGACGGCTCGTTGGGCGCCTCATCTATCTTACTTTCACAAGACCAGAGCTTTCTTATGCAGTACATATCCTTACTCAGTTTATGAAAGCTCCACGTACAGGCCATTTTGATGCTGCTCTACGGGTTGTTCGGTATCTTAAAGGCACACCGTCGCAAGGTGTTCTGCTTCGGTCTGATTATACTCTTCAAATCAATGTGTTTTGCGATTCTGATTGGCAAGCTTGTCCTCTTACTCGTCGCAGTCTCAGTGTGTATGTCGTCCTGCTTGGTAATTCTCCTATATCCTGGAAAACAAAGAAACAGAACACGTGTCGGTATACTCTGCTGAAGCTGAATATCGTTCCATGGCTTATGCCTTGCGAGAACTCAAATGGTTGAAACAACTGTTGTGTGCATTTGGTGTTTCTCATCCTCAACCAATGAAGCTTTTCTGTGATAGTAAGTCTGCCATCTACATTGCTGCTAATCCCGTATTTTACGAGCGTACTAAACATGTTGAGAGTTATTGTCATCAAGTGCGCGATGCGGTACAAGCTAAACTCATCTCTACTGAACACATTCGGACAACAGAACAGCCAGCTGATCTTTTCACGAAGGCGCTGCTACCCTCTTCATTTCGCTATTTCTTGTTCAAGCTGGGGATTCAATAACTTTCACCTCCAACTTGAGGGGGAGTATAGAGATAATGATACATATTATTAGATAAGTCCTAGTATATAAGTTTGTTGTTATCCTTATTCTCTCAGGACTAGCTCAATAGCTTGTATATATACTTCACCATATCAGTGAATACAACACACGCTTTACATTCATATCATTTAGATTTCCGAGATGTTTAGAATCAATCATACGCTGGTTCCCCCATCCTATCACTCTGTATGAAGTATTATCTTCTTCCCATCAATTATTTGACCAACCTTTATATGTTAGTTAACGTGAACTGCATGTTTTGCATGATCCTCATGGTAAAAATCGAAATTGGAATGGAATATCATAAAGTTTAAACCCCTATTTTCAACCCTCACTGCAATGAATGGTCAGAATGAGACGTGAGTTAAAAAAAAAACTTAAAAAAATATATTTTAAAAGCTGACTAAGATAGATGTTTATTTAACACAAACTGTTATTAGCTGTTTTAAATTTTATTCTGAACATTAAGCGGGTTTAAATTTAATCGCAAGACTTCCTAGCTATAAGTACCGAGACGGCGATACAATGTTTCTGATCTACTCAACTCACTAAAACAACAAAAAACCATGAAATCATGTCATCATTCCCAATGGCCTCCTTTCTGATTACTCTCCTGTTGGCTGCAGCTGTCTGCATCCACGGTGGAGAACAGGTGACCGACACCAAAAGAAACGAAGTTCGAATCAGAGAACAATACTTCATCCGACCGATCAATACCGGTAATAATGGAGGTGGTCTTGTCCCACTTGCTGCTATCCTGCTACTACCGTTCCCCGGTGTCCACTTACCATTACCGAAGCACTTCGGGGCGAACCGGGCTTACCGGTTAGCATAACTTATCCACAGGGGTTCATCACGGCATTAGAAGTTGTCAAAACAAATTAATTTGAATATAACCATCGAGTTCAAGTACAATGTCTGCAAGGATCTCTCCAAGTTCTGGGAAGTCAATGAATTCCCAGGGGATCCCACTAAACCTGCAATTCTCATCGGTGGTAGACCAAAGAAACCAAACAGCTGGTTTAAGATAGAGAAAGTGGGGAAAGAAGATCGAACAAACATCTACAAATTGACCACTTCTGCCGGAACCGTTGGAGCCATCCCAGTATTGGGAGGTACACCACGACTAGTTCTCACCAATGATGTCTAGGATCGTATTGGTCAAATTCATCAAAGTTACTGATGGTACTTACTACCGCTGTTACTTCTACTTCACGTGTTGAGAAGTTAGGTCTAAGGATGATCCCATTCTACTAATCAAGACCATGTAATGTAAAACCGTAAGGCTCCGCCCATGACCATGAATAAGGGGTTGTGATTTGTGATAATACCCGTCAGAATAAACTTTTACCTACTGTCAGAATAAATAAAATAATTTTTTTTTTTCAAACATAAAATTCGATATCCAGTTTTCTAATTCTTTTTTTTTGAGAAACAGTATTCTAATTCGTTAAAAGTTAAGTTACTAACACATAATTTTCATGACGGTTTCATATTGTTAAACCGGAATACTGATTCCCCGCGTAATCATCAATTTTCAAAAGCGTAAGTGTTGAGAAGCTACAAGCATAAATAAGCAACCATTCAAAAACAAAATAATTAAATTTTAAGCCTTTTGAACTTTTGACTTTTAGCATATCTCTTGCGGCCGAATCAATGGGGATTCAGGTCTATCTTACTGGAAGTCAGGAACATGTACCTTGTTCGAGGCCAAAAAAAATGGGTGCAAAGAACTTTTTGTTCACAGATCTTCCTAGAAACTTCTTTGTTCGACATGTTGACATACATCGAACAATCAACAACTGGGATTAAAACAAAACTAATACTTATTCTGATGCTAAATAAATAAATAACAACATCAATTATTATAATTGATGCTAAATCATATATATTTGTCTCATTTATATATAAGTAATTTAAAATAGAATCACTTATTTTTGTGATACAATTTAAGTGATTTAACATTTTTTGTAGTGTGAAAGATATTTTTAAAGGATTTTTTACATATTAAAAAGCATTTAATATAAGCTTTATAAAATTAAACAATTTTTGCCAATTTTAAACCAATAGAAATCCAAAAATATAATTATTGTAATTAATACTTTTTAAAATCTGAAAATTGATAACGTTAACTAATAAAATGTATATTGGTGTTCAAAAAAAAACTAATGAAATGTATATCAAAACCTTTTTAAAAAGAACCTTTAAGAAACAAACTAAAAAACTAAAGAATTTCAACATTTGGTATCGGAATAAGTACACATAATCCAAAGTTGGATATGATAGACAGACAAATGTTAACTCTCTTTTTTCTGCTGAAAATGGATTATCTTGAAATTCAAATACAAGCTGTGATAAATATTAATAAATTATATGATTAAATATTATGATATTATTACATGGAGTATATATATGTCACAACTTACGAGTTAATCCAGTCCTCGTACGGCGAGATATTCCGTCTCGGGCAAATCCATGGATTTTGTCTAGACCACATTCAGTCCCCTTGAGGTTCCTTCATATCCAAGAAAATCTTCGGTTTCTTGGTCTCTACGAAACACTTTTTAGCCCTTATCATTATTCGCTAGCTCCAATTTCTATGAAAACCCAAATTTGAGATCAGATGCAGGTATATATATTAGAGCTACATCCTCCTCATATCTGAGGGATATCAGACAATTGAATTTGAAGTCCATGGCTGAGTTTCCGGCTAAGAAAAACCCGAAATCCAAAACAAGGATTAATAACTTCACAGCCAAATGCTCATCGTTGGTGAAACAGCATCGTGCCCGTCTCTATATACTCCGCCGTTGTGCAACCATGCTCCTCCGCTCCTACTTTGATCACGATGACTAAAAAAATATCACATATATATATGAGTTATATGGCTATATCTCTAGTTATGTTTCTGCTAAGTTTCATTTTTGGTTGGCTTCCAACACCTGTAGAGTCTCTCGTGGCCTTGTGGGCCTTTTCCCCTCAACATGGATTAGGGTTTTGGCTACCGTGCCTGCTTACTTGCTTCGCAAGTGACTTATAAAAGACGTTTTGTTGGAGATTTTATTTCAATCAATGGTTGACACTTTCTTCAGCCGGCCACATTATATTAAGATCAAGAAGACAGAAAGTACCGAAGAGGGGTTCTTGTTAAACTTAATCTAAACCAGATTAGTTAGATCTTTTTTGTTCTATAGCTCCTATGTACCATGATGTTGTTCTTCAAGTTTAGTTTTTCTCCCTCCTTGTAATAACAAAGATGTAAGCAGCACTATCGGTAGAAACGGTGAGGGGTTCCAAAAGAAAAAAATAAATTAAGATTTTAATTATTACAATTTTTGAAACATTAATGAATTGACATGTGTTGCTTTAATGTTGCAACGTTCTAAACTAGCCTGCTTTAGTACCTTTTGCTCTCTTTCTTTAATTTCTTTATGGGCTAACAGTTGCAGCGCACTTAAACGACATCGTTTTAGCTCCTTGAAAGTTCAAATTAAGGAGCTTTTTCTTTAGACAAAACCTCTGTTTCTCTTCGTCTCTCTGTCTCTGCTTCCGCTCCATTGATGTTTAGGTCTGTCTCAGCTTCTCATCTTTCTGTTGCTTCCTCTTTCTCGTGCGTCATATTACTCTTTGCTTTTTTTTTTGTCTTGCCTTTGTTTGTGCTCGATGTCTCTTAGGTAACTGTGCACACCGCTTAGAAACCTCCTCTGGTTTCTCTTCCCTTCTCATTTGATGCACCCATGCGACTATTTCTCTCGACATCTTTGGTCTGAAAACCTCTATAGGTCTATTCCCCGAGAGAAGCTCCAGCATGACGACGCCAAAACTGTACACGTCACCTCTCAGAGTGGCTACCCATGCTTGTCCATACTCCCGGGGAATGTAACCCAATGTTGCATTTAAAAAGACATTAAAGTTGGAGGTTGCTGTTTTCTTCCTTGTCTTGGATTCGTGTCATTCTGTGGGTTTATAAATCTGAATTGTGAGTTTTCTTTTCAATATCCTCCAACCGTATTACAAAGTAGTAGTTGTGATACAGTTGGGAGGATATTGATGTGAAGACAAAAAAGATAACACCAGATAAATCATTAAGCGCAACCTCCAACTTTAATTTCTTTTAAAAGCGCAACCTCCAACTTTAATTTCTTTTAAATACCCACCAATTGTCTTACAAAGCAGTTATTTTTGATGGATGTAGCTTTCTTTAATTTTGTATCGTGGTCACTTATTTGTTTGCTTGTAAAAATGTCGATATCATTCTGTAATTCTTCTTTTAGCTAGTGGCGGTTGAAACAAAGATGTTAACAATCCTTCTCTCAATGCTTTGGAATCTTGTGTTCTTCTTCTCATGAGAGTTATTGGTTGTGAAATCGTTCGTCTTTATTTTTCTGTATTAGTTATTATATCTATTTTCTTTTTTTGAATTGAATGTTAAATTTAATTAAAAATCCTTTTTTACATAAGTGTAACCTATAAAAAATAATCAATGAAAAAAGTTATATATTTTTCCTACTTTTATTTCCTAAACTCCATGCATCTTCTTTTTGATAACTCTATCGTGTATTCGTGTGTCAATATGTTAGTTAGTTACATTATCCTCGTGCTAAAGATCAAAAATCTGCTCCGTTACCGAAGAGTTTAAATCCTAACCCCATCTTTTCAGTCCTAACTACACGGAATGATCATGGTTTTTGATGAGGAAAGAACAAAAAGTATTTAAAGCTGATAGATACCTTTTAAGTTTTATTTACCAAAAGAGGATTTCCTTTTCTTTTACCGTCAGACCACGTACCGCGAAAACTTCCTATAAATACACGTACAATGTGTTTAATCTCCACAACTCAACTCACTCAAACCCTAAAAACACAAACAAAACAATCAAAAATGAAGAAACCTTCATTGACCTCCTTTCTCATTGCCTTCCTGTTGGCTGCAGCTGTCTGCACCCACGGCGAAGAAGAAGAGGTGAAGGACTCCAACGGAAATCCGGTTAAGATCTATACAAAATACTTCATCAAGGTGGTTGAGACCGAGAGTAACATGGGCGGTGGTCTTATTCCAAGCCCCATTAGAAATCCGACTTGTCCATTTGGCATCACCCAAACAATTAATCCGTACCAACCGGTTACGCCGGTTAGCTTTGAATATCCATATATCAGCAAACTCACCTTTAACACATCTTCCTATATAAACATCAGGATCAGGCCTGAGTTATGGGCTTGGTGCACTGACTATTCCACGTTGTGGGCAGTCGATTTTTCCTCACCGGCTGCCAAGGAGCCCGCCATCATCATCAGTGGTAGACCAGGGAGCCCAGAAAGCGCGTTTAAGATAGAAAAAGCTACAAAAGCACACACTTACAAGTTAACCACCTTATTCGGAACCGTTGGAACCATCCCATCGCCTTTCTTCCATGAACCACACTTAATTGCCACCAATGATGAGGCTAAGACCTTAATCGTCGAGTTCGTGAAGGTTGGTGATGTTACTACGGCTACTACTACTACTACTACTTCTCCTGTTGAGAAGCTAGGTCTAAGGATGTTCCCATTCCACTAGTCAAGATCCTGTAATATTGTAAAAAGCCCGAAACTCGTCCATGGCCAAAAATAATGGGTTGAGATAATTACCCGCACGCATGTATGTGAACTCCTCTTTATTTTTATAACCAAATCCAATAAAGTTGTGCGTTCCGGCGCTGTAACTATGAGACATAACTTTACACCTAAAAACAATATCAATAATCTAGTTCTATATTCGAATGGCCTATTACTAAAGATCCTATATCTGTGGATGAAAGCAAGTATAGTGGAGGAAAGAAAGCAAGAATTCAGTTCAAAAAGCAAACAACTATCAAGTTAATGTGAATGAGGTAGAATGTGTAAAAACATCATGCAATGTCACCATGGATGAAACATCATGCAATGTCAAAACTACTTACTGCGCACACTTAGCTTTAATAACTTTTACTAGTCCATGCCTCTACTCTAGGGCCTAAACTAGTTCACAAGCAAAGATAAGCAATTAACTTAACTTAGCTAATTAGCTTCTAACTAGGGCACCATATACTCTTTTCCTTAGTGATGTATATATAACGCCCCGACCCGCCCATGGCTAATGGGCCACCCACGCCCGCTCTCTCGGCCCGTGGACCCCAGCCCATTTGACGGTCGGTCGTTAATTATTCTGAAAGGCTCGAAATCATTGTTTACTGACCCTACAATCACCACCTGACCTTTTTCTGTGTTTTGGCCTCACTCGCACGCTATCGCGAATCACTTCCCGATAGGTCACCATCCTTCCACTACTCCAACTCAAGCACGCTTAACTTTGGAGTTCTTTCTGGATGTGCTCCGGAAAAGATAAGTCAACTTTGGTGACATAGGTAGCCAAATCAATTCTCTTAAGCCTTTCCACATATCACAACTCGGGATGTTACAATTAACCCTCTCTCAAAGAACGCAACGCCCTCGTTTCCACAACAGTCTCAAGACGCCTCTCGGTCAACCGACGGCTAACCAGCTCGATACCACTTATAACGCCCGACCGCCCATGGCTAATGGGCCACCGCCAGCTCTCGGCCCGTGGACCCCATCCCATCGGCGGTCGGTCGTTAATTATTCCGAAGGCTCGAAATCATTGTTTATCGACCCTACAATCACCACCGACCTTTTTCGTGTTTTGGCCTCACTTTCGCGCGATATCGCGAATCACTTCCGATAGGTCACCATCCTTCCACTACTCCAACTCAAGCACGCTTAACTTTGGAGTTCTTTTCGGATGTGCTCCGGAAAGATAAGTCAACTTTGGTGACATAGGTAGCCAATCAATTCTCTTAAGCCTTTCCACATATCACAACTCGATGTTACAATTAACCCTCTCTCAAAGAACGCCGCGTCCCGTTGCTAACAGTCCAGGCCTCGGTCAGGCGGGGCGGTAACCAACTCGATACCACTTATAACGCCCGACCGCCCATGGCTAATGGGCCACCGCGCCCGCTCTCTCGGCCCGTGGACCCCATCCCATCGGCGGTCGGTCGTTAATTATTCGAAGGCTCGAAATCATTGTTTCGCGATCCTGCGATCACCACCCAACCTTTTCACGTGCTTTGGCCTCACTCGCACGATATCGCGAATCACTTCGATAGGTCACCCATCCTTCCACTACTCTAATTCAAGCACGCTTAACTTTGGAGTTCTTTTCGGATGTGCTCCGGAAAGATAAGTCAACTTTGGTGACATAGGTAGCCAAATCAATTCTTAAGCCTTTCCACATATCACAACTCGGGATGTTACAATTAACCTCTTCAAAGAACGCAACGCCCTCGTTACCTACAACAAGGTCTCAAGATTTCGGTCAACCGACGGCTAACCAGCTCGATACCACTTATAACGCCCGACCGCCCATGGCTAATGGGCCACCCACGCCGCTCTCGCCCGTGGACCCCATCCCATCCGACGGTCGGTCGTTAATTATTCGAAGGCTCGAAATCATTGTTTATCGATCCCGCAATCACCACCCAACCTTTTCCTGTGCTTTGGCCTCACTCGCACGATATCGCGAATCACTTCCCGATAGGTCACCCATCCTTCCACTACTCTAATTCAAGCACGCTTAACTTTGGAGTTCTTTCTGGATGTGCTCCGGAAAAGATAAGTCAACTTTGGTGATATAGGTAGCCAAATCAATTTTCTTAAGTCTTTCCACATATCACAACTCGGGATGTTACAGTATAACTTTTTGTTACTATACAAATCTTTTAGTTTTTAAAAAAAAAAAATCTTTTGTTGTCTTACATCTTCTTTACGTATGTCTTTTACCATATATGAATAATATGACTATTTGTAGTTCTGTTTCCGACAAGTTTCATTTTTTTGGTTGGCTTCCAGGTTCCAACACCTCAAGCTATCTCTTGTGGGCCTTTTCCCTTCAGCACGGGTTAGGGTTTGGGCTACCATGCCTGCTTCACAAGTGGCTTAAAAACGTTTTGTTGGAGATTTTACCACAATCATCAATGTTCCACCGACATGGATGACACTTTCTTCGGCAGGAAATATTTTATCAAGATCAAGAAGACAGATTGTATAAAGAGGGTTTCTTGTTACTCTTAATCTAAACTAAATTAATTAGACCTTTTGGTTTTATAGCCCATCAGCTCCCTCTGTATCATGAGGTTCTTCAATTTTAATTTCCTCCCTGCTTGTAATAACAAAATGTAATGCAACCAATAAGAGATTAATTAATAAAAATATTGATCTTATTAATATTTTTATTAATTATATCTATTAGATCAATATTATTATTTGAGGTAAATAAAATCATTTATAAGATCAGTATTGTTCTATGGGTGGGCATTTCGGTTTAATTTCGGGTTTAGTTTGGTTTGGTTTATTTGGGTTTTAGAAAACTTAAACCAAAGTCAACCCATATTAGTTTGGTTGGGTTTGTATTCGGTTTGGTTTGGTTTTAGTTCGGTTTAGTTTATATTCGGTTTGGTTTTACTTCGGTTTGGTTTGTGTTCGTTTCGGTTTAATTTAGTTTAATTTGTGTTTGTTCGATTCAATTGAGTTGATTTTTTATTTTTATTATATTCAGTTACAAAATCAAATATATAAAAACATAAAAAATCATCATTTGATACTAAATCATTATTTTCTTCATATTTAAACATAAATTTATATATCACAATAAAATATAAAAAATGTAATACGCTTATTTTATGTTATCATCAACAAACCTAGTATAAATATTTTAGGAAAATTTTTGGTTTTGATATTAATGAGATTTATAATCTTTTATTTTCTTTAGTTGTGCTTATTCTATTCATTTAGAATTAAAATATATAAATTATATATAATTACTTAGTTTAAATAATAAAATATATAAAACCTTAACATTATTAGTATATTTAGTTAATCTAATAAATAGGTTTTTCGGTTTGGTTCGGTTTAAAACCAAACAAACCGAATCATTCGGGTTGACTAAATGTTGAACCAAATGGTTTAGACATATATTTTGGTTTGGCTTAATCGGTTTGGGTTCGGATGGGTCGGTTTGGATCTGTTCGATTCGGTTTTTTTGCCCACCCCCTAGTTTTCAATCAATAGTAAAATGAAAATAAATATAATTTGTATCCATGAACTTCATATTCCCATAGAATTCGCTCTTAAAAATATAGCTACCTTTATCTCTTCACGTCAATCCCACGAGTCTTTAATCCATTCTTATTTGAACAGAGCGAGGGAGCACAAGTCAAAATAGGGAAACTCATATTCGTTGGGATTAGGAATAATCAATTAATCATGCTCGAACCAATGATTTCCACCACTTCAAGGTGACATTCTACCCGCTTACTAAAATTCTAAAATCACATTCTGTGTAACAAGTGAAAATTGTTAAAACGGCATCTTATAGAAACAAGATGTAGTAACATTTTTGAAAAGAAAATAAAAGAAGTTGTGGCCTCAAATATAAAGAAACCTAACGAATTTCTTTTTCCGAGGTTAGTTATAACCGCATCTTCTCCCAATAACACAAAAACGGCGGCGTTTTAGCTCCTTCAGACCGTTAAAAGTCCAAATCTTTGACAAAAAAAAAAAAAAGAAAAAAAAAATATCATCACTTTTTCGCAAAAGCTCTCTTCGTCTCCGTCTCTGCTTCCTCTCCATTGATGTTTACGGTATGTCTCAGCTTAGCTGCTTCTCACATTTCCTTTGATTCCTCTTTCTCGTGCGTCATACTACTCATTGCTCTATGTCTCGCCTCTGTTTTTTTAGCTCGATGTCTCTTAGGTAACTATGCACACCAATTGTTCGTTGAAATGCCTCTTAGAAACCCCACTTCGATTTTACAATCTTATTCTTAGAACATGATAGGTGTAGGAAGATGTTCAATGAAACCCATTTTGATTTTAGAAATCTGGTTTTGAAATTCTGTGATTCGAGCATGTTTGTGTGTATATAGATCTCGTTTTGGAAAGCCACAAAGGTTCGTACTTTCTCATGTACTTTACATCATCAAAGCTTCTATTACCATCAAAACTTTTAATTTACAAGGAAATGATGGTTTAACATCTTCACTTGACAAGACCCACAAAAAAAAATGAAGTGTATATTTACTTAATGCAGAATGTGTGATGAAAGTATAAAAAAAGGCACACAAGTTGTTACTTCGTCTCTTCTTCTTCTTCTTCAGCTTCTTCTCTGTTACTTTGGCTTCTGTTTCCCGCGTCGACATCATTAAGCCAGTCCACAACTTGTTGTATGACTGGTCTTTTCATTGGGTTTTGGTTCACACACATGCAGGCTATGTCAAGCACACGCAGCATCTCTCTTTCGTGACCACTCTCTCTCAGCAACGGATCAAACACCTCCTCGGGATTCTCTTCCCTCCTCATTTGATTCACCCACGCCACTATTTCTCTCGACATCTTTGGTCTGAACACCTCCATTGGTCTTTTCCCCGTGAGAAGCTCCAGCATTACGACGCCAAAACTGTACACGTCACCTCTCAGAGTGGCTACCCATGCTTGTCCATACTCCGGGGGGATGTAACCCAATGTGCCCACGAGCTCTGTTGTAACATGTGTGCGGTACGGAAGGATCAGTCTTGACAAGCCGAAGTCTGCGAGGTAGGCTTTGAAGCTTCCGTCCAAAAGGATGTTGCTGGACTTGATGTCTCGGTGTACTATGTGTGGTTCGCATATCTGGTGCATGTACGCTAGTCCACAGCTTGCTCCTCTCATTATGTGAAGTCTTTTAGGCCAATCAAGTTGAGCTGGACCTTCTGGATTTTCATGAAGCCAATAATCAAGACTTCCGTTTTCCATGAACGAGTAGATAAGTATACGAGCACTGTCGTGGACGCAGTAGCCTTGTAGAGCAACCAGGTTCTCATGTTTGGCTCTGGACAGAACTTCTACCTCTGCTTTGAATTCTTTCTCCATCAGACCATAGTCTCCGGTGAGTTTCTTAACCGCCAGTTTCGTCCCATTGTCCAAGACAGCCTTATAGACAAGACCAAACCCGCCGCATCCGATGATATTAGCTTGACTGAAGTTGTTGGTAGCTTTCAAGAGTTCGAATATGGTGAGGTCTTTAACCTCATATCTACTGTTTCCAAACAGCAGCACGAGGCTTATGTCTTTCTCCGAACCTGGAGGAACTTCAGAGTACGAGGCATTTGAGTTGATCTCCATTTCGGCGTTCTCAGTGTCTCCTGGGTTTACTCTCCTCTTAGACATCACCCACAAAGCAAGCATCACCAAAATCAAGCTGACGCCAAAAAAGATCCCAATGACAAGCCCCAAAACAACCGTTGTGCTCACATTTTTGTTGTTTGTGTAGGGCTGAGGCGCAACCGTGCAGGAGACTTGCAGTACACCGCCGCACAGCAAAGGGTTTCCTTCAAAATATGATTTTGGGAAAGTGTCGAACTGACTCCCTGTAGGTATCGGCCCACTGAGAGTGTTGTTTGCAACGTTGAAATAGGACATGAAATGGAGTCCCGTGAGCGACCAAGGGATTCTACCAGATAGATTGTTGTTGGACAGGTCCAGCCTCTCTAAGTTTGTGAGGTTCGACAATTCATCTGGAATGCTACCTGACAAATTATTACCTAAAAGCTCAAGGAAAATGAGAACTTTTAGCTGTCCAACCTCGACCGGTATCCTCCCGGTCAGGTTATTCCTTCTGATGTATATTGAAGGTGGGAGGCTGGAAAGCTGATTGTATTGCTGATTGCTGGTGATATTATTAGGCTTTACAAAAACAGGTAGCTCTAGATAGGTCCTCTCTGTGGCATCATATACCTTTTGGGACATGAGTGCTCTCAGCTGAAACAGTTCCTTTGGAAGCTCTCCTGTAAGAAGGTTATCAGAGAGATCCAAGTAAAACAGGTTCGGAAGAGTTCCTAGCCAACCAGGAACCGACCCCACGAATCGATTTTGCGACAGGTCCATAAGCTCTACGCTCTTGAGCTTGATCAGCCAAGCTGGTATCTCACCTCTCAATCTGGATCCACCGGTACCGAAGATTTGGAGCTTTGGAAATGCACCCGACGCGAGAAAATCTTCGTTGCTTGGTATTGTTTCGTCGTAGAAGTTCTTTGCAATGATGAGAGTAGACAGCTTCTTGCAGCCTTGCAGAATACTGAGAGCACCTGTGATGTTCGTCATGTTGTTGTCTGAGAATGTAAAGAACGACAGAGACTTCAGTTCCAGTACTTGTGGAGATATCTGTCCCGTTAACTTGTTGCCTGCAAACCTCATGGCTGTCATGTTTTTGCAGGAGTAAACCGTGGAGGGGAAATCGCCGGTGAAGCTATTGTTTCCGAGGTCTAGAATGCTGAGGCTCTGAAACCTGGAAAAGTCCACCGACAAGGTTCCACCCAGCCGGTTAACCCTTAAGTTCAACTTCTCGAGTTTGGTGCAGTTGGCGAGAGAGACCGGGACAGAACCTGTGAGGTTATTGATATGGAGCCGGAGGCTGCGTAGATTGATTAGCTTACCTATATCTTTTGGTATGTCTCCTTCGAGGTGGTTGAAGTAAAGCTCAAGCAATGTCAGTTTCGTGAGACGAGTGATTCCATCATCGATCCTCCCTGAGAGATGGTTGACTGCTAAAGAGAACTCCTCAAGCTCGGAAAGATTGTAGACTTCTTTTGGGATCTCACCAGATAGATTGTTGAAGCCTGCTCGAAGAGAACTTAGCCTCAGACATTTGCTTAAACCTCCAGAGATATCGCCTGAGAATTTGTTGTAAGAGAAATCCAGTTTGGTGAGCCGCTGTGAAGTAGTGCACATGAAGGAAGGGATTGGACCGGTGAAGCTGTTGTTGCTGACATTGAAACTGGTGAGATTGAAAGCGCCTTGAAGGAAAACAGAACCGCCTAAGATTTGGCCTTGAAGAAGATTGCTGGAGAGATCAAAGGTCTGGATTGGAAAGTTTCTGCTGCTTCCATTGGCTTCAAGTGGCAACTCACCGTTGAAACTGTTGTAACTAAGATCAAGAAACGTCAGCTGATCAAGAACGGAGAAGAAGCCTTGTGGGAGAGGACCAGAGAGACGGTTATAAGAAAGGTCGAGACGAGAGAGACGGGGGAGATCCAAAACAGAGGACGGGAGATTGCCTGAGAGTCCTCTAGAGGGCAAAAGGATCGAAGTGACTCGATTTTCTTGAGAATCATCGCAAGAGATTCCTTCCCAGGAGCAACAATCAGTGGATGAGTTCCAATGCAAAGGAGAGACTGGAGATGATACGTTGCTGGAGAACAGAAGGAGAGAATCTCGATCTTGGAGATTACAGACAGCTTCTGAAACTGTAAAGAAGAAGACAGAGATGGAAAGAACGTAAATAAGGAGAAACAGAAACATGGGAACTGGTCTCACAAGGAGACAAATGGATTTAGATCTCATCTTCTCGTCAATCATGGCGAGAACAAGAGAAGAAGCTTAGAAAGAATATTTGAGTAAGCTTAAAGAAGAAGAAGGAGAAGGAGAAGACGAAAGAGAGGGAAAAGAAGCAAAAGACATCATTATCTAATCTGGGTTTGTGTGTCTGAAACTTGTAAATGGCTCTCAATACCATCGTTGACCAAAGGGAATAGTCAGACCAAAACAGAAGAAAACTTCTTGTCACACCCAAAGTTACTTTTTCTTGCCTTTATTTTATTTTATCATGTTATCTTCTGATTGTGGTTGTGGCCTGTGGGTATTGTTTTTTTGTTATACTATCTTTTTTATTATTCCTCTTGTAATAAAAGTTTGTTTATTTTTTGTTATTCCTCTAATGAAACCTTAAGTACAACCCTATGAATACTTATGTAATTATTAAAGTCAACGCTAAATACTCATGTTTATTTATTTATTTATGAAAATCAATATAGTTATGTGATTTATCTGGTCATGCTGTCATTTGTTTATGGTTTGAAATCATTCTTTTTTCTTCTACAGATGTGCGTTTTAACTATTGATCATGAAAGGAAAAACAAGAAGGAAGTTGGGTCATTTCATGTTTTTGGAGATGGAGGTGCGTGCGTGCGTGCGTGCTATGATGTTGATCATGAAAATTGAATTTGATGATATTATAATCATGATGAGCACAAACATTATGATGTGAAAATAAAATAAGATTAACAAAAGTGAATAAGAAAAAAAAAAGATGGTGAGGAATAGTATGATGATTATTTTTTTGTATAAAAGATGCGAGGCGTTTACCTTTTGGGGCGGCTTGGTTAGTAGTGGCTCGTAGTGGTGGTGTTACACCTTTTTCGTATATCTTCGATTTAATATTTTATTTTTATAATCATCTTTTGTATTTTGCTCTTTTTCTTTATTCTTTCTTTTATTGCGCCAAGTGTAAGCCACATTTAACATTAGATAGTGGTCATAAAGAACGAAAGGTTGATAAAGGAGATGATCAAATGATACGTTTTTTAGAAAACGGATACTATTTATTTTGTTTGACTTTTAATTTTTTGTGGTTATAAAAATCCTCGAAGCTGTTCATGTGTTGTTGTTGTTTTTCCCTTAATTTACTAATGGCCAAATGGCGTATATGATAGCTGACAAGTTAAGATAAACAATATGGTATTAAAACTTATCAAGGGTCTTCTACTTTTCGGATTTATTGTATTATAAAGTATCATCCCAAACTAACGAAAGAAAGGAAATTCTATATTCAAAAAAAAAGAAAGGAAATTCAAGTTGGTATATTAATTAGTGTTTAAAACAAAATTTATGTTTGTGAGGGTAGTAGAAACAAAAAATGTTATGGAGTCTAATTAAAAAGATGCTATAATGATTAATACGTGTAATACTTTTAATTAGTGTTTAGTAACAGTATGTAATGATGTGCAATTTTGTTAATTTTATTGGAATAACATATTATATAATAGAATTCGAAAGGCATCCTGTAAGAATAATTATCTATTCAGTGGAAACCTGAGGCTCAGATTGAGAATAAACTGTTGTGCGACTTTACACAACGATAACATATTATTAGCCTTAAACGATAACATATTATTATTATTAGCCTTTCGGTATAAGCGGATCTAATCTTTCATGTAAATAAGAAAAAGCTATTTCATCTTGGCTATTGTTTTCCACTGAAATATTTTAGCTTAAATCATATAGCGAATCTCTAATAACTTAATTCTCAATCCCGAGCAATTTGTTATTTATATATTCACGTACCTCAAATCCAGGTTTAATCAAGCTTGTCGTTTTCTCAGCTCACGATCGAAAGAGGAATAGCCAATAGCTAATGTATTTTTATTAATTTTATTTATAACCTGTTTTTGGTTATTTTCTTGGTTAGAGATCGTGTCCATTTCAGAACACAGCGCATCAGCTTATATGTTTTTCTGTCTTGAAAAGAACTCATCCAAATTTTTTTTGTTCATCTGAAATTTTCTTCTCTTTTTCTTCTTAATTTTGGTCTCAATGTTTCTTGTTAATTGATAAATAATTTTGTAAGACAGTTCAATCGACGACTTGGATTAGGATATTCCATATTTTTGCATACAATTCCACTGAAAGATAACATGTCCTGGCTTATACTGTCCTTTTGTAACATGTATTATCATTTTTTTCCTGATACAGCTATTTAGTAGTAGAATATAATATACTACGTCACCATTTACAGATTTTTTCGAGCCATTTGCAGATATTTAAAGAAGTGCTACTTGGAGTTCTTATATTAATAGACATAAAAAATATTAGTCAAACGATAATAACATAAACTTTGTTTGTTGTGATTTTCCAAAAAAAAAAAAAAAAAAAACATAAACTTTGTTTTGGTACGACATGTATGAATTTTCTAACGACCCGAAATATGTGCTCTCCTCGTGAGTTTTCATCAATCAAGGGAGAGAAAACGTTTGACTTTATACAAAATAGTTTAAAATTCATATATATATATATATATACATATATGAATTATACACATACAAATCTGGAGTATTGGTTATCTTCTATACATTGATCGTGCAAAGACGTAACATATATATGCTTTGAGTTGGACCGGTAAGATCATGCGAAAAGAACAAAATCTAACCACTTGGCCTTTTAGAATATAAATGCATATAATATGTGTGTGTCTCTTTAACTATGGCTTTTAATGGCTATAGTTTTTAAATGTTCTTTTTTTTACAAAGAAACGTTTAATCATTCAATCAAATTTTAAGGAAAATACTATATCCTAAGAGTTGGGAAATTTTTTCTGGGGGATTTTAAGTTTGGTATGGTAGGTTTAGAAGAAAGCCTTAATCCGTGTGCTATTTTTAAGATATATCTCAACATTTTCCCATTAATTTTTGAATAATTTTATAAGCAAAAACAAAACCAAAGCTATATTATTTAGGTTTTCGAAATATTTTTTTTTAAATCATATCTAAAAACAAAACTTTCAAAACAATGCTTGCTCTAAATTCAAAATGGTTCAGTAAAAGATTCTATTTGAGTTGGTATGCCCAAAACAAATCATGAGATGTTTGAGTAAAGTGAAAGCAAAATTAACCATATATGGTGATTACTCTAGAAAGAGCCAACAAAGAAAAATAGGAGACAACCGGTCCGACCCTTTTGAGTGCAAATTGACCTTTGAAAAAGACGGATCAGTGTAGGGACCCGACCCGTTAATTCAATTAGAACCCATTTGAGCCATCATACCCTGCGCATACAGTCAACTAGCTACGGCCCGATCCGACGCCTATTCCCATATTATTTGTGATAACAATTGCAACGTGTGGAACTGATACGGCATGATCCATTTGATAAAAGCCTGTAAATGTTCAGTCTAAAGCCCAAAATTGTAAAGTGCTTTCTCTTCCTAAAACATAAATGATTTGTTAAAAATCGTCATAGTCCATGGAAATTGGAATGGATCAACAATTCTCGTAGTACAGATTCATTTTGATCTATGACAAGTTCTTGTAACCCAAAGTAATACTAACTCAATGTTTGAAGAGACAAGAATTTGTCAGTATATAAGTATGATCTCTTATATATTAAAAGGGAAATATTACAACATTTTATATATGACATGTATCATCAGTAAAATAATTTTTAGAATTACTAGAGAATTGATCTGGTACATCTAAATATATTATTAATGTTCAAAAAGATATTTTCTTTTTTCTTTAAATAAAAGCTACATAATTACCTAATATGATTTAAATATATATTACAATTAATGATGTTGAATAATAAAGATTTGGTTTCATCATTTTTGTTTAATTTTATATTATTAAAATAAATTAAACAATCATATTCACCATATAATAAAAATTTAAATTTTTCGTATATGTTATATTTTGAATTTTTAAAAATTACTTTAAATTACTAAAATTGTTAAAAGTCTCACATTTTAAACTTTGCGATCAATGGTTTCAATTTTTGTTATAATAATATACAAATGAAAATAAAAATATATGAATAGTAATTCTCATTTAATAGATATTCATCTTAAAGTGTATATATTTTAATACTATTAAAATTAAATTATATACTATATAAAAATAAATATTTTAGTTTTAAAATTTAAATTGAAAAATTATTGAGAACTTAATATTTTAATTTTGAAATTTTCATTGAATTTGTAAATACAGTTATAAATGACTAAAATTATTAAAACTCCACATTGAAAATTTTTGTTTTCAGTAGTTTAAAAATTTTGTTATGAAAAATACAAATGATCATAAAACTATATGAGTACGACCATATTAAAAATATACTATATATGTATGTTAATTTTATTTAAATTAAATATGATTTTTTTTTTTATTTTTTTATATAAAAAGATTTTAAATATAAAGATTGATTATTTCGATTTATTTGTTCGTGCCAATTTAATTATATGTAATAGTTACTTGCTTCTCAATTATTAAATATATATTTATTATTTATAGTTTTATAATATGTAAAATACAACATAAATAACAGTCTAAGTAAAAAGATTTGTATACCGAATGTTGGTCTTGCGCAAGGTGTGAATCTTTATGAATTTTAAGATTAATGTAAAATCTATAGGAATCTAGTGAGAATGATTGTAGGAATGAGAGGGTGAAGGAGGTCATAATTCTTCTCTCATCATTTTGCCTAGTAACCATAATCTTTTGACTTTTAAGACAAAAAAAATAATGATACAGTTTCTAATTCCTTTTGAGTAATGAGCATTTGAGTAAAGAGGACTTGGGAAACTTTTTAAAATGTTAATTTGTTGCATTTCTTGAGCAAGAAATCAGGTTGACGTGTGTGTGTGTGTGTTGTAGGTTGAAACTTTGATTATGATATAACTCGAGGTTTAACCGACTAAAAGACCGTTTTGGGATCATATACAAACTTTAATCATTTGAGTTAGATAATCTAAATCTGACACATTTATTAGTAGTATTAAGATTTGAATACTAGTACAAAATTCAGACTTAGGCTGATTAGATTTGTTAATACATAATCTTTTTTTTTGAAACACTATTAATACACCCTGTTCTAAAACGCGCCGTCTAGAGCCGTGGAATCGCCGGAAAATCGTGATTCGGTCACCAAGCGTAGCGAATTGGAGTGATTCAGTGAGAAAAATCGGGATCTCAAAAAAATCAGAAGTTCTTACTCGTTTTACCTTAGAAATCGTTTGATATACGTAAGTTTCAAAGAATTTGATTAAGAACAGCATAAAAATGAAGAAAAATGAAGTATAACTCGTTATATTCGAGGAGACGTCAAGCTTTATCTGCAGAAAACCCTAAACATCAAAGAGGAAGACGACTTGGTAATGACGAAATTGTCCTTCGTTAACTTAAATACTTAAAAAATATAAAAATCGCATTTGGCAAAGGTCGACCCCGGGTTGCTCATGTAAGAAAGGAAGGGTGAACCGCTACACCACATGATCTTTATTGTTTCTAGTTACAAATGTATCATATATAACTAAAATAAATCGGTGATTAATTCCCGCAAAATCTCCGATTTTCTCATTCGGCGTTAGGCGCAACCTAAGCGTACGAGGAACGCCTAGCAAGTTTCCGAACATGGTTAATACATAACCATTTTCACCTTTTAAAATGATTCTTTCAAACATTTTTCAGTACATATATTTAATCATTTGAGTTAAATAAGCTAAATCTGACACATTTATTAGTAGTATTAAGATTTGAATACTAATACAAAATTCAGACTTGGGCTGATTAGATTTATTAATATCATAACCATTTTAACCTTTTAAAATGATTCTTTCAAACATTTTTCAGTACATATGTTTATGAGTGCCTGAAGCTGCAAATGACTTTTATAAGGTTCCACTTCGTGAAAAGACAAGATCCTTAAACATAGGACTCGAGCAGGAGGATTGTTTTCCACTTCCTTTGATATTGAAAGCCTAAAAGGATCTTCATTAGCTCAAATATATAGATACAGTGTGATTATAGTTATCTTAGTTATTTAAAGTTAGTGGATATCCTATTGTCATATATTACATTTGACTTACTATGCTTGTTTATTCAAAAAAAAATTAACGCATGTTAGGGAACAAAAGTAGTGGAGGATTATCGATATCGTGGAAAGACTAAAGAGTGTTAAAAAGATGTGTAAACCAGTCGACACACACCATCATTTTAGTTTATAATGCACTCCACATTCTTTGAAAAATTTTATTGGTAAGAAAACATTCATGTTTGTCTAGTAACAACATTTAATTAAATATCATCCACATTCCAGAAGCTGCATTTGTAAAACTATAGTACTAATATTGTTGAGATACCAAAATAAAAACCATTTACGGAGTAGTCACATCCAAGCAATGTAGTGATTGGTACAACCGTATAGGTACAAACAAATATTTACAACGGTTCACATTAGCAAGTTGCGGAATGGTCTTTATCACTGGTCAAGTTTTTTTTTGCAGCATTGGTATATTATTATTCAAAGATTAGCATAGGAAAAAAAATCTGCATTTTCGTTAAGTTTATTTGCTTACTAATTTAAATATTTTGAATAATAATGTTTTCAAAGAAATACATTGTTAAAAATTACATTTTCCGCAGTAAATAAGCCATTAGTCAGGAAAATAATAATTAGCATTATTTATCGTTAATGGAGAGGAGAAAGAAGAGTAAAAAACCAAGTTAATGGAGAGGAGAAAAGAATTAAGAAAAAGAATCATTGCGGTGAAGTAAGAGAGGTTTTTATAGGGAAGAGTTACTTGGCCCCACTCCTCGATGTCATGAATCTCCTTCATTGCTTCTCTCTTATCATTCCTTCTTCTTCTTCTTCACTTGCCTTTGGCTTCCCTTCCATGACCTTTTCTTGCTTTGCACTTTGCTAATTTCACAGAAAGGTCCCTCCTTTTCCAACAAAACCCCCTAATTTCACATAAAGTCCCATCCTTTTCCAACAGAAACACTCCTCCTTGTCATCAATGGACGATGATGGATCTGCTCACAGCTCATTGTTCGGTGACCTATCAACGGAAGAGGTCACAAGCAAGATCATTCTCACAGCAGTCATTGTTCTGTTCATGGCGGTCCTCTTCGTCCTTATCCTCCACCTCTACGCCAAACTCTACTGGTGGCGTATAGACCATCATCTCCAGCAGCAACAAGAACAGGAGCAAGAAGACCAATCACCTATTGCTCCACCTGTACTCACTCGCCGCCAGAGACGCCGTTTTATCTTTGTCCCAGGGCAAGAAGACGCTTTATCCAACACTGGACTTACCCCTTTTGAGCTCAGTTCGTTGCCCATTGTCTTCTTCAGACAAGATAGTTGCAAAGATGGTTTGGAGTGTGCGATTTGCTTGTCTGAGCTTGTCAAAGGAGACAAAGCTAGGCTGCTTCCAAAGTGTAACCACAGCTTCCATGTTGAGTGTATTGACATGTGGTTTCATTCTCACTCAACTTGTCCCATTTGCAGAAACGCTGTTCTTGGTACTGAACAAGCTAGCTCAAAGGGGGTTGAACAAGTTCCTGACAACGTATCAGATGCTTTGTCTCAAATTTCGAGTTCTTCTTCGGACTTCCCCACCAATGTCTTGGTATGGGGTCGCCAAGATCAGGTCAGTACCAGAAACACCAATGTCGGGTCTCAAGAAGAGGCTAATGGCAATGCTGCTTCACAGAGTCAAGATGCTGTTGTTTTGGATATCAGTGATTCTACAACTAGAAGTCAAAATGTGCCGTCTTCATCATCAATGAGGTTTATTGCTGAAGAGGAAGAGCCAAAATCTCCAATGACAACGAGGTTGAGGTCCTTAAGGAGGTTTCTGAGCAGAGACAAGAGAGTCTCTTGTAGCAATACTAGTAGTAGCTCCAATGCTGCTGCTTCTTCTGTTGATCCTTGAAGGTTGTGATTAGGTTAGCTGAGTAAAAAGATTGCCTGAAGATGTCAAACTGTAGTGGTCTCTCCTTGTTACTGGCTTTGTGTTTGAGAGCTTTCTTTGTTATCAAAGTATATCATTTATCTACTATTCCATGGGAATTTAAGATTCAGAGCTTTTGTTTTACTCGGATCAACAAAAGAGTCCTAACACAAGACATTCTCATGTTTAAGTGAAACCCCCCTTTAGCTAAAAAGAGCCATGGGAAGATCTAGGAAAACACTAGGACTACAATGAGCTTACCATAACCGACACAAGAGAACTAGCAAGGGGTTCGTATAGACAAAATTCATTTGGTCTTTTGTGGTCCTTACCTACTATTTTCAAAGCTTGTAATAGTTAAAATAAAATAATATAAAACCGTTGATGATTATTATAAAGACATGAGCTGTTAACCTGCAAACTTTCTTCTCATGGACTTAACTAATACTACTAGACACGGCACCAGTAACCACGTGCCCTATCACATGATCCTCATCTGGTATGTGAGGAAGATGATCAAGTCATCTCATTCACATATATACCCTTCATGGCTAAGACGTGATAAATTGTTTATGAATAGACTGAACAAAGAAAAAACATCTATATTCATGTGCATATGTGTGAGTAGTTATTATCACTGAAATGGTCCAGGGATTATTAGACTTGACAATAAAAAATATCCTCACCATCTGAAACAAAATTAGGAAAAAGCAATGTTTTGAAAACCGGACCGATAATCACTCTACAAGACCTACTTGCTAACCTGGTTGAACCGGTTCAACCGGTCGAACCGGGTTTTATTTTTTTAAAATTAAATGTAAATAATAATATATTTACACTATATGTATCTAAAAATTACTTCTACATATAACATATTTCTCTATTCTTTTTTATTAAATAAAAAATAAACAATAAACATAAATCTAGCTATATATAAAGTGAACAAGTGAATACTATGTAAACTGAAATTGATAAAATTAAATGATTTACAATTAAAAATTACCATATTTATTTATTTTTACAAGTAAAATCTCAATCTTTATGAATATGGAAAAATCAGAATAGTTATGAGACCCAAAAAGAGATTTTTCATATTTTTTCTTAAGAAAATTGAATAAAATAAAAAAATATTTTAAATAATGATAATTAAACATTAGTTATGAAATATTAAATTTTAAAAGCAATTGAAAAAACATTATTTATATGTTAATTTTTTAGAACCGGGTTTTAAAGTTGACCCGGGTCACCGGTTTTACCGGGTTTTAACCGGTTTTGCCGGGTTTTAACCGGTTTTACCGGTTTTTCTCAAATCCGGGTTTTAAACTGAACCGGAACCGGCTTCTTCAGGGAGTCACGGTCGGACCGGTTCGACCGGCCGGTCCGGTCCGGTTTTCAAAACACCGGGAAAAAGTGAAGATTATTGGCACAGCAGTCAAACTAAAGCACGTGATTAGATCCCAAAAAGTAACTAAGAACAATAATATAATCTACAAGAGTTTCAGTCTCTCTTTCATTTAAACTCAAAACAGTTTTCTCAGTTGCAGTCTCAGTAACAGAAGAGCATTACAGCTCCAAGATTAAAAAAAAAACAGATCAAAAAGGAGAATTCACAATGAAGAGATTCCATACACCTGTTTCGATTTCAGCAACTCTGATTCTGCTACTTCTAGTTTTGTATAGCAGCAAGAATCACGTAGAGGGTCGTCGGATGGTGCCAGCTTCCATGGATATAGCTTCAAGTAAAACTGTGAGAGATTTGAGCATAAACAAGGAGATGGAGGAGGAGTCTCTACGAGGTGAAAAGGACAGTTTCCGAAGAATCCCAAGGAGCGGCTCCAGCCCTATACAGAACAGGTAAAAGACAATACCACACAAATCAATTTTCAATCTTAACACATCTCAAATTGTTTTTTAAAACATCTCCCTATGTGTATTTTTGTATCAGGAAAGGTCCCTTAACATATGCACGAGGAATTACAAACCAGCAGATCACAGCAACAAAACCATAGTTTCATTTTTTCTCCTGAAAGGCTTAAATCTTTCTAATATAGTTTTGGTAGTGTAGACTGTTTACACTTATTTTGGATCTGTAACTGAAACAGAAAAACTCATCTTATAAGCTTGCTACTGTTAACAGTTCCTAGAGTATAGGCTTAGACCTCTATAAGTTCGTTTGGAGTGTAATCAGAAAAAAAAACAGTTATTATCATTCATGTGAGGGTAGATACTAGATCTTGCCAAAAAGGATTCAACAATGCTGTCATCTATATTAAATTTTAGACAAAAAAAGAGTGTGGCACAGACATGAGGAAAAATGAGGCGTGACTAAATATGATAGAGTAAGCAGTCTAACCTTCAAATTCTCAATTTATTTGAGTGCCGATTCTTTCCAATCATCTCGCCAGAAAGGAAAGGTTTTTTCTTGGTAGCTGGTTTGTTATCTGTTGCATCACTAGTTTTGCTCTTCTTCTGTTTCGTCCCTTTTTCACCTCCAAAAGATACATTTTTATCCCTTGCATGTTCTTCTCGGTGGCGCTTAACCCCCGAAGTAGGACGATGGTCACTCTCTTTCCTTGTGTTCTTTACTTCTATGTCCTGAGATGCATCCTCAGATGCGTCAGACACAAAGTTGTTCTTTGGAAAGTTTGATTTGCTAGACCCAAATGCCGAACAAAATTCGTTATATGTCGATTGCTTAGCTTCTTGTCTTGATTTCCACTGTTCGGGTCTGCTGGCATAACTGTAACAAAGACAAATATTCCATAGCAACTTCAAAATAATGCAAAAGAATTCATGCAGGCATCCACACTCGAGATATGCCATCTTTCCATGGCACTAGGTCACTAAATCCTCTTGATTTATTCTCTTAAGGTTACAACTTCGATCGAATAAAGCAACCCAAGTTTTGTGATTAAGATCTTACCCATCGATATCTAGCTTCCTAAGCAGAAACCCTTGCTTTGTTTTTGAGAGATCAGCTTTCACATCCAACAATTCAGCTGCTATGACTTCCCTTAGTGCCACATTACATGCATCAAAGCACTTCTCAACAGTGAATGAGCCCGATGAGTGTAATGAGAGCTCGCCAAAATGTCCACGTAACCTGCCAGGAAGTCATCGATGAAAGGAAACATCATCAGAATAAGGAACAATTGCTTGAAGAAAACCATAACTTTGCCAATATTCTCTATGCTTCAGTTTTGGGTATGGTAATCGTATAAACAAATAACATAAAGAAGCCAGTGCATACTTTATAATTAGTCTACGCTTCTGTTTTGAAGCAGCATTTGAGGCAAGAAAGGCCTCGATGACTCGTCCTCCGCTGGGATCTTTTGCTGTTTCAATGGTATGCTCAGGTTTCATAGAAGTCAAGCTTGTTATGTATGGCTGAATAAGTTCCTGAGAGAATTGAGTAAAAAAAAATAAAAATTGGAATTAATGAAAACGCTCATGAACAAACATGGAAGTTAAATCCAATGAGAATGTTTTTGTGAACACCAAGAAGAAAAGGAAACATACGCTAGAAAACTTGAAAATCTCCTGAAGGATCAAACAACCCATGAGATGCATCTTTGCACCAGGTGCCCACTCCCAAGTAGACTTATCTTGGGAATAAAAGTAGTTATCAAGAAATAACAACCGAGGAGCAATGAAGATACGAGTCTCATTTTTGGAGCATAGTGCATCAGCAAGGGCCTCACAACACTGTCAAATCAGCAAATAAATATCTGTATAATTCTCTCAGAGAAAACATATTATAAACTACAAAACAAGTAACTTTCAGTTGAATTATTAACCTTATGCTCATGACTTTGAAGCCTTTGGCTAGCTGCTAGCAGAAAAGCCACAACACCTGACTTCCCTTGTTCGAGAAGATCCTTGATTCTTGGAGCTAATTCTTCCCATATTATACCCATCTTGCATACAAAAGCAATTGATTCAAGGAAATAGAACAAACAGCTAAAAACAGTGAAATGAGAAGTAGCTGACACAACAGAAAAAAATTTAGTGTCAATAGGATCAGAATACCTGCTCTTGGTTTTTTGCATGGGAGATCAAAATTTGAACAACAAAATTTGCAGAGCGATCAAGAGAAAGATCATATAACGCATTCTTGAAAACTTTGTTGAACAATTCGTTATACAAACTTTCAGGGGCCACTTCCAAAATCACCTGAAAATGACATGCAGAAGCAAGAAGATGACTTCAGAATAATAACACTCTTACTACAGATAAGTGGCTATCGTACCGGACAAACCATACAATCTAAATCATGCAACATGTCCATAATTATTTGCAATTTACCACAAATTATGTTAAAATCAGTTACCTCCATCAAATGACTGAATGAATTATCCTTCAATGACTCTAAGATGTCCTTGGCAACATCAGTGTCGATATGAACCCCCTCTTCTCCTCCATTTGCAGAGTTGCAGCCCAGAACAAGAGGAATGATTTCAAGCAACTCATCCTCTTGTTTCAGCATTAGTCCGAGAGCCGTCTGTCAAAAGAAGTTTATTTAACATCACCGTGAATCGGAGAGTAAGATAAATAGCATTCCATACGAAATAAATTGCTTGCAAATAAACAAAAGGACATCAAATATACCTGTAAGACCAGACTGCTATACTGATCGACTTGAAGATACTTCATGTCCTCTCTGCCACGGTTTAGAATCCCAGATAATAGGTAACTGAAAACATCTGGAAACCCTTGATGAGAGGATTGAAGACTGTTCTCATCTAAATGAGACATCTTCAAATTCAAACGCTTAGCCAGAGCTTTTGATGATTTTGCGCCACGAACTTCAGGGGGATCTATAGAGACTCCTTTGCAAAGGCTAAGAAGCGCTCGAAGAACATGAGAACCATAGCAATTGCATATCATATCAAGAGGTTTATCCACAATCACCTGACAAATAGAATATTTTACCGTCGCAATTGAAACCAAGTACCAGATTCATAATTTAAAACAAGCTCAATATGCTTGCCATACACAAAAAAATAGCATAATAAGTACCTTGCATATGGAAAGCAAAAGCTCCTCAATAACAGAATATGCATCTGGGTTTTCCAGATGTGTGGCCAAGGATTTTAGAGCGGACTCTGCAACATGAGAGCCAGAACTATCCATCGCAATGGCTGGGAACACAGAAGCAGAATTTCGCAGGAAACTGCAAAGTTGATCAAGCTCACATCCCTCAAGCAGAGTTTGCAAGACATGACTAATGATATAGTCAGTTGCGATTTCATATTCCCTCCCTCTTGTCTCCTCAAGTGCGTTTCCGCATATCACAGAACGTTCCTCTAAATCAACTCCATTACTATCAAAGAGATTGGCAATCTCAGAGAAATACTTTGAAGTTTCAGGATCAATCTCTTTCCTGCAAAAGGTTATCTCAAGTCAGCAGCTTTCTTACACAGAAGGCGATCTAGTTAGTCATTCAGTTCAAAGTCTTCTATTACCTGACAAACTGATTCTGATGTTCAAATTCGGATTGTTTCTTGGACGCTGCCTTTACATTGGCAGCATCACCGGATTGGTTCCTCTTGTTACCATCTCTATCAAACCCACGACCACCTTTCTGGTCCCTCCTACCCATTCCTTTCTTCCTGGAACTGTGATCGTTGCGAGACTTTTCCCGTTGACCCATCAAGCTATCTTCCTAGATGATCCTGTGATGGCAATGATTTGGAACCAACTGAAACCATGAGAATCCCTAGTTAAATGCTATTAAGAAAAACTACCCAAGAAACACCAAAAAAAAAAAAAAAACTCAAATACCAAACCAGCAGACCATAACAATAACCGGTTTAAAGAAGGAAAGCTTCAATTTTTCAATATACAGAGCAGGAATCTAACATAATCAGGGAACATAACACTCATAATAACAAAGCTTGAAGAAGGAAAGGTTCAATTTTTCCGTATCCAAAGGAGGAATCAAACATGTTCATGGGCAATAAGGTGAACTTCCAGAACTAATAACACAGCTCTAGATTATATACCTAAAAACTATGGTCTGTACTTCGATTCAAGGTACCAATAACTGGGTTTGTGCAGTAGAGCAGAAACACAAACCTGAGGATGCGAAGCACACAGTTTGGTGTTAAGAGGGAAACTCGAAGAAGCGTGACTGAGAGAGAACGCGGCGCTGCTTAGATGATAGAAGAATCACAAATTAGGAGGAGTCGAACGATTTGAATCAGAATCTTGTGTGTTTTTGAAGTTCGGACAAGGTTTGATGATGTCTAGGGTTTTATTCTCGCCCTGCGTTAAACGGCGACGTTAGGGAAGAGAGTGGTTTCGATTTTAGGAATTAACTGGCCTTTTAAGGCCCACTATAGTAGCTTGACCCATCTCTGAATTTACAGTGAAAATACATTATTTTTGTCAACTAAACTGAAATTTGATTATAATTTTTTTTTTTAATAAATTTTGTTTTTCGTTAAAAATAAATCATTAATAATCAGTTTTATTTTATTTTAAATTTATCAATAATAATTATTATCTAAAAATATATATAAAATCCACCAAAATCTCTTTTAAACGGTTTTTTAAAGACTGATTTTTCTTTCAACAATAGGCCTGGGACTTATTATCTGGGATCCGGATTCGATCCGAGATCCGTTTTGGATCCGCTCCGAAAATAGGTTATCCGGGGCGTCCGGATCCGAATCCGGATAGTAAAATCAAGGATCCGTCAAAACCGAATCCAGATCCTAATATCTTAATTTTTAGGTCCGGATATCCGGATCCGTACTTTTAAAATATATTAAAATTTTAAATTTTATTAATAATTATATTTGATATTGTAATATTTATTCATAAAATTAGTTTTATAATAGTATATTTTAATTTTTAAAATATTATATTCATATTTGTATTTATAAATCTTTTATAAATACTTAATTTATATATTATTTTAGAATTTTAATATTGTTAAAAATATTATTTTTTATTTTATTAATTATTTTTACAAATCCGGATCTGGATATCCGCGGATAGTATGATAACTAGACGGATATCCGGATATCCGGAAACCCCAAATCCGGATCCAGATACTAAATCCACGGATCCGACGAATTTGAATCCAGATATCCCAAATTTCCTGGATATCCGGATCCGGATCCGTCCCACCCCTATTCAACAACAACCGAAAAAAAAAATTGAAAATTTTATTTTGTTAGTGTTAGGATTTGACTACAAATGGAAATAATCTTTTTGTAAGACTTGTTTCGAGATTTTAATTATTAAATATTAAAAAAAAACTTGGAAAACAAGGCAAAATGAAAGTAAATGGATATGCAGCAGTCAGTGTGGTTTAGAGTGTACATTGGGACCCCTTTGTCCTCGCGATTAAAAAAAAAAAAAAAAGATTAACCTTAGGGCTTGGAGAGCACGTCCTGATCTCAAGATGCGGACATTCTTGATTAACCAAGCTAAAAGCCTCGCCGACCAAACTCGTCGTCAACCTCCCACAAGCCGACGCTTACTCTCTCTTCTTCCATCTTCGTCAGCATCATCTCCTCTTCTTACTCTGTCTCGTTTCATGTATTCTACCTTGGAGATGTCTGCTTCTGATTCCACTTCATCTCTTCTTGTCTCCATCGATCCGAAGGTGTGTTCACTCAACTTGATTCATCCATCGGGTTGCTGTTTTAAAATTGTGGGTTTTGTGTGCTTTTCCTCCCTTGATCTGTAATTGTCTCTGTTTTAGGTTAAAGTTTTCATTTTTTCAGTGTGGATTTCGTTTCATTTCTTCTTATGAGTCTCTTCCTCTTAACCTATTGTCATTTCTTTTCTTATGAGTCACTTTTAATCATTGTAGAATTTGCATATGTGTGTTTCCTTTGAGTCACTTTCACTTTGCCTATATCATTTCTTTTTTATGAGTCACTTTTGTTTTTTTTTTGTCAGCTTATGAATCACTTTTAGTCATTGTAGATTTTGCGATGTGTGTTAATACTCTTTACATGTGCTCTGGCTAGTGAAATCATGAACATAATCTGTAACCTTGCTTTTAAAAAAAATATATAATTGATAATTGTTTACCTTTGATGACCCTTATGCCTCAGGGTATCAAGGGTTTGCATGATACAATTGGAGCTGAAACAGAAGCCCGTGAAGGTTTTAAGCTTCCTCAAAAGGCAGCTGATCAAGCTGCAAAGACCACACCAGATATTTTCTACTGCAAAAGCCTTCGCAGCCCCTCTGGAATAGTGTTAGTCCCTGGTTCTCGTTTCGGACAGGTAAAAAGAAAAAGAAACAAACCTTCACAAAAAAGTATATGTTTTTTGTAAAATATAAGCTGATTGTTTACATACATTCACTGTTAGGTTCCTGGAACATGGCACTTCAGACACACAATACTTCCACAAGAAAACAAGATTCCAGCGACAGTGAATCGTCACAGAGAGATACACAACAGTTCCGGTAAGAGTCCCGCCGCCACCAAGCAACCCGCGGCCAAGAGTGCCAAAAAGGTTTCCTCCAAGAGCTCCAAAAAGAAACCCGGCAAGAGTGCCGGCAAGGGTGGTTCCGCCACATTATTTCCAAAGAAAAGCAAATTCCCAAAACACCATCGAGGAAGACTAAGAGGAATATCTTCCGGTGACAATCGTATCTGTTTCGGAAGATATGCACTTCGAACACTCGCACCCGCTTGGATCACATCTAGACAGATGGAAGCAGCGAGACGAGCAATGGTACGACACGTACCACGTAGTGCAAAGATTTGGATACGTATGTTTCCGGACAAGGCGGTTACGGGAAGACCGTGTGAGGTACGTATGGGTGGTGGGAAAGGACCTCAGGAGTATTGGGTAGCCGTGGTTCAACCAGGTAAGATTCTTTATGAGATGGCTGGTGTACCCGAAAGTGTAGCTAGAAAAGCTATTACAGTAGGTGCTTCCAAAATGCCTATAAAGACCCAATTCATTTTTAATGAAAAAACTATATAACATTCTTGGGTTACAAGATTATAAGTTTAACTTTTTCTTGAATAAACAATATTTTTTTACTTCCTTTGCACTGAAAGAAGGTAGACAAAATATGATATCTGAATATGTAGCATGTATTCAGACAACATGAGATCTAGTTATGGTTGAATTGATATGTACTGCTCTGAGGTCTTATTGGCTTTGTCTTTGAGAGCTCTCTATAGACTATAGCAATTATCTCCAAATATATCATTTATCATCGTCTCAAGCAAGTTATGTTCATGGCTAGAACGTGTGAATGATTGTGAGGACTAATCATCAGTGAATGGCCTAAAAATCATTAGACTATCCTCACCATCTGGTACACCATAGTTTGCTACCCAAAAGTTTGCTACCCAAAAGTTTTCTCATCTGGAGCCTCAGGAACAGAACAAGTGAACAACTCTAAAAGAGAGTGCACAATGAAGAGATTCCATACCTTGGTGTCCATTTCAGCAATCTCTGATTATGTTACTTGTAGCTTTGTTTAGCAGCAATAATAATGTAGAGGATTGAATCTGTCTCACAGTCACATAGTTCCACTGACTAAGAACCCTGACGATGAGCTAAATTTTTTTTTTCTCAATTGAATGTTAAATTTAATTCAAAGAAAAAAGATCTTGTTACAACTTGTGTGTTTCTACTTCTAACTTGCCAAAGAAGTAATCAAAATCTAAAAAACTCCCAAAAATTTTGACCAGACTATCTTGTGTCAAACCACATAGCCATGCCATCTCTATACTCCTTGTCTCCCCTTCTACGAATCACTGTAAACTGGTTTCTCATTGCTTTATCCAGCCTCTTAATCAGTACTGTTGCAGGAACAGCAGACTCACCATGCCTTCTTCTATTTCGTTCCCTCCAAATAGTATGAACCGTTAACTGAAGAATATATCTCGAAATGAACATCTGAGTTTTACTCCAACTCGATCTGCCAGTGACAAGTCTAACAAGACTTTCCCAGTTTACCGTATATTGATCTTTAAGCACACCCTTCATAGTGCTTCCCAAACTTGTGCTGAATAAGCATACTCAAAGAACAGGTGGGTTAAGGTCTCCAAAGGCTCTTGACATAAAACACAAGATGCATCTACATTACCATTCCAGCACTGCGTTTATAAGCTAAACTGCATGTATAAGAGATCTTTAAACTGAACTTGTAACTCAGTTCTGCAGTTGAATTGTACTGAATAGGCCTGGGCATTCGGGTCTTCGGGTCGGGTTCGGATCGGGTCCTTTCGGGTTCGGGTCCTTCGGGTCTACGAGTTTAGGACCCGATAGGGTAATTTAAAATTCTCGGTTCGGGGTCGGTTCGAGTCGTCTCGGGTCCGGGTCGGGTCGGGTATAGAATCTAGGAACCGGTAATACCCGGTATTTTTCTGTTCTTAAAGATTTCGGGTCGGTTTTCGGGTTATCGGGTCCAAATTAGGGTAAAATTCAACAATTTCGGGTTGGTTTTATTTTTTCGGGTCGGATTTACCTGTTTTCGGGTCAAATTTAGCTGTAACGGGTATTTTTTACCCTATAACCCCGAAATTTTACCCTATAACCCTACACTAAAAACAATTTAAAACCTGCAATAAATCAAATCTTCACAAATTTATATTACCTACTGTAAATACTAAATCTAATTTCCCATTCTAATACTTTCAAACTTTAACTTCAAATATTAAAAACTAAATTTTAAAACTAGTTTTGTTTAGATTTAATTGCAACTCTTAAACCTAAACCCTAAACCACATTCCAAACCCTATATCACAAAACATTAAATTTTAATTTTAAAAAATCTAAATATATTATGATATGTATCTCCCAAACTAATACTTTTGTATCTAAACTACAATCCTTTGTTATACAAGCAATTAAACATTTTAATTTTACAAACTTTTTTAGAAATTGACTTCATATATATCTTATATCTAAAATCCAATCCCTAATTCTCAACCCCTAAACCCTGAATTTTAAACATTAAAATTAATTTTTAAAATTAAAACATATAATATTTTAAACTAATGTGCTTCTAATTGGTCAATTTAGAAAAACAAGGATCACCCAATTTTAGATTCGGTGAATAAATGTATGAAGAAGAATAGAAAAATGATTATTGGGCCTATCCATGGGCCTAAAATGGATAATCAGACCAAGAACTGAATTAAAGATTTTCACGAGAAAGCGACGTTTTAATTTTCTGTTTTTCCTGAAAAAAAGAAGAAAAAAAAAAAGTAAAAAAGCAATGTGGCGAAGGTCAGCATCGTTTATCCTCGACGAGCGACGACGAACCTCGAATTCACCTCCCATGGCAGACAACAACACCACGCGAGCCCCTTTCCAAAACCCCGACGCCATCTCCGCCTACTACCAGACCCGAGCGGCCCACCACGGCGTCATCACAAGCGACTGGCTAGCCCAGGCTCAAGCCGCCGTGGGAGGCGTCTCCGGCGAGGAGTATCCCGACTCATCCGTCGCCGAGACCGGAAAGGAGAAGACTTTCAATGTAATCGAGGAGTTCAACGGCTGGAGAAAACAGCCGGATCTGGCGGAAGCCGTCGCGGCTATCAGAGCTTTGGCTGCGGTTATACGCGCGAGCGAGGCTAGCACCATGATGGAGCTTGAGATTGAGCTCAAGAAAGCTTCCGACACACTCAAGGTGAAAACTTGACTTCATTACGTGTTTTTTTTTTTGGTAATGAAAGGACAAAAGTTTAGTGTTGTTCTGTTTTTTAATTTTTTCTTTTGTTGTTGTTGTTTAGTCGTGGGACAAGACATCGATCTCCTTGACTGCTGGATGCGATCTGTTCATCAGATACGTGACGAGGACGTCTGCTTTGGAATACGAGGATTTTAACTCGGCTAAGTCTCGTCTCCTTGAACGCGCTGAGAAGTTTGGTGAAATCTCTTGCAAGGTACTTTCTTTTTTCTTTTTTTACATCATAATAGAAGAAGAAGAAGATGTGAAGGGTGTTTTGGCTTTGTGTATGCAGGCTCGTAAGATTATTGCAATGCTTAGTCAAGATTTCATATTCGATGGTTGTACCATATTGGTTCATGGACTCTCTAGAGTTGTTCTTGAAATACTCAAGACTGCTGCTCAAAACAACAAGCTCTTCCGAGTTCTATGCACAGGTTCCTTTCTCTTTTGCATCTCTTTAAATATCCACACTTGTTCGTTCTACTGTGTTCCTGTTAGATACATGCTGTTGTATGCACTCTGTGTTCCTATTAGGTATGAAGTCATAGCCAGTTAATGCATTTTGTTTTCATGGTTTTTATGAGTCTCTGAGACATGTTGGTGCTTTTGGTCTACGTAATCTTGGCATTAGGTCTCATTCTCTTGTGATTTTGTAGTATTAGTAGCCTCTCTCATTGAACCGTTTTCATGAATTACAGAGGGAAGGCCGGATGGAACAGGAGTTTTGTTATCAAATGAGCTATCGAAGCTCGACATTCCAGTGAAACTGCTGCTTGATTCAGCTGTGGCGTATAGCATGGACGAGGTGGATATGGTGTTTGTGGGAGCAGATGGAGTTGTAGAGAGTGGCGGTATTATCAACATGATGGGAACTTACCAGATTGCACTAGTCGCACACAGCATGAACAAGCCGGTCTATGTTGCGGCCGAGAGTTACAAGGTAATGTGGATTTGTTATTGAAGATCCAAGAGAGGGAGAGGATTGCTTAGTGATATGAAAGTTGTTTGTGTTTTGCAGTTTGCTAGGCTTTACCCATTAGACCAAAAGGACATGGCACCGGCGCTGAGACCGATAGAGTTTGGTGTAAAGATTCCGGAAAAGGTGGAAGTAGAAAGGTCGGCTAGAGATTATACTCCGCCACGGTACCTAACGCTCCTCTTCACGGACCTTGGTGTTCTTTCTCCCTCTGTTGTTAGCGATGAGCTTATTCAACTCTATCTCTAATCGTCACACTCCTAATTAATTACTACGTAGTTTGATTCGACTTCAAAGATGGTCAAGCTTTTTATCCTAAAAGCTTATTTCGACTTTTTGTATTATGGACCGTGGACCAAAAGACAACCTAGTTGTTTTTTGGAGTCGTTTTTTTGTTTTTGTTAATTGAGGTGTCTGAACCGAAACCCCACGTTATACCGATTAGTCGAGTTAGTGTTCTGTCCATGAGCTGGAACAGATTTTTCTTTTTGTTACATGAGTGTCAAAAATATCAAAACGTGAAATCATGAGTTAGTTGAGCAAAACGAGTCGATAATGATATAGAACGTGAAATCATGAGTTGAGTTAAACGAATGTAAACACTTTAGATAAAACATACAGTATATAAATATAAGACCAAAGTGTAACACATATTAAGAAAACACTTCATCACCTACGACTTTGAGACAGAAACGGAACCCCCGCAACGTCTAGGTATCCATCGTTACCTGCTTGACCTTGATCATTCCTAACCGTTAGATTCTCATCCGTCATTTTCCACTCAATCGCAGCCATCGGATCCTGAAACACTGGAGCATTCATCTGAACCGTCCGATCACCACCCAGCTGACAAATCCTAATCCACAAATTCTCCCTTAAACCACTCAACGCCCTCATGTACTCCTCCATCTCCTCTTCCGGCACACTCTCCACCGCCCTCTCCCACCACTTCATACCGTCTACCTCCTCCCCTTCGTTTGCCACGTCACCACCGCGATGCGACCTAAGCATCACGGGAGTCTTGCGCAAGTAGTTCTCGATGAGCGCGTCCACGTTACCAAACGTGTAGATCCTACCGCGACGTGAAAACGTTATGATACCGATCTGTGCGCCGCATAGGACGCTTAACTCTGCCGCTTTTTTGAAAAGTCCCGTTCTGCGTTTCGAAAACGTTACCTGTCTCCGGCACTCCTCGTCGATCTGTTTGATCTCTATCTTCTGTCTACCTTTGGTGGATTTAGGGTTTTGTTGGGGCTTTTGTTCCGTGAGGGGCAAGCAAGTGGTCGATGAAGGTTCTCCATCCTCCATGTGATAATGATGAGAGATGATTAGGGAATCACAAGAATACTTTGAGTTAACCCTAGTTACAAAAAGAAAGAGACTTCCTTGAAGAAAAAAATATTCCGATATTACATTTATATAGATAGTTTGAAGTCAGTTAAGGAAGATTTGTCTCTTCATTATATACGCTAATGGTGGTATTAAATGCTCTTCATAATAAAAATTCCAGTTTTTATGGAAAGATACCATAAAATGAAACTTACCCCTTTTTAATCTAAGCCGTAACATTATTTCCTAGATTTACAAGATAATGAGATAAACCACTTTCTTTTTTTTTTTTTTTTTTGAAAGACTTCAAAAAACCCTTTGTACAATTTAATGCTTCTTTGTACAGAAAATTAAAAGCTATACAAAATATTTGATGATTAGATCATCTACTTCCAAACCATATTTCCATGGCCTTCTCATAGTTGTTCTCAGCTCTTTTCCTCAAAGATGAGATCCTATTTCGTATTAGCTTATCCAAGAAGATGATTAGCCTAGCTGAAGAATGGGGAGTTTCTCCCACACGGCGAGCATTTCTCTCGCGCCATATAGTATAAGCTGTAGCTTGGAAACAGTATCGAAAGAGAAAGGTGGATACTTTGTCGGGAAAGACCCACCACTAGTCCGTTGTAGCACACTGGTTAATTTCAAATCTATGATAAACCCCTTTCAGTTTTACGTGTTTAATAAACTACTGGTGATTGGTACGCCTGGGCATCCGGGTCTTCGGGTCGGGTTCGGGTCGGGTCTTGTCGGGTCCGGATCTTTCGGGTCCTGGAAATTTAGACCCATTTAGATATCCATAATTTTTCGGTCGGTTCCGGTCGGTCTTGTCGGTCCGGTCGGTTCGGTAATACCCATAATTTTTGGATTCGGGTCGGGTCCGGGTCGGGTTCGGTATCTATAATAATAAAGGAGAGTTTTTTTTCTCCTTGGGGGGAAAAATGCCATGTGGCACTCTCTTTTTAATAATATTTTTTTTCAATCTATATTTAATGGGTTTTGATGTTAATTGTGAAAGACATTAGATTTTTAATTTTTCCTCATACAAGCCCAAACGCTTTAACAAGATGTTTTGAACTGACCGGATCTGCGGTTGAGCCGGTAAATCCGGTGACCCAATATAAATTGGGTTTGGCCTAAAATTTAAAAATCTGCAAAAACCCACAAAAATTCAATAAAGCCCGAAACCTGATACCAGTTGCAACACTGGTTGAACCAACATATAGTTTTAAAAAATAGTTATGTTTTTAAATTTATTTTATAGATTTCCAATTAAAAGAATAAGATCATATGATCATGTGGATTACAAAAACAGAGTTTTAGATTGTTAAAGAAGAAGAACCTAGCGAATTACAAATTTATTATTCACATTAGACATAAATATTTATGAATTTCATGTCTTGATTTTTTTAGATGTCATAACTCTTATGTTACAATTTTTTTTTAAAATAGTATAAACTATTTCTTAATATTTTGTGTCAAATGAAAATAAAAATATAGAAACTAAAGTTAAGTATTTTCTAAATGTTCTTAAACATAAAATAGATACATATCCAAACTATTATTTTATGTTTTAAAAACATTTAAAAATATTAACTTTAGTTTTTATATATTTATTTTCATAGCAAATATATTATTATATAATAAAATTAATTCATTTATTAATCCGCGGTTGACCCAATGAATCGTTCGGTTCAGTCTTCGGGTCGGGTTTCAAAATACTGGTTTATAGGATTTCTTTGTATTTGATGTTGACGATGGAGTATAGAGTCTCTACGATTCTCCTTCTTTAACGCAATCGACGTAACCGTTCATATAATTAATCCAGAAATTCCACTCTTCCCACTCTCTCCTATTGAAAACTTCTTTAGTTCCTGCCTTCTCAGCTTCATCGGCTATGCATAGACGGTGTGAGAGCTCGGACGAGAATCCCTTTACTTTTTCGAATTCAGATCATGTTGAATTCCCAATTTCATTGCTCGGAGTTGAAAACAAACCGGTATAGAGATGTTGTTCAGACTAGGCTACAACAATTTTGGCAAGCTTGAAATGTTAAGAAAAAGGTGAGATGTTGGGGTTGATATGTTGTTGATTAATGGGAAGATACACCGGTTTTTTAGTTCAGTTTACCAATTAATGATCGTTTGCTTTTAAAGTAGTAGTTTTCTTGCGCGTCATCCCCTTTCTCAGGTGGTATTCCTACATTCGTCAATCAACTTTCACATGTTTAACACCTTCAAACATCTCTTGAAAGAAAGCTCAGTCTATGACTTTAGTATTTATGATGAAACCAGGAGCAACCCTAACTTCACATATGATGACCCCCCTAATGCCATCTTATTCACAGAGCAGACTCTGTTTGTTGACCTAGAAGAGACGACACACCCGATCTTGATGGAGAGTTCTAGATACCGAAATTACGAGCTCTTCATGTCATTAGCCTACACAAAGACGATTTACCAGGTTCATTTTTCTTTTTAAAGTTTTACAGCCAGTCAATATAATAACTTAACAAAATCCAGCATAATAGCAGCTTACTTCTTTTGGTTCGCAGGTATCATAAGAAAATTTTGGGTATTAAAACTATTTTCAACAAAGAGAACCAAAGCACTCACCTAATATGGCTAACTTAAAATTCAAAGATATATCTCAAATATCTTACTTTTTATGAACTTTCTCAATTTAATATAACTGTAATCTTAATGTTTGGACATGAATAATAATGGAAGTCTTCGTAACTGCATGGTATTAAGTGTTTGAATCAGTGTATTTGAAGGACTCGCAATACTCCTTGATAAAAAATATAGCTGCCTTGGGTGTAGAACATATATATTAGATACTCACCAATTATTTTACCAAAGATTGACACTTCATCTTTATTTTTTTATAAAGTTTATAAAATTTGAGACTTATTTTATCTTTCTATTATTTGAACTAAATATATCAGTACAAGTTTGATACTTCATAACTATTTTAATAATTAATAATGTAAGTATGTTTTCTAAATAAAACATCAACTTTGTTTTATGTTTAAATTTCAACTAAATTAACTTTGTTACGACTATCAGCTTCTTACTGTACTTTTATTAAATTGATTAGTGACAACCACTTATGCTATTCTACTTTGAACTAAACAACTTCAAACAAAGTAATACACTAAGGTTGCTAACCACTATAAAAAAATCAGAAAATATCATTTTTAACATATTTTCATTTTCATATTTTTAACATATTTTGTTTACCAAGTGCATATAATAAATTATAGATTTATGTAAGAATACAACATACGAACCCGGCGCGTAGCGCCGGAATACCACTAGTTTAAGATATAAAAAGAAAATAAAATATTCAAATTCCATCAAATTTAGTCAAAATTTATCATATATATCTAAAATTTTACAAAATAACTTAAAATAAACTATTAATAGTTAAAATAGAACATTTTAATTCTATATTTTACATTTCAAACTTCATATTACTTAGAAATGTTACAAAAGAATGACAAAGATTGTTAATAAAAAGATATTTTAAAGTTTTAAAGTCGGATTTGAATCGGGTCTATTCGGGTCGGATCCTTTTCGAGTTCGGGTCTGTTCGGGTCGGTTCTTTTCGGGTCCGGGTCCATTCGGGTAGAAAATTTTTGGACCCAATAGGTACTTGTAAATTTTCGGTTCGGTTTCGGGTCGGGTATTTTCGGGTCGGTTCCGGATCGGGTTTTCGGGTCCAGGTTAAAATGTCCAGGCCTAATTGGTAGCTAATATATACGATTCAGTAAATTAAAATTACCACTTGCTGGAACTTAATTGATACTTTGCGATGACGGGCCACGGCCAACGTTTTCTTTGACCATAGATACCGATCTTAGCCGTAATCAAAGCGTATCACTTAAATCCGCAAAGTTAGTCAAACCCCAAATATATGTGAAATAGAATAACTTTGGGGTTTTACTAAAAAAAGATCAAGTGAATTAAAGTACCACTCATCAGGCCGTGCCTAGTAAGGCATATAAAAAACATTCACTTATGGCAAATAACTATTTAGAAAAATTTACAGGGCATTATTACATAAAATTATGGGATAATTTGAATAATAATCTATAAATAGTTTGAAATTTGAAAAATACATATTGTTTTTATTATTTTGAAAACTACACTTTATTTATATATGAAAAGACATTTTTATCCATATCATATATTTCTAAAATATAATTTCAAAATTAATAATATTATTATTAGAACCTTAGCTAGGGCTGGGACGGATCCGGATATCCGGGCTATTCGGGGTATCCGGATCCGGATCTGTCGGATCCGTGATTTTAATATCCGAATCCGGATTCGTGCCTTCCAGATATCCGGGTTCCGGATACCGGTCTAGATATCATGATATCTGTGAGTATCCGGATTCGGATCCGGATCCGTCAAAATAATTAAAAAAAAAAATTTTTAAATACAAAAATCTATAAATATTACATAAATTAAATATTTTTACAAAATTTATAAATGTATTTATGCATATAATATTATTAAAATTAAAATGTAATATTATAAGACTAATTTTATGTATAAATATTAATAAATCAACTATATTATTAATAAAAAATTAAATTTATATATATTTAAAAAACGGATCCGGATATTCGGACCTAAAATTCCAGATATCCGGATCCGGATTCGACGGATCCGGCATTTTACTATCTGGATCCGGATCCGGGCGCTCCGTATATCCTATTTTTGGAACGGATCCGGATCGGATCTCGGATCGGATCCGGATCTCGGATAATAAAGGTGAAAATGTGCATTACAAAGCTTCGAACATATTTAACTTCTTGCGAATCTTTTAGACTGTTTTTATTTTGAATCTCTATTTCTTACCAGTGTGTATTACAGAGTGGTGGTGAAAGAAAATGTTAGTTTGGTGAAAAGTGAAAATAATCAAATTTATTAAAAAATCAAAACTAAATCAATTACCGAATCCGAAGACAAACGGTAAATACACTTAAATATAGAAAGAATGAACTTTCAAACTAGAGAAAAAATTGTTTTGCAAAAACAGACTGAGAAAAAAAATCACAGAAAGAAAACATGTTATCTTTTTTTTTCAAAAAGTTCAAAATTTAAGATATTGTATAGATATTATAAAGATTTCTTTTTTAAAAAAAACATAGCTTATTATTGTTGAAATTTTTAATTTAAATATTAAATAAATTATGATAGTAAAAATGATAATAATATTAATATTTAGATGGGCTACTTTAGTAAATTCATATATAAGAGAGTGTATTTTTCAAAAAACTTAAATGATAGTGTAGTTTTCAAATTAAAATCTTCTATAAGTGTATTTCTCCAAATTTTTCCTAAAACTAGATCTTTTTATCAGCGCTACGCGCGGATTATGTTCTATATATTTTCTTTTTAACTTTTGATATTTTAAAAATATTTCACATTAAATCGCTGTAAAACATTATTATAAATAATAAAACAGATCATGATAAAAAAAATAGTTATAATGTTAATGATTAGTAACTGATTATATATGTTTAAGTATAACTGATTTTTTTTGCTAAAATGTCACATAATATTTTTTAATAAAGTATATGTTTTCTAAATATATTTAAATTTCTGTAACGTTTTTTTTGTTTTTATGTTTTTGGCCAGTAAAACATTCTATGCTGAACGAATAACTTAATCAATTTAGATACCATTCTTATGTTAAGGACTTATTAATTCAAACCAAATATAATTCCTTTGAAAATATTTATTGCATGAAAAAATAATGCAATTAATTTCCTTATAAAGTTATTCAGCTTATATATATATATATGTATATATATTTTACTAAAGACTCTAACATCTAAAAGAGTATATTTCCACTTAGAATTTTCGTAAAAAAAAATTGTAGCATCTAATTTCGGTTTGGTATACCTTATATCATCTTTTTGTTTATTATTTGTCATTTATTTATATGGTTTAGAATATATTTTTTTCGGTTTAAATATATTTTCTTACAATTATAGTAAAGAAAGCTAATTTAATATACTCAATGTTTCTAAGTTAAACTATGTGGTATCTCTTATTCAAATAACAAATTTCATACAAATAATTTTGTTTTATGGTATTTATTTGTGTGATTAATTTATTTCGGTATTTATATTTTTTTGTTGGCCTACTTTATAATCAATAAAATTTATCCTCACATTATGTGATTTTAATTTCTCATTCTTTATATTTTGGGTTATGTTCTTTAATCTACTTGTATTTCTTGTATTTATAGGTGTTTTGGTTTTTATAGTGTAGAATTTTGAGTTTAGCTTCCAATTTAAAAGTGATATTGAAAACAGACCGGACTTCTAAAGCTTTAATTGCCCACATTTAGAAGGGTGTATTCAACTGAGAGTCTTAGATGATTTGTATTAAAATGACAAATTCACTGTTATTCAAACATGAATTTTAAAAACTCATTTAAAATCCAGTGTTATTGAAATTTACATTTCGTAAAGTACTTTGAAATCCATTGTTATTGAACTTTTTTTAAGTTGTGGAGTTTAAAAGTTTTCAGGTGATTTTATGGTGTTTAGGTGGAGTTTTTTAGTTAAAAAAAATTAAAACCCAAATCTCATGGTTTTAGGTGATATTCTATAGTGTTTTAACAAAATTACTTAAATCTCTGCAACTTATTAAAATCATCTAAAACACATTTAAAAATCAAATCACCTCAAATGTTAGATTGAATACACCCCCTTAGTATATATATTTAATGTTATTATGATAAACCTTGTCTTTTTTTTAATCTTTCTTGAGTAGAATTATTACTGGAAAGTAACTACTAAAAAATTCCATTATTAAACTAATAGTTTTGCATAGGAGCTTTTTAATATCATAAGTTGTACATGAAAATATAATAACAATTACAATACGCATAAGGTTTTGTTAGTTGGAAACAAATAATTCGGAAAACAAACAAATCAATCACATGATATGAGATCCCATCCCAATAAGATAATAGTACGTGTTATGTAATCCTACTAAGAATCTATTTAATAAAGTTGCTGAGAATTTATTTCATCCTTTCTCCGTTTCATATTAAATATTTTCTCTATTTCATTTTAAGTGTCGTTTATAGCAATGTTTTCGTTACAGAATTATTTTAGGATTTCAATTCAATTTGTATCATTAATTTATATTTTTTATCTTTACATAAATTAAGAAAAAAAAAACAAAAGCGATATAATTCTAAATATTAAATAAGGAAAAAACCAAATATTTAATCATTTTTTAATTAGCATGAATTTAGAACGACAATTAAAATAAAACGAAAATAATATATGTTAGAGTCTTATTTTATTTTGTTATTAATCTGTTGTAATTAGAATATGATCTGCGATATTTACAACCTAATTGATTAAAATATGTAAATTAAAATCATTTATCTCTTGACGCTCTTGTTAAATCTTTTTCTCTTTATAGTTATACTAGGGCCGGCCCGCCCTACGGGCGGGATATACTTTACTTATAATCAAGATTATTATTTTTTATATGATTTGTGGCTTGTGTTTTAGGTTTACATTTTCAAGAGATATATATGAGATATACTATTTTTTAATTTAAAATTAATCAAACAACTAATTTTTACTATTAGCATAATTTAACTCTCTCTCTCTCTCTCTTCACCCTACGGGCGTGTTAGTAACCGAAAATACATAAATATATCAGTGAAAGAGTATCTCAAAATGTTTAGCTTACTTAAAGTTTAACTTTTATTGTGTATGTTTTGTTATTTTTTTATAGATCATGATCATCTTAATATTAAAATGTTCATGAATCCATAATAGTTTTACTTATTCTTTTTGTTTATTCTACTGTAATTATGATAATTTTGATAATAAGTAAAATAATTTTTTATACAAAAATCTTAGATTATATTTTTTCCATATAAATATTTTTAAAATTTATGTCTTTAATAATATATTATTAATTACGTGCTAAAATATTATTTTAGATTGATGTCAAATGTTTGGTTAGACCTAAAATAAAATATTGATCAAAAACAAATTCTGGATTATTAAATAATTTACCAATAAATTTGGTTTAAAGCAAAAAGATGTTGAAAATGTGGAAATAATTAATAAAGTTTTAAAAATTATAGTTTTAAACTTTTAGACAATTTTTCTTGATCAAATATCATCACGAAAAAAAAGGATTCAGTTTTATTAGTTGTGAAACATTATTTTCGTGTGTATATATATATATATATATATATATATGTGTGTGTGTATTTGAAACTATTGTTTTTCATATTGTTTTTATTAGGTTAACCGGTGTCATTTGTCGATAAGAGAGTATTTATGCTGTGGGAAATGATTGTTCTAAATAAGGCATATGCCAACGTTTGGACAAAACTACAATGCTTCAATTTCATGTAAGAACATGCTTAGTATTCCACACTCATCTCATTCGTCCACCGTCCTCGTTTTATTGTGATATATGCAGACTCAAACTTAGAAGTATAATAAGAAAAATGTATTTTACTTATATATAAAAAATCAGCCCATTTCGAAGACATAGAAGCATCCAAGTTAAATAGAATTCATATTTCAGTAGCGATATGGAAAATATGTAACTGAAGTATACTCACAAATCACAGTCATGCATACTCATACAGGGTTTTATATCCATAAGTATCTGCACTAACAGTTGTATCCTTGAGATCAGGGCCAACAACCTTTTAGGGAGCCATAGTGATGAAAAATCAACACCAAGATGTTGGAAATTATTATGAGCTAAAGATAAATATTAAAAAAAAAAATTCACTAAAAAAAGTTATCTCCCTTATTCGATCCTCTTCCTCCTTTCTCTTCTTCTCTGTTTATTCTGTTTCTCATCTCATTTCTTTTACTTCTTATCACTTTTCTGTCACAATCCGTTAAGCACAACCATGAGTTTAACAAATCTTTTTTCATCATTTTTTTGTGTTGTTTATAAAGAGAAATGAACTGATGATTTTGTTGGAAGAAAATTTTCATATTTATAATGAAGGATTAACACAGAGGAATGAATGAAGGGGTTCACTGAATGTGAGATCGCGTGAGAAGTAGGTATTAATGCGATTGTTAATGAAGATGCATGAACCAAGTTGATTTCCGTAACGGCGCCAGATTAAAGAAGTCTATTCGGCTTCTAACTGACATTGATCGGAATCGTTCGTCACCGATGAAACCATTGGATTTCTATTGACAGTTGACTGAACGGGAATTGTTGCACGATGGCTATTTTCCTTAAGTTTCGTATACAATTGTTTGGAGAAGATGTATTTAAGCCATATTAAACACATAAAACCCTTTAAACCAAGAATTAATGAAACATTCAGTTTTGAATGACCGTGACACGTGTTGACACCACAACATTCGAATTAGTGACATGGAATCCCATGTGGCATGCTTCAGGAGTGAGGAAACTCTATTTTATATAAATAGATTAAAGATATTTCTTTCTGTATCTTCATATTTAAAATTAAATATATATTTTCAATAATGTTTATAAAATATAAATTTTGATATATTTCAGATATTATATAGATGATTCAATTCATATTAACAGCTAATAAACTATTATTTAAATTTAACTTTGTAATTTGTATCTATATTTTTATTTGAATAATTTATACAGTTAATTTATGTATCAAAGTATTAACTTTTGTTTTGTATTTAAGAAAAATTCATTATGATTATTATATGTTTTCTCCGTTTTAGTGTATAAATAGATTTGAAGATTAAATTTAAAAGTTAAAACTAATCATATAAGTTTAAAACTTAAATTGTAATTTGAAATATAATCTATTCTAAGTTATTCTTTATAGTTAATTAAGTGCTATAGACAAAAGAATATTTATCTTAGTATTTGTATATTTCAGGTTTACAAAAAGAGATACATAATCAATTTGGATGATGTAATTATCACAGAAGATGCAAACTATGAAAACATACTAATTTGAATTTATAAACACATGTGTTTGTTCTCTGAAAATCAAAAGATGTTGCCCAATTGCAAACTCCATTACGTTGTAAACATAATCGGGCGTGTGCATGCAATATATTTCACTCATAAATTCTTAAAACCGATTGCTCCGTCGGTTCCATTGTTGATCATTGCAGGAAAATCAATTCGTTGTTTAGAAAATGACTGGTCAGTCCAACTGCAGAAGTACATAGTGTCAAGTTACATTAATATTTTGCTCATGTCACTGTAAAAAATCGTTTCCAGTGAAAAGTTATACACATAGCATTTACACTGATAGACTTTGAAAAGGGACAGTGATAGGACCTAATAGCTCACCACATCAGCTCTAGCAGGAAAGAGTCCTCCAATGATCACCCGAATCCAATCCCTGGTCTTGAGGTTCAGAGCCAATGGCAGTGGGATAAAACAGTAGTTCAGCACCCTGTAGAACCATAGCTCGATCTAGCAGCCTTGGGAAACCACTGATCCAAACACATAGCTGGATAAAACATTGCACCAACACTACTAGAAAACACAACTTTAGCGACGAAGTTTAACGAGGAAAATAAAACCTCGTAAAATAACGTGGTTTTTACGAGGAAACTAGAAAGCAACGTCAGTTCGTCGTAAAGTAACGAGGAAAACATTTCCACGTAAAAAAGACGTAATGTAACGTGGTTCTTACGAGGAAAATTGTCTTCCTCGTAATGTCGACGTAAATATAGCGTGTTCTTTACGAGAAAAGTATTTGCGTGTAAATAACGACGAAATTTCGAGTCTACCAATTTTGTAGGTGTAACACGTTTTTTTTTCGGCTACCTAACAAAATTTCGTAGTTAATTCGTAGTAAAATCTCAACTACCAGATTCGAAAATTTCCTATAAATATGAACCTTTGAAGATCATTTTAAACACACCAAGAAGAAAAAAAATAAAAACATGAAAGAAAAAATGTCGGACTCGGAAATATTTTCGAGTTCGGAGGTGGATGTATATGCATAGAGATGCTAACGGAGAGTGACGAAAGAATACCTTGCGGGGCTGGAGACATTTATGCATCAGGCAGATTCCACAATCACTGGCCCAAGAAAGCGGTAAGATGTTCGTCCTTGTCGAATGCAACAATTGAAATTGGCAAATCGTGAAAATGTTTGGAAGCATTTAATAAATAGAGGTTTCACGCCAAATTACTTATCTGGTTTCAACATGGAGAAGGTTATAATTATGATGAGAATCATGAAGCTAGTAGTAGTAATAGCAATTTTCGGGAAGAACAACGGTTGATCATCATCATTTGCATAATGAACATAGTTACCATCAAGAAGAGCAGATGGTAGATTTTGATCACGGTTCATGATATGGTAGCTGATGCATTCAGTAGCTCATGATGAAGATGAAGAACCTAATATAGATGCAAAAAGTTTTCTGAAATGTTAGATCTTTGCGAATCAGCCACTTTACGATGGTTGTAGAGAAGATCTCTAAATTGTCGTTGGCAGCTAGAATGATGAATATTAAAACTGATCACAATCTACCTGAAAGTTGCATGAATGAATGGGCAGACTTGTTGAAAGAGTATTTGCCGGAAGACAATGTGTCTGCTGATTCTTATTATGAGATTCAGAAACTGGTTTATAGTCTTGGCTTGCCTTCGGAGATAATAGATGTTTGCATTGACAATTGCATGATCTACTGGGGAGATGATGAGAAGTTAGAAGAATGTCGATTCTACAAGAAGCCACGATTCAAGCCGCAAGGACGGGACGAATGTGGCACCGCACCAAAGGATGTGGTACCTACCAATTACGACAGATTGAAAAGATTGTACCAATCGAGCAGATTGCTGGGAAGATGAGATGGCATGCCGAGCACACTCAGACGGATGGTGAGATGACTCATCCATCAGATGCAAGAGCCTGGAAACATTTCAACAAAATACATCCAAAATTCGCTAGCAATAGCCGGAATGTGTATCTCGGATTATGCACAGATGGATTTAGTCCATTCGGAATGTCAGGGAGACAATATTCATTGTGGCCAGTCTTTCTTACGCCATACAACCTGCCACCGGAGATGTGCATGCAACGAGAGTTGCTATTCTTGACCATATTAATACCTGGTCCCAACCATCCAAAAAGGTCTCTTGATGTTTTCCTATAACCACCGATAAAGAGTTGAAGGATTTGTGGTCAACAGGGAAGAGGACGATGACCGCTCAACGAAGACGAATTTTACGATGCGAGCGATGCTTTTGTGGACCATAAGTGACTTTCCTGCCTATGGGATGTTATCTGGATGGACTACACATGGGAGATTAGCTTGTCCATATTGTAATGGAATGACAGATGCGTTTCAACTGAAGAATGGTAGGAAGACAAGTTGGTTCGATTGTCACCGTCGGTTTCTTCCCATTGGCCATCCGTACCGAAGAAACAAGAAATTGTTTAGGCACAAATGAGTTGTGAGAGACACTCATCCTCCATATTTAACTGACAACAAATTGAAGCTAACTCGATTACTATGGAGCTCGAAACAGTTCCTCGTGGTGGTAATTGGCATGTCCCCGGTAATATGCCTAATTTTTACGGTGTTCAGCACAATTGGCACAAGAAGAGTATATTTTGGGAGTTGCCATATTGGAAGGATCTTCTTTTGCGCCACAACCTCGATGTGATGCATGTAGAGAAGAATTTCTTTGAGAACATCATGAATACAATATTGAATGTCCCAGGAAAGACAAAAGACAACATAAAATCGAGGATGGACTTGCCGGATATTTGCTCAAGAAGTGAGTTACATATAAAAAGCAGTGGACAAGTTCCCGTTCCGATATTCAGATTGTCTTCCAAAAAAAAGTCGGTGTTGTTAACCTGGGTGGCATCAGAAGTGAAGTTCCCCGATGGGTATGTTTCAAATCTCTCTAGATGTGTTGAAACGGGTCAAAAGTTCTCTGGGATGAAGAGTCATGATTGTCACGTATTTATGCAACGACTACTTCCCTTTGCATTTGCGGAGCTACTTCCAACAAACGTACATGAAGCACTTGCAGGTAATAAATTATAACCTAGTAATTTTATAATGGTTTAGTTTGCAATAATATATGACTAATGCGTTTTTTTTTTTGGAATTAGGCATCGGAGCATTTTTCAGGCATCTGAGCACACGCACTCTTAAAGAAGAAGTTGTGGAACAGCTTCAGGAGAACATTCCATCTTATTGTGCAACTTGGAGAAAATATTTCCTCCGAGATTTTTTGATGTCATGGAGCATCTAGCTATCCACCTCCCATATGAGGCATTGCTTCGTGGACCTGTACATTACGGATGGATGTATCAGTATAAGCGAGCCATGAAATATTTGAAGGGAAAAGCCAAAAACCTCGCAAAAGTTGAAGGTTCTATAATTGCTGGAAGTTTGACGGAAGAAACTTCTCACTTCACATCATACTACTTTGGGTCAAAAGTACGTACCCGGAAAAGAGCTCCTAGAAGATATGATGATGGTGGTGTCGCGCCAACATATGCAGTTGCTGGTGTTCCAGACATCTTTAGCCAGATTGGGCGACTCGGTGGGAAATCAAAAGAGGTTTGGTGGTCGAGTGAAGAAGACGCCCATAGTGCACACACCTATATTCTACTCAATTACGAAGATCCATTGATGCGTTATTTTGAAATGTACGTATGGACACTTCTAAACACACATAATAAATATAAATTATATAATTGTGAAATTAAGATTAATTGATATAAAATGTGATTTTACAGCTTATTTGTTTCTCAAGTCGAAGAAATATTCCCAGGTATATCCACAAGTGACGTAAACAAAAGGAAAGATCAACACTTTATTAAGTGGTTGAAGAATCGGGTATTAATTTTTACAGCTCGATCAAATTATTTTTTTCATACATTATATGTACTAATATTTCAACGTTCTTTTTTTTTTTTTGATTATGACGACGATGCAGATTATCCTAAATGGTTACACGAAGTAATTCAATCTCCACATGTAAAGGTCACCACATCACAGATAAATTTCACACGAGGCTATACTTTTCACACATACGAGTATGGTAGACAGCGGGCGACCAGTAACTATGGAATATGTGTGAAAGGGGAAACAGATTTCTACGGGATCTTGACGGAGATTATTGAAGTCAATTCCGGGGATATTGAAGCTGAAATCGTCCTATTCAAATGTGAATGGTTCGACCCATGTCAATGAAGGTGTTCGGTTTAACAAATTTGGTGTAGTTGATGTCAATAGTGGACGAAGGTACAACAAATTTGAGCCTTTCATCTTAGCTTCACAAGCAGACCAAGTTAGCTTCCTTCCATACCCTCGGATGAGAGAATCAGGAATAAATTGGTTATCCGTGATCAAAGTTACACCTCGTGAACGAATCATAAGTGGAGAAGAACCACCATTGCAAGAAGAACAGATAAATGTAGTCGAGGAACCTGAAGCAGCCACAGACGACATACTTCTCATTGATCCGCATAATCATGAGTACGAAGATCTTACCGCGGCAGCGACGGTGAAGTTGTTGAAGACGAGTTTAATGAAAATGATGATGTTTCTAGTGATGACGAGAATGTCGATGTATCCGATTGATGTACGTATTTGTATTGATGTATGATTGATTTTCAGACTTAAGGAATTGTGGTTTTTGAATTATGAAATGGAATAAAAAGATTGAGGTTAAAGGGAAGATGGGGTTTAGGGTTTGGAATAAATGAAGTAGATGATAAGGAAGATGGGGTTTGGGGTTTAGGTTTTGGATTTTAGGGATTTAAACATAAACCTAGTTATTTCTACGTAAAATAACGTGGTCTTTACGACGAAAGTGAGAAATAAAAAACACGGGCCTCACTATTTCCACGTAAGCAGAATTCGTCGTAAAGACCTCGTAAGCTTACGTGGAAATAACGAGGAAAATTTAATTATTAAAAAAACATAAAACACGTTAATTCCACGTGAGCACAAATCGTCGTAAAGACCACGTTAGCTTACGTGGAAATAACGAGGCTAAAATCCAAAACCCTAAATTCTAAAATCCAAAATTCTAAACCAAAACCCTAAACCCAAAACCCTATCTTCCTTATGTTCTACTTCATATATTCCAAACCCCAAATTCTAAACCAAAATTCTAAACCAAAACCCTAAACCCAAAACCCTATCTTCCTTATGTTCTACTTCATATATTCCAAACCCCAAATTCTAAACCAAAATTCTAAACCAAAATCCTAAACCAAAACCCTAAACCGAAAATCCTATCTTCCTTATGTTCTACTTCATATATTCCAAACCCCAAATTCTAAACCAAAATCCTAAACCCTAAACCCAAAACCCTATCTTCCTTATGTTCTACTTCATATATTCCAAACCCCAAATTCTAAACCAAAATCATAAACCCTAAACCCTAACTTCCTTAGAGATTGATGGATTGTATAAGAAGTAGAGGTTGAAGTTATAAGAAGTAGAGGTTGAAGTTATAAAGTTATAAGAAGAAGGGGTTTGGGGTTTGGGGTTTTGGTTTGTAAGGATTTTGAAAAAAAATCCTCGTTATTTCCTCGTGGAAATAAGCACGGGCCTCGCGATTTCCACATGAGTTCACGTGGAACTAACGAGGAATATAGGAAACGAAGAGACATGCCTCGTTATTTCCTTGTTAACTCACGAGGAATTACCGAGGAAAAGTACATCTATATATACCAAGACCATTTTGTCACAATTCAGAATTCATAAATATTAAAAAGAAGAAAGATTCTTAAAAAAAAAAGAAGAAAGGTCTGGAATCACGAGTGCGAAGACACGGTCTCTTCCCACTTATGATTCCAGTATCTTTCTTCTTTTTCTTTGAAGAATTCTTTAAAATAGAAGAAATATCTGGAATCATGAGTGGGAAGACACGGGCTCTTCCCACTTACGATTCCAGCAATTACATAAATCCTAAAATTATAATTTAGGATTTAGGGTTTTGGATTTTAGGGATTTAAGAAAGAGCCTCGTTATTTCCTCGTTACTGGGAAACAAGGGACTCGTGATTTCCTCGTACAGGGAAACACGGGACTCGTGATTTCCTCGTAAATGGAAACGCGGGACTCGCGATTTCCTCGTAAAAGAAAACGCGGGCCTCGCGATTTCCTCGTAGAGGAAAATACGGGCCTCGCGATTTCCTCGTTACATTACGTGGTTTTTACGTGGTTATATATCCTCTATATACACCCACGAAATCTCGCACTTTCTCATTTCCTCTCTACTTCCTCTCTAGAACCATGGTAAGTCCTCCCTCCTTAGATTAGTTTAGGGTAGTTTAGGTGGTTAGTGTAGGGAATTTAGATAGGTTTATGGATTTTAGGTTAATTAGTGTTGATTAGGTGTTTATTAGGAATTTATTCTATAAAAATATGCAGTTTAAAAGCTAATTTTGAATGTTTTTTTTAATAGGTACGAAAGAACAAACTTACTGCCCACTACAGACAGATGTTCGACGAGCCGGGTAGTTGTTTACACCCCGGTTCTTCTTCTACAGCACCTAGCTCTTCGGGTCCGGATAGCGTCCCAGAGACTCAGTCTTCTCAGAGAGTCTCTCCTTCTGGTGTAAAATGGGTTGCACCACCGGCTCCTCATGATCATCATGTCCCAGAGGTGCCACCTCCTGCGCCACCTCATGTGCCTCCACCGATGGCTGCGGAGATGCCGGTGGAGATGCCGGCTCCCATTCATCCCGATCTGATGGTGCCGCCGAGTGCTCCATACTCGCAGTACACTGTCGAGGACATTCTCTCTCAGCCAGGGAGAGAAGGTTTACCAGTCATAGACCCCGACCGACCGGACGGAGCTTTGTGGTATGTTACAATTTTTTACATTCTATTAAAATTTTTTAATAACATTAGTATCTAATTTATACTTTAAATTTGTTTTTTTTTAGGTTTGGGGTTGACCTTTGTCTCGCATCAGACGTAACCGACACGATGAAGGGTTACTTCTCCATGCCACATCCGAACTGGAAGAAGACGCCCGTCTACATCAGAAAGACGTGGTTCAAGATTTTCGCTGTAAGTTACTATTAATTTATATATATATATTTAGTATTATTTTTTTATTTATATTTCAAATTTTTTTAATACTAATTATTAACTTTTTTTTCTGTTACAGCAAAAGTATCATTGGTCCTTGGGGGTCAATGAGAAGGTGAGGAAAGCGTTCTACGCTAAGGTGAAAGTTCGCCTGTTGGACACGGTCTCCAACTGGAAGGGGGACTGGATCGTGAAGGGATATGAGCGTGGTAAACCCGCTGAGCTCACCACTGAGGTGTGGGATGGCCTCATCCGTTATTGGGAAACTCCTGACGCCATAAGAATCGCCCAGGGTTGCTCTGCCTCCCGTAACACGGTAGATGAGCACGGTCACGGGTCGATGCTTCACTCCACGGGCCAAAAACCCCACGCCGCTATCCGTTTGAAGATGGTATGTAATTAAATATTGAATTTAATTATTTTCTTTTATATAATATATTTATATATACTACCTCTCTAAAATGTTTTGTAGGCCAAAGAGACGGACAGCTCCGACTCTTATGCAACTTTACGAGAAGACCCACAAGAACAAGTCGGGTCGATTCGTAGATCCAGTCCGAGCAAATCTTCGTGAAGTTGCTGACGGGTTCAAGACCGTCGAACCAGTGACACAGCAGTCTTCCGACGGACTACCCGTCACCTTATCCACAGTTGAAGTGGATAGGATTTACGAGGAGGTAAATTTTGAAAAATTATAATTTTTAAATTATTCATTTAATTTAACTATAAATTTTTACTAACAATAATTTTTTTTTGGTTTTTAAGTTTGTCCCTAAGAAAAAGGGACGTCTGTGAGGATTGGTTCCATCAACGATGTTCAGAGCAACATCGCCTTATGGTCGAGACGGAAGACGAGGTCACCGAGCTGCGAACGAAGTTGGCCTCGACAAAACTGAGTTCACAGCTCGACAGGGTGTAGTCGAGGGCTTCTTGGACGTCATAGCGTCCACAAATCCGGAATGGGAGTCCTTGTTGAGGAACTTGCGACGCAAAAATCCAATTCCAGGCGGGTCGACTAGCGAGGCCCATAACGAGGCGGATGTAGAGAGGAGGAGTGAGGAGTTCTACCAGGTTATGAACGAGCCATAGTTTTTTTTTTCCTTTTTATTTCGTTGTAAATATGAATTCTAATTATTTATGAATAAATATATTTTTCTTTTTATTGTTTCTGTATTTTTTAATTCAAATTTTATAATTATAATTAAAATTATAAATATTTTTCTAATTATTATTTTTTAATTCTGTATATAAAAATCGAAGTAAATTCCTCGTTAATTCACGAGGAAATAACTTTGTAAGTTTTACGTGTTCTTTACGAGTATTTCTTTTCGACTTCATTATGTGTCTTTCACGTGGAAAATTTACGTGGGAATGAGGAGGAAACTTAACGTCGAATTTACGAGGAAATATTTTCGTGACTTTTACGTGTAATTAACGTGAAAATGTTTACGTGATATTTACGAGGAAACTTAGCGAGTTCCTTACGTGGAAATCTTACGTGATCTTTACGACGAAATGATGTACTTCGTCTTTACGACGAAATCTTTTCCTCACTAATTGACGTGGAATTGGCGACGAAATACGCGTTACGACGAACGATTAACGACCAAACCGTTTTCCTCGCTAATTTCTCGTAATACCACATTAACGACGAATTCACGAGGAATTCAGCCGTCGTTAATCTTGTGTTTTCTTGTAGTGAAATACTTCAGTTATGATTTCGTCTACAGTCTCGTTATAAATCACACAGCAAACTACGCAAGAAAAAATCTCGAGTAACTTACCTAGTCCAAATTTTGCAAACTTTGTCTAGAAGACCTATTCATAACCAGAGAGGAGTAATAAAACATGTTAACCAAACAGCATGATAAAATAACAAAAATGTTTAATTTGGAGATTCTTCTACTCAGAAACTACCTTAGAGCCAGTGTCACCCCACCATAATTGAAATAAATATTTCTCTACGTTACCTGAAGAATAGAAAAGATATCATCAAAAGAAACTAACCCCAAACTTGATTCACCTGGTCTATCAGGGATATGTGACTTCCTATAAATCCCGAGGTTAGTCCCATCAGGGTCAATAATGACAATAGAGTTGTAAGTGCGTTAATTTGCCTCCTCAAAGACGCTAACCGGTATCACTACACTCAGATCCTTTGCCAGCTTCTGCATCCTGTGTTAATAGTAACCCATATCCAACCATAAAAGCACAACTATATAAAGGATACATCTCTAGATGACATCTCCCGTGTTGATGAAAGTACAAAAAACCACAAATCTAAGTATCACACAGGTGCACCAAAATTAAAAAAGGATACTTTGCAATGGTAGGATGATCTCTGTAAGGCTTGGCTCACTGAAAGTAGTCCTCTCTTGGTACTTGACAAAAGTAATACCCGTCAAAAAGTTCCTGTATTCATGGATGTAAAAAAATGATTGGAGATAGTTGCATTAATCTTGTATGGTAATCATTTTCAATACGCTGATAGTCAAGAGAGGAACAACATAGATCACTACAGAACATGACTTTACTCGACTCCAGAATCCATAGATAGAGGATCAGATATGGCAATACATAAGGCAAGTGATAACAATCTAAATCGAAACACTACAACAGATATGTCGTGTTCTGAGAAAAAAAAATCTGAGAAACATGTAAGAGGAAGAATGACCTGAATAAGAACGATCTTCGCTTCTTTTGCATGTGCTTCTCTGACCAGAACCCAAAACCAAGTAACAAAAGCCCCATTGCTTGCTCTGTCGGGTTTTTGCTCTCTGTAAACTTGTTCTACATTTCGTTGCTGTCTCTCTCTTCACACTCCCAGAGTGAGCTGCTGTGAACGTAATAAATTAATTAGCTAGGGAAATCAGGTGAGAGCCGATGGTTAGAAGAAATGGCAAACTGAAGAGGTAAAAGGCGAAAGCAAGGAGATTAATAAAGTTGCAGTGAGGAAGGAGAAGAGTAAGTGTCTACCTCTTTGTCGTTGGAGTGTAGAATAGGTTGGAATAGGAGAAATGGAAGACGACTGTGGATATTATATAGTGAGATTTGGAAATCTGAGAAGTCGTCCTTATCGGACTGTTTCAGAGATACAAAGATCAATAATGGATATAACTAAGTGGTGGGAGGTGGCTAAACAGGGGTACTGAAAGAGTGACTTTTGGTTTAGTCGAATAATTTAGGTTTGAGAGAGGTGGGCCTGAAATGGCCATGGGTAATTATTATTGGCTCACACCAATGATCCAATAGATTTCTTCTGTCGATTAAAGCAGGCGTGATGTGGCATTTGAGAAATCTATGATTGGCTGATTTTTTTTTCATACGTGGACAGCTTCTCCACTCACGTTATTTTCCTTTTAATATAGGTTAGATTATTGTATATAGTTGGTTTATCTGGAAATATTTTTTTTGATTAGCATATTTACTTGAACCTAGCTGTATCAGTTGGTCATTATTTTATAATTACAAATTAATTTTCAATATCAATTAGTTATAGTTATTTTCACATTTAAATAGCTTTTTTTTTTGTGTTCACTGTATGTCGAAAATTTCACAATCATTCTTCTTCTTTTAACCACATCATTTATTTTGCCCTGTTTCTTCTTTGGTATTATATTAATTTATATTATTTGCTCATAAAAATTTACTTGATAACTATGCATAGAATCGTTTGTGTAGAGATTATTTCTTGTAAGTACAGCTTTTATATTTACCTACTAAATGTAAAATAATAAAAAATGTATTTAAAAGAAATGAGTAATTTTGACACTTCTGAGTTCTGATACAAATGGTTATACAAATATAAGAATAAACATGGTGGAGTTTGACATTTTAAAACAGTTTACTAATTGAATTGAATAAAAATAGAAAATATCCCACTAATCCTGCTGGAATTTTTTTGAATTTCTAAACAAAATATGAAAATTTGTATCTTTACTAAATTTAAGAGAAACAAGTTATTCCTCTACCTCTATTCTACTCACCAGTCATCACTACTCGATTAATCGTTATTTCACTAATACCATTTGGAACCTTCATTGTCTACAGTTTTGAGACAGAAACGGAACCGCCGTAAAGTCTAGATGATATTCATCGTTACCTGCTTGACCTTAAATCGTCATTTTCCAGTCAACTGGAGCCATTAGATTCGGAACCCCTTAATTAATTACCAAGTGTTTCTATTTATATACACCTTAATTACTCTTTAATTAATCTTCTCGCTGAGTATATCAAATAGTCTTTTTATTTATCACTCAACAAAACAGTATAATATACACACATATGTACAAGTGTACAACTGTTATATATATTGGTTGTCTTGCTGAAAAAGATTGAAAGCAAGGTTGATAGACTAATTTAGATTTAAAAATTGTTAGTGGAGAAAACCGTAGTTCAGTTAGTCAGTATTAAAGACCACTTCTGGTTTCAAAATTTAATGACATACCCCTATTATAGCTAGGTTAACAACTTGATATTGAAAATATATGAATTACAAATTATTTAATGAAAATATTGTAAGAGTCCAAAAGCCATTTTCAATATCAAGTTGTAGCTCTCACACACAGAGGCGGATCCAGAAATTTAGTTAGACTGTGGCACATATATATTTTTGAATTATAATAAATAAAATAATTAATAAAATATATTCATAGGTACCTAAAAATTATTTTCTTTTCTTTAAAATTGATGATGTTTTAAAGAGTTTATAAATTTCAAATAATAATATTTTATTTATTTTTAGTTTATTGAAAACTGTATGATCAATACTGTTTTATAACTTTTTATGATTGGCTGAATGAATTTTAGTTTAAATGTTTAATGTTATTTTTATAAAAAAAATTATGTATTATTTTTGTGCTCTTAACGAAAACATTATCTATTTTGGACGGACAAAATGTATTAGTAAACTATAAACAATATAAACAGTGAGAAGAATAATTTAAAAATGTACTAAGTTACTTAGAAATGATGAGAAAAACAGCTATCATAAATAACGATTTTGACATCAAATTATGTTTGATTATTGTGAAAAAGGTCAGTTAAACTGTGTTATAAAAAGGGTAAGTTGACAAAAAAAGTTTTCTACAGATTTCCTTTTGAAAAAAAAAAAGATATATGTAACCTCTTTTTAGGGATTTTAAATATTAGAGTAATAGTTATTTGGACTAGATATAAAGAATTGTGTTTACAGTTGGGCTGAAACACATATGAACTGATACAAGGTGGGTGGGGTACCTCGTTTTTGGTTTAGACATAGATAACCAAAAAAGAATACTCAGAAAAAAATACGAAAACAGTATGGGGCACTTGCCCCACCTCCTTTGGTGGTGGTTCCGCCCCTGCTCACACATCGACTAGTCCAAAAGCCATAGCGACCTCCTGAGACCTCCTGCGAGGTACATGAATAAGTGAAGCAAGCCGAGCTAATATACTAGAAAATTTACTATATAAATGTTTGAAAAGTGAACAAATATGAGTAAAAATATTTAATAAAAGGAAAAAGTCGTAGAATTTTACTTATAAACATACATAAAGCTTCATATCACTGAGCATACTTTATCATAATATGCTTGGCAACAATAATAGGTCAAAATTACATAGAAATCAATAAAGAGCGAATACTAAACGATGCATTGAATTGGGTAGATAGAAATCACACTCATTATACTCAAATATATCCTGATCAAAAGAAGCTTACAAGAAAAAAAGTCTTCACTATACGAATATACTACTCATTAATGTAAGATATGATGATTATAGATAAGATCGAGTACTAAAGATTAGTAATCCGATTCATTTCCCATCTACCTACAGATTCATTACAGTAGCCAGCCAACTTGTAAATATTTTAAAATCTACAGCGAACTTATGGCGAGGGTAAAACGGTAAATCAGCTAACGTCCACTTGGCCCAGTTGTCGTTCTATGAAACACGCCTGGTCGATTTTGCATATAAAAAAGAGTATGCAGCTTCGAAGCAAAACCACATTCAACATTCAAGATAAATTGTACTTTCAACCGAAAACTTTTAAAAACTTTCAATTCACACCCTTGTTAAAAAAAAGTCTGATCAAAATGTGTGGAGGAGCAGTAATTTCCGATTACATAGTGCCGCCGCAATCCAGCAGAGTAACAACCAACCAGTTATGGTCCGATCAGGTGAAGAATTCGAGAGCCGTTGACCTGACACTCGACGACTTCGAGGGAGATTCTAAGTACTATTATCCGTGGCTAGGCTCGAATCATAGTATGAACAGAGAAGATGGGAGGAGGAGGAAGTGGAAGAAGAGTAGTAGCGAGTACAGAGGAATCAGGAGACGGCCATGGGGAAGATGGGCGGCTGAGATTCGTGACCCGATCAAAGGAGTTCGAGTTTGGCTAGGGACGTTCGACACAGCAGAAGATGCTGCAAGAGCTTACGACCTCGAGGCTAAGAGACTCCGAGGAGCTAGAGCTAAGCTCAACTTCCCTAACGAATCATCCTCTAGAAAGCGTAAAGCTTCTTCTTCTTCTTCACCACAACCACCAACTCAGGTTCAGAAGATAGAAGAGAAGCATGAGGATGATCTTGGTGGCTGTTTTGATTTCTTGTGGGAGGAGAATGATAACGCGGAGGACGCGGTTCAGGTCGATACACAGTGGCTTGAAGATGTTATCACGGGGGGCGATGATGATGCGGAGATGAAGAGACAGAAAAATGGTTCGTATGATTGTGAAGGGAAAGTGAATGCTCTGCTTTCGGATGAGCTTCTTCTAGCTTTTGAGAACCAGACGGAGTGTTTCTTACGGACGCCGTTTATGGAGGGGAGAACTTGTGGTTCATCGAAGTCTCTGAGTAGTCTTTTAGATGAAGTCAATGTCATGGATCTTTGGTCCTGAACCGGGGTTTATTGTATAAATGAAATGCTTCTTTGTTGTTCTATTTGTACAATACAAATGAGTTTTTTTTGTAAACAAAAATTTGTACAAATGAGCTCTTGTTCTGTTTATGTGTATCTAGTGTGTAAGTCTTGAACTGGTTTTGTTCTTCTCTCTTGTCAATAGTAAAAGAAATAGCTTTCTTATCAAATTTATTAACATCAACTAGCGGCTGTAGCCATTACAGTACATGGGTATATACAACATAGGATCTAAACTTGTAAAAACCGAAGCCTGTTTGGCAAGCTTTGCTATGACTTGTGGCACGAGCTCAAACCCATCTAACATTGTCTTGTCTGTCTCAAACCGTCCTCACATTTTTTTACATAACCCAAACGTTGCATTTCAACAAATCACATGGTCCTTCTGGTGGACTAAGCTTCCAGTCCATGACTCTATATGCTCCATGGTCTTCTCATTTGTTTCATGTACAAAAAAAATTATAAAACTGCACGTCTCTATAGAGTTAGCTCATTTCACGTTTTCCTATAGTCGCCAAAGCATACCCAACAAAAAAGCTTCAAACTGGCAAAATAGCTGAAACAACTTGTGGCTTCTTCACACCATTTGGACGACATGGATGATGGAACTAGTGATAACGCCCGAACTAGTTTCCGGAGGGGACACTGAACCAGCAAGTGGTTTCTTCTATGGTTGAGCAGCTATCATGGACATAATGACTCTTTGGAGATAACCCAGGTTTGCCGAGACGGTTTAGCTTATCAAGAAAAGAAACAGAAAGATTGGCTTCCATGGTTGCTGGAACAATGGCTGCCATCCCCTTCCGAAACTTGTTTACCACCTAGAGGGCTTGATAGGATTGATTGGCTAATCAATACACTGACTATTGCAGTTTTGAAGAAGCCAGATTTAATCAATAAGCCTTTTGATTTGTTTTTCATTATTGTGCGATATGTTGCGTAAAGAATTGCTGCAAATAACCAATCTATATTTGTGATAAAGCGCACGAGATAAATCATTCAACAACAAAAAGGTGCAAAACAGAGTAATCTAAGTGTCTTGTCTTACGAGAGAAAAGAAAACAGTGAACTCTTCAATCCCAACAGTAACAAAAACCATGTCTACAGCCATTGTAAAGGCTATCAACTTTATTCCCAATTGGTCACTGGTGCAGTTGGGGTGCAGCCGTGTCCCATCCACCTTCTGCTGCTGGAGCTGTTGAGAAAAAAACAACAGAAAGAAGAAACAATTAAAACCAAGTTCGTAAAATAAAACACACATAGAGCCAAGATAGATGTTTTAGGTTATTTCTGTCTAAGACTCACCGGAATCGTTCCATGAACCAGCGGCAGGAGCAGCAGAGATTGGCCTGGGCTTCTCCCGCCATGCAGCATCAGGGATGGCAGCAGTGGTCCATTGGTCTCCACCTCCATACTCAGGAGCAGGTAGTCCAAACTCTGCCTGAGGTGCAACTTCATCCTCATCCTCTGGCTTGGCCTCCTCGGGCTCCCTGTAGAAGAACAGGTCAACCTGCACCGCACAACATATAAAAGAAGTCAAACACCAAACAAAAACATAAGAACTGAAATTGCAGAATTTCAAAAATGATGTTCCTCCTCTTACCATGACATCCCACTTCTGTGCAGGGCGGATAGTTCCACGCATCTGAAGGACCATGCGAGCAAGAAGCCAGAAAAGACAACCAATGCTGTGCTTTCCCTTGTTGTTGGCGGGATACCGATGTCAACAAACCTCATGGGAGAGTCAGTGTCACAGAAAGCAATGATTGGAATGTTTCCCAAAGCACCTTCCTTGATGGGCTGCAACACAGAGACACACACAAGCTCCATGTTTAGACAATTGAATTAGGAAAAAGACTCATCATTTAGTCCAAGACTTGACTGTACCTGGTGGTCGGTACGTGGATCAGTAAGGATCAGAAGCCTTGGCTCGCTGAATGATGTCTGCATCTGATTGGTGAATGTACCAGGAGTGTGCCTTCCAGCAATGGCATTGGCTCCAGTGTACTGAGCGAACTTCAAGACAGCTCTCTGACCATAGGGCCTAGCGGACTGCACAATGATGTCTTGTGGGTTCTCAATAGCAACGATAACTCGTGCAGCCATCTGCAGCTTCTCCCATGTTTTGCCAAGGTTAAAGATGTAAATACCTGACAAGTGAATCAAGAACTTCAAAATCAAGAACCCACAGAGATTACAAATATCAAGCAGACCAAACCTTAATCTAAAACAACAACTGTCGGAACCAAAAAAAAACAGATCATAAACAAAACCACATAGAATATCAATGCTCTAAACCATATCTACTTTGAAGTGAACATTTTTCAAGAAGAGAAGAGTTACCATCGTTGCGTCTCTTGAAGACGTAACGCTCCATTTGGTAATTGCAATTCTTGGTTCCGAGGTGAACTTCAGCAGCGCACATCATCTTGATGTCAGCTTCCTTCTGGGAAAGCTGCCTCGAGCTAGCAGATCCGTTAGCCGCCATGTTGTTTTCTCTCTTCTTCTCCGAGATTAGATTCTGCAGTGTTAAATTACACGACAGAGAGGCGAGGAGGAAGCTTTTAAGTGGCTGCAATATATGAAGCGGAAACCCTAGTTTGTGTGTGTAAAAGTCTGTTATACCCTCGTCCTTATACCCTACCGTAGTAAACGGTTTATCAAATCGAATTTATAATCGTTGGTTTAGTTTCCGGTTTTATATTTTTTTTAACTATTTCGGTTTTCCGATTTTGGTTCGGTTCAGATTACAGATTGAGTTGTCTATCTCTTACTCGCCCAGTCAGCAAAGATCTTATCTCTGTGTTATCTCTCTAACCTATAGAAGTTTAGAACCCTAATGATTCTATCTCCTTTCTCTTCCAATCTCATCCACGTCCTCTGTGCTTGTGAATTCCCTGATTGCTCGGTTTTGTGACCTCTTCTTTTCACTCAGATCTGTACGCACTTGGATGGAGGAGTGTTATGATCTTCTCTGAAAAATTGAAATCATAAGGTTTCAATTTCGTACTTTTTGTGAATTTTAATTCTTCATTTATTTTGAGTCTCCATTCGTGTTTTTGTTACAGTACCCAGACTGGTTGAGCTTTCATCTCTGGTGAGGACTCGATGGGTGTCATGTTTAAGATATCTAAGACTGGTAGAAAGTTCCGCCCGAAGATTTCTACTGAATCGGTTACTCCTGACTCTCCAGAACAGCTGAATCCGAAACCAATCGTTCTTTCAGCTAAATCAAAGGTGAGACATTGTCAAAATCTGATTTTGAGGGTTTTTATGTTCTTACATCACTGTGAAAAAATGGGTTCGAGAAAAGAAAAGAGACTTAGTTATATCATGTTGCATTGTAATATAGATTTTCCAATTGTGTGTGTTTGATTCAGGCCATTGTTGAAAGCCGTGCTGGTGATGTCTCTGAGTTTGCGCAGTCATCTTTGATTCATGTATCTCCAGGTTAGCCGTCTCAACCGGTACGAAGATCATTTTTTTTGCTAAAACTCGGGTTATGTTAAATTTGAATGTTTTTGCTTTGTTTGCAGATCATGAGGTTTCCTTCGTATTGAGTCTCTATCCAAATGGGTATTCCATTGGAAAACCCTCTGAGGTATGTAAGAGAGATTCATCTATACGGGTTTATTTGATTTTTGATTACTTAACAATTTTTTTGATCTTTTTGAGAACCAGGCTGTGCAGCAGACATCGTTTAGAGATGCTCAAAAGGTCTTACATCCGTATGATAGAGCAGCAGAGAGTCTACTTTCGGTAATTTTTTTTATTATAAAAAATGGAGTTAACATTTGGTGAATGATTACAAAGCACTTGGATTTTTTAGTTTATATTATTAATTAGAGCCAATAGATCTGCATTCTTAGTTATTGGTTAAGGTTTTTGCTTAAGAAGTTTGTGAAATCTCTATTATGGCTGTCTATTTTCAAAAATTTTATTTTGAGTTGTAACATTTGGGATCTTTATGCCAGTGCAAATGTTATTTTTCTGTTAAGTTTAGTATATGTGAGGATCATGTTTATCTTCTCCTTCGTTCAACCCAAATTAAATTTTGACAGCATGACTTGCTCGAATTTCATTTCATTTTTAAGCTATGATTCCACTGAGTATGTTTTTATTTCCTCTGGTTGCTATAGGCTGTTGAGGTTGGTAGACTTCATGTGGACATTTTGGAAGATATACAGTGCAAATTTGTGGACGGGGGTGGTCATATGTAAGGTGAGTTATCTGCAGTACTATTTGAATTGAGCCTATGCCTTCCACGACCTGCCATCAATTCAAAGTAAACTAGTAATCTCACATGGTCGTTCCAGAAACTAAGAAAAAAGCTTCAAACTGGCAAAATAGCTGAAACAACTTGTGGCTTCTTCACACCATTTGGACGACATGGATGATGGAACTAGTGATAACGCCCGAACTAGTTTCCGGAGGGGACACTGAACCAGCAAGTGGTTTCTTCTATGGTTGAGCAGCTATCATGGACATAATGACTCTTTGGAGATAACCCAGGTTTGCCGAGACGGTTTAGCTTATCAAGAAAAGAAACAGAAAGATTGGCTTCCATGGTTGCTGGAACAATGGCTGCCATCCCCTTCCGAAACTTGTTTACCACCTAGAGGGCTTGATAGGATTGATTGGCTAATCAATACACTGACTATTGCAGTTTTGAAGAAGCCAGATTTAATCAATAAGCCTTTTGATTTGTTTTTCATTATTGTGCGATATGTTGCGTAAAGAATTGCTGCAAATAACCAATCTATATTTGTGATAAAGCGCACGAGATAAATCATTCAACAACAAAAAGGTGCAAAACAGAGTAATCTAAGTGTCTTGTCTTACGAGAGAAAAGAAAAACAGTGAACTCTTCAATCCCAACAGTAACAAAAAAACCATGTCTACAGCCATTGTAAAGGCTATCAACTTTATTCCCAATTGGTCACTGGTGCAGTTGGGGGTGCAGCCGTGTCCCATCCACCTTCTGCTGCTGGAGCTGTTGAGAAAAAAAAAACAACAGAAAGAAGAAACAATTAAAACCAAGTTCGTAAAATAAAAACACACATAGAGCCAAGATAGATGTTTTAGGTTATTTCTGTCTAAGACTCACCGGAATCGTTCCATGAACCAGCGGCAGGAGCAGCAGAGATTGGCGCCTGGGCTTCTCCCGGCCATGCAGCATCAGGGATGGCAGCAGTGGTCCATTGGTCTCCACCTCCATACTCAGGAGCAGGTAGTCCAAACTCTGCCTGAGGTGCAACTTCATCCTCATCCTCTGGCTTGGCCTCCTCGGGCTCCCTGTAGAAGAACAGGTCAACCTGCACCGCACAACATATAAAAGAAGTCAAACACCAAACAAAAACATAAGAACTGAAATTGCAGAATTTCAAAAATGATGTTCCTCCTCTTACCATGACATCCCACTTCTGTGCAGGGCGGATAGTTCCACGCATCTGAAGGACCATGCGAGCAAGAAGCCAGAAAAGACAACCAATGCTGTGCTTTCCCTTGTTGTTGGCGGGGATACCGATGTCAACAAACCTCATGGGAGAGTCAGTGTCACAGAAAGCAATGATTGGAATGTTTCCCAAAGCACCTTCCTTGATGGGCTGCAACACAGAGACACACACAAGCTCCATGTTTAGACAATTGAATTAGGAAAAAGACTCATCATTTAGTCCAAGACTTGACTGTACCTGGTGGTCGGTACGTGGATCAGTAAGGATCAGAAGCCTTGGCTCGCTGAATGATGTCTGCATCTGATTGGTGAATGTACCAGGAGTGTGCCTTCCAGCAATGGCATTGGCTCCAGTGTACTGAGCGAACTTCAAGACAGCTCTCTGACCATAGGGCCTAGCGGACTGCACAATGATGTCTTGTGGGTTCTCAATAGCAACGATAACTCGTGCAGCCATCTGCAGCTTCTCCCATGTTTTGCCAAGGTTAAAGATGTAAATACCTGACAAGTGAATCAAGAACTTCAAAATCAAGAACCCACAGAGATTACAAATATCAAGCAGACCAAACCTTAATCTAAAACAACAACTGTCGGAACCAAAAAAAAACAGATCATAAACAAAACCACATAGAATATCAATGCTCTAAACCATATCTACTTTGAAGTGAACATTTTTCAAGAAGAGAAGAGTTACCATCGTTGCGTCTCTTGAAGACGTAACGCTCCATTTGGTAATTGCAATTCTTGGTTCCGAGGTGAACTTCAGCAGCGCACATCATCTTGATGTCAGCTTCCTTCTGGGAAAGCTGCCTCGAGCTAGCAGATCCGTTAGCCGCCATGTTGTTTTCTCTCTTCTTCTCCGAGATTAGATTCTGCAGTGTTAAATTACACGACAGAGAGGCGAGGAGGAAGCTTAAGTGGCTGCGTGGGAGACGGCAATATATTAAGCGAAACCCTAGTTTTGTTCTAAAAGTCTGTTATACCCTCGTCCTTATACCCTACCGTAGTAAACGGTTTATCAAATCGAATTTATAATCGTTGGTTTAGTTTCCGGTTTTATATTTTTAACTATTTCGGTTTTCCGATTTTGGTTCGGTTTAGATTACAGATTGAGTTGTCTATCTCTTACTCGCCCAGTCAGCAAAAGATCTAATCTCTGGATTATCTCTAACCAATAAAAATTAAGAACCCTAATGATTCTATCTCCCTTTCTCTTCCAATCTCATCCACGTCCTCTGTGCTTGTGAATTCCCTGATTGCTCGGTTTTGTGACCTCTTCTTTTCACTCAGATCTGTACGCACTTGGATGGAGGAGTGTTATGATCTTCTCTGAAAAATTGAAATCATAAGGTTTCAATTTCGTACTTTTTGTGAATTTTAATTCTTCATTTATTTTGAGTCTCCATTCGTGTTTTTGTTACAGTACCCAGACTGGTTGAGCTTTCATCTCTGGTGAGGACTCGATGGGTGTCATGTTTAAGATATCTAAGACTGGTAGAAAGTTCCGCCCGAAGATTTCTACTGAATCGGTTACTCCTGACTCTCCAGAACAGCTGAATCCGAAACCAATCGTTCTTTCAGCTAAATCAAAGGTGAGACATTGTCAAAATCTGATTTTGAGGGTTTTTATGTTCTTACATCACTGTGAAAAAATGGGTTCGAGAAAAGAAAAGAGACTTAGTTATATCATGTTGCATTGTAATATAGATTTTCCAATTGTGTGTGTTTGATTCAGGCCATTGTTGAAAGCCGTGCTGGTGATGTCTCTGAGTTTGCGCAGTCATCTTTGATTCATGTATCTCCAGGTTAGCCGTCTCAACCGGTACGAAGATCATTTTTTGCTAAAACTCGGGTTATGTTAAATTTGAATGTTTTTGCTTTGTTTGCAGATCATGAGGTTTCCTTCGTATTGAGTCTCTATCCAAATGGGTATTCCATTGGAAAACCCTCTGAGGTATGTAAGAGAGATTCATCTATACGGGTTTATTTGATTTTTGATTACTTAACAATTTTTTGATCTTTTGAGAACCAGGCTGTGCAGCAGACATCGTTTAGAGATGCTCAAAAGGTCTTACATCCGTATGATAGAGCAGCAGAGAGTCTACTTTCGGTAATTTTTTTTATTATAAAAAATGGAGTTAACATTTGGTGAATGATTACAAAGCACTTGGATTTTTTAGTTTATATTATTAATTAGAGCCACATAGATCTGCATTCTTAGTTGTTGTTGGTTAAGGCTTTTGCTTAAGAAGTTTGTGAAATCTCTATTGTGGCTGTCTGTTTTCAAGAATTTATTTTGAGTTGTAACATTTGGGATCTTATGCCAGTGCAAATGTTTTTTTTTTCTGTTAAGTTTAGTATATGTGAGGATCATGTTTATCTTCTCCTTCGTTCAACCCAAATTAAATTTTGACAGCATGACTTGCTCGAATTTCATTTCATTTTTAAGCTATGATTCCACTGAGTATGTTTTTATTTCCTCTGGTTGCTATAGGCTGTTGAGGTTGGTAGACTTCATGTGGACATTTTGGAAGATATACAGTGCAAATTTGTGGACGGGGGTGGTCATATGTAAGGTGAGTTATCTGCAGTACTATTTGAATTGAGCCTATGCCTTCCACGACCTGCCATCAATTCAAAGTAAACTAGTAATCTCACATGGTCGTTCCAGAAACTAAGAAAAAAATTCCCAAGACTTGAATTTAGTTGTTGTTACCATGGTTCTAATTCCTGCATTACCTTCCATTAGTTCTTAAATTTAGTTGTAATTACCATGGTTATGTTTACTATGAACTTCTGAAACACGTTGGAGTAATTAAAACAAAAGAAACATAAAATAACCTTGTTTCATTTTTCTTCTAATTGACTACTCAGGTATCAGCTTACATAACATGTTTTCTTTAATTTTTGGTACATACTATTTTAGGTGCATGACTATCAGAAACATACTCCAGAGCAAGTCTCCCTGTAATAAATAAAGTGCGCCTGAAGATGTCACTCAAGAATGTGGTAAAAGATATTCCATCAATGTCAGACAACTCATGGACATACGGTGATCTCATGGTAGTTACTGACTTACTGTTGGTCTTGGATAAAGGTCGAATATTTGAGTATTGAGACTGTCAATATTCTGTAGTAATCCTTACATTACATGTAGGAAGTGAAATCCAGAATATTAAAATCCATACAACCTGAACTTTGTCTGGATCCTGTACCGAGACTTGATAGGCTGAGTAAAAATCATGTGTCTGCTAAGGTAATATCTCTTTGAAAAGACTACTTGTGCTTTCTCTTCTCACTTGCTTTTATAGTGTCTAAAAAGGTTTTGTTTATACTTCATAGCTCGACTTGTCTCTTTCTACCTTACGGAGAAAGAGATTGAGGCAAATGACTGAAGTGACAATCATGTCTCAGAACAAAATTCATGGGAAAAAGGTTTGCATTGATCGCCTTCCGGAAAGTTCAGAGCACGGAAATATGCAGGGACATTTGTTAATCCATAAACCCCATCACAACCAGTCTATTCAAAATCCTGGTACTAATATGCTGGCGGGATTGAGAAATCAGATGTTGCAAGATGCGCCAACTTCTCCACTGCCTTTTGTACCACCTCCGCAACAAAGGTACATGGGAACTGGAAATATTAGAAACATGTCGGATCAAGGATCGAATTCTGTCGGTGTCTCTGGAGCTTCGCCTGGAGGACTAGATGCAATGTTGCCTTATGCCTCTGACTGTATGAACCCTGGTGCATCTTTTCATAGAAAGAGAGAAAGCCAAGAGAGAAAGCGAACAAGGGTTTCACACATGGGTCCTGATGGGGTTCCACAGCAGCAGTTAGGGCAACACATGGATGGCCTTCATGGAACCGATACAAATTGGAAAAATGTGCTTCTACAACAAGACATGCTTCGTAGAAGTATTCAGTATCCAAATGCAAATATTCAGAGGTTTTCACCACAGCAAATTGAAGGACCTATGAATTAGGAAGCTGGTCCCATGCAATTTCCAAATTCACAACAAAGTGCAATGTGTTACACTTCGAAAGAGGAGCCATTTGAGACAGGTAAAATTGATGGTAATATCAGAAACAATATGCCGGGAGTGGGAAGCGATGCAAATGATTTGGATCCGCGGATTCAGCAAAGGATGCCCCATAATGGATTTATCAGATCAAATTTTTCTCAAACATCCTGGAATGCTAATCCAGGCCAGCATATTGAAAAAGACACAAAAAGGAAGAACAATTCAGTAGAAGGGTATCGGCTCAAAGCCCTCGTTTATCAGCAGGTGCTCCTCCACAGTCCCCACTTTCATCGAAGTCTGGTGAGTTTTCTGGTGGTTCAATGGGGAACAACTATGGAGCAGTTCCGGCAACTCAAAAGGACAAAGCTGTTACTTCTATCCCTCCAAAACGTAGGACAAATTATCTTCCTAAGACGCAAGTTATGACCAGTGTTGGTTCTCCTGTTAGTGTCAATACTATGAGTGTCCCAGTTAATACAAGGAGCCCTTTAGTGAGAACCCAAACTTTGGGCGATCACGCAATCCTCGACAGATTCTCAAAAATTGAACGAGTTGCTGCAAGGTATGGCTTTTATAAATCATATTTTGTTGAGGTTATTCCCGTCAAAATCTTCTTCTTGCGGCTAGTATAGTTGAGAAATAAGTATTCCGAACCAATAGCCTTTTATAATTTTGACACATGCGATACTTTTCCTGATTTTGGCTTTACACTAGACCATTGTATGCATTATCTCACTCTCTTTATCTCGTTGCATTTATACAAATTAATTATATTTGTTGGTGCACAAACAAGTTTTTGATGTTCTATGTCGTTAGATTTTTTCTAATGGTGTTTTGTTCTATTTCTAGGTATCAACTAAACTGCAAAAAGCATAAGGTGGATGAGTATTGTCGGAGACCTCGCTCTTACGTTCACCAGTATCTGATGGATTGTTTTTCGAAACTGTCCAACAACGAGGAATTCAAAGACGAGGAAAAGTATTATCAAAATCTATTCTTGGTGGCAGTATGAATACTTGCAAGACAAGAGTCATGAAATTTCTTCGAGTAGACCGTGTAATGCAAGGTTTGTTTCTGTTCTAACCAGATATATGGCGATTGGTACTTTTCTATGTTTAGTTGACTCCAACTCCATATTTTCAGGTACCGTTTCTTTCCTCGTCCCTAGAATAAGAACAAGACTGGTGATGTAAGAGAAGCCCGACGGGACAGTGGCATGGTGTCAAGGGGACATAGATGATGGTGATGCCTGTCCGTCCGAAGATCATCTGTTAGTGTTTCCCAATACCGGAAGTTGTCCGGAAATTTGGCAGTTATCAAACTCACCCTGCATTCTTTGTTACATCAGCAATATATCTTCAGCTTGCATTCAATGTAATGCTAACTTATATTCGTCACTTTTACACAGCAAATCACTGACCTACTTGCTGTTGAATTCAAATCACTGGTATTTCTCGAATTCTGAATTGCTTATGTCACCTTCCTAGTTCTAAAGGAACGCTACTCATAGATGGATTTATATGCTTATGTAGATGATTTCCCGTGAAGGATACCTCATGGAAGAACATATTCAGGCAAAGTCAAATCGTGGAGATGCTGGCCCAAACAACAGCCCAAGAGGGAACTCTGCAAATGATATGCAACAGTATGGAGATTCAGCTGTTGGACAAGCGCCCAGTGAGGTATCAAAACAGGGGACTACTGAAAGTGCGCCTATTAACCCGACCCAGAATATTCATGCAAATGCAAGGATGATCCCTCCGACAAATTCTCAAGCCATGCAAATATCACAAGGACTGTTGTCTGGCGGCTCTATGCCTATGTAACCACAACAGCTTCACCCACAACAACAGTTGGCGCTACTGTCACAGCTACAACAAAAATCAACAGTCAATGTTTACAGAGCAGAATCCACAGATGCAGAGAGCATCTATGACTATGCCTACAAATCTGCTATCAGCTATCACCTCGATGAGCCATAGCTCTGGCATGCAGCCAGGTGGTCAGATGGCGAACAAGCATTCGTCTCATCAATTGCAGATGTTACATCAGCAGGCGGCAATTCAGAGAAAGATGATGATGGGGCAAGGAGGCATGGGTATGGGAATGGGAATGGGAACCATGGGGAATAATATTGCTGCGCTTGGAACTTTTGGAAACCAGTTGAATATGGCAGGAAGAGGGATTGGAGGAACTGGAATCTCATCATCGATGTCTGGTCCTGGCATCAGTAATATGGGCCAGAACCCAATGAAGCATCCGACATCAAATTTGAATGATATAAGCCAGTAGATTCGATCTGGTGCATTGCCACCACACCAGAGCGCTGCTGTACTTGCAAATCTTAGGTTAGCGAACCGAGGAGGTGTAATGGGTGCTCCTCAAGCCGGAATAAGTGGCATGTCAGGTGTCAGGAAGATGCACCCCATTTCAGCTGGTCTTTCCATGATGGATCAGAATGCATTAAATCGAGCTAGTCTGCAACGAACTGCTGTTATGGGTAACATGGGCCCACCTAAACTGATGCCTGGAATGAATCTTTACATGAATCAACAGCAACAGCAACAACCCCAACAACAGCATTTGCAGCAGCAACAACAGTTACAACAGCCAATGTTTAAGCCACTTCAGCAGCTAGGTCAATCCCAGCAGCATCAGCAGCTAACTCAGTCTCAGCAGCAACAACAGTAGCTAACTCAGTCTCAGCAGCAACAGCAGCAGCTACAACAACATGAGCTGCTTCAACAGCCACAACAACAGCAACAGCAGCAACAATTAACAACCTCTCCTTTTCAATCTGTGCTATCACCACCTCAAGTAAGCTCACCATCAACTGGAATTTTCCAGCAACAGCTGCAACAGTCCAGTCCCCAGCAAATGAGCCAGAGAACTCCAATGAGTCCCCAGCAAATTAACCCACATACTCCTATGAGCCCCCAGCAAATGAACCAATGAACTCCTATGAGTCCTCAGATAAGCTCGAGCACGATGCATCCCATGAGCACAAACAACCTTGAGGCTTGTCCAGCGAGTCCACAGCTAAGTTCTCAGACACATGGATCTGCTGGTAGCATCACCAATTCCCCAATGGAGCTTCAAGGTCCCAAGAACAGCTCTGCTGGTGATAACCCCTAATAAAAAAAAACTAATGATTGGTGATAAATGTCATGTATCTTCCGAAAATGAGGTGTAATTTGACTCAGTGATGGACAACCATAGGAAATCTTTCTAGTGTTACAGTTCTAAACTTTGCATGTACATTAAATAAGCTTTTGAAACTAAAATTAGATTTGTGGCATGTGCATGTAGAGAAAGTAAAGAATCATTTGTGCTTTGCAAGTGAAAGTGCCATTGTTATTTTGATTGTTGATATGCAACACTTCAAGCTATTTGGAGATTATGTTTTCGAATAGTTTTGTCTCTCAGGACATGGTTATAGGATCATTACGATGTATCACCATTCAGGTCTAAGCAGCACTATAATTTTCATGATTTATGAAGCAAAATCACTTAAAATGAACAGCGCTTTAACACACAAGTTGAAAAGAAAAAGTAATGATCAGATTCAGTGCAGAAGGGCCACCAATAATTATCAACTTGGTAACCCAAAAAAAATAATACAATTATGCATCATTTCATTCAACTTGTAATATCATTTTATCCAACTTGTAATTTTGTTTGCCACATAAAGTTATAGTAGTGGATAACATGATTTTAGTTATTTCTGTACAATTATATAATACTTCAAAAGAGAGAAAAAAGTAAGAAAAGACTCAGAGAGTTGAGTCGCAGGTCTAAAAGAAAACAAATGACAACTTGTTGAATGATGACTTGCCTTGTACAGCTTCCTAACTCCACTGATGAGGTAGTGGTCTCCTACATATATGGGTTCAATTGTAAGTATGGTAGACAACATCTCTGGGAGGAGATAAAATTCCTGGCTAGGGATCCGATCATACATGGGAAACAGTGGGCAGCATTGGATGATTTTAATCAAGTGTTGAACCCTACTGAGAACTCAAGTGGTAGCTCTAGAATCTCTAGCGGGATTGTAGATTTCAGGGACTGTGTAGAGTACTCAGGGTTGTTTGATCTCTCAATCACAGGAAGTGAATTTACTTGGGGAACAAACAAGTTGCTTCTCCTATTGCGAAGAAATTGGACCGAATCTTGATAAATGATCTGTGGCAGCTTAAGTTCCCTACTTCCTTTGCCCATTTTGGTAGTCCTGATTTCTCGGACCACTCTCCAGGCTGTTTAATTCTTGGCGACAGAGTTAAGACGAAAAACACTTCATGGTTTCCCATTTTCTGCTCTATCATCCATACTTTCTCCCCAGAATTGCTATGCAGTGGCAAGAAAAAATTATAGGGTCAGCAATGTACTCGCTTTCTCAGAAGCTAAAAATTCTAAAGAAAGAGATAATGGATATCAATAGAGAACACTTTTCGAATCTCGAGGAAAGAGTGAAAGAGGCGCATTCAGATCTTCTTTCCTACCAGAACCAGCTTCTAGTGGATCCAACCCCTTCTTAGCTTCTTGCGAAAAGGAAGCTCACAAAAAATGGGTCACCTTGGCGCTTGCGGAGGAACGGTTTCTTGAACAAAGATCAAGGGTGAAATGGCTTGAAAATGGGGATATGAACACAATTGTTTTTCACAGAATGGTGGCTTCTCGACGGGCTACAAATCAAATTCACTACCTGATTGATTGAGGAGGAAACAGATTATCATCTATTCTGGATATCAAACCTCACTGTGTGTCTTACTATGAGGATCTGTTTGGAGCTGAAACCCTTCCGCTCCCCCCTGCCTCTTTGGATCAAATCACCGAGCTCACTTCTTTCAGATGTTCAGACTCCATGAAAGCCCTTCTTCAAGCTCAGGTAACTGCAGAAGATGTTAAAAGAGAGATCTTATCCCTACCTCGCAACAAAACGCCAGGCCCATACGGATATACTGGGAAATTTTATAAGAAAACTTGGGACATTATTGGTCCGGATCTTACAAGAGCAGTCTTGGAATTTTTCAGCTCAGGCAAACTCCTGAAGTAATGGAACTGCACCGTCATATCTCTGATCCCGAAGCGAATTGGAGCAGACAGACTTGTAGATTTTCGACCAATCTCTCTATGCAATGTGGTTTACAAGGTCATTTCCAAGATTTTGGCTCGTAGGCTGCAAGATAGTACGCCAACTATGGTCTCTAATACGCAGTCAGCTTTCGTCAAAGACAGATTGCTGGTGGAAAATGTCTTACTTGCTACTGAAATGGTCCTAGGCTTCAACAGAGCTAATATCTCCAAGAGGGGTCTTCTGAAAGTTGATTTGAGGAAAGCTTTCGATTCTGTAAACTGGAATTTCATTATCCAGATTCTTCAAACAGCGGACTTCCCTCCAATTTTCATTAATTGGATTAGTCAGTGTTTGACGACGACCTCCTTCTCTATAAACGTAAATGGGGAGCTATGTGGGTTTTTTAAAGGTACTAGAGGTTTGCGCCAAGGTGACCCGCTATCCCCATCGTTGTTTGTCATTGCTATGGAGGCCTTCTCAAACCTTTTAACTGCACAATTTGATTCGGTTGTTATTGGGTTCCATCCGTTGGGAAGGTATCCTAAGGTAACTCATCTGGCCTTTGCGGACGATGTGATTATTCTTTTGATGGACTAGCAGCGTCTCTTCAAGGAATCTCGTCCGCTCTTGATAACTTCAAGGAGCTGTCTGGCTTGCGTATGAATAGAGATAAGACAGACTTATTTGTGGCGGGACTGAACCCCGATGAAACTGAAGCTATGGATATTTTTGGTTTCCAAAGGGATCCCTTCCCATAAGGTACATGTGACTCCCTCTTATGCACAGGAAACTCAGGAAGTCTGAATATTCTTCTCTCATTGACAAAATCAAGGCAAAGCTCAATAGTTGGACAGTAAGATATATCTCCTTTGCACGAAGGCTCCAGTTGATATCAGCAGTAATTTACAGTCTTGTAAATTTCTGGTTCACTGCCTTTTATTTACCTAAAGGATGCTTGAAGGAAATAGAGTCCTTGTGCAATCGGTTCTTATGGTCAGGTGATACTCAAAAGCACTGTGCAGCTAAAGTTGCATGGAAGTCTTGTTGCCTACCAAAACAGAAGGTGGATTGGGGCTGAGAGATTTTGTCGTCTGGAATAAAGCATTGAACCTCAAGCTTATTTGCCTTCTCTTTGCATCAACCACTTCCTTGTGGGTCGCTTGGATGAAAGAACACAAGCTTAAAAGACGGAGCTTCTGGTCTTTAGAGGTGAAGACCATAGACTCGTGGATCTGGAGGACACTCTTATCTCTCAGACCTCTGGCAGGTCAACTTTTGAGCTGTAGAGTGGGAGATGGAAGCAGAATAAGTTTCTGGTATGATAACTGGTCAATTCATGGTCCCCTGATTCAGTTTATTGGGACTAATGGACCTCTTCTAATGGGCATTCAAGATCAATGCTCTGTTGCTGATGCGTTAATGGTGAGGGATTGGCAAGCTCCCTCTCGATCTCATAATCAAAACATCTCCCTCCTAAGGGACACGCTAAGAGATTTGACTCAAAGATCAGATGTATCAGAGTTGGACACTTTCTTTTGGTGATCCGCTGATAACAATTCAGGAAGCTTCTCTACAAAGGAGACTTGGGAATTTCTCCAAGAGCTGCAGCTAAGGAATGGTCAAAGGTGGTTTAGTTCAAAACATGGTTCCTAAACATGCTTTTAACTTCTGGGTGGCTAAACTTGATAGACTGCCAGCGAATGAGCGATTGTTCCAATGGGGTCTGCTGGATGCTGGTACTTGTACTTTTTGCCTTACTGATGACGAAACAAGGGACCATTTGCTCGTGAATTGCAGGTTTGCGGTGGATATCTGGAATCGTGTGAAACAGATGTTGGGATACCCACATGCACACTTCAACTCTTGGCAAGAGATTATAGGGTGGCTTCTCAGTAGAGATGGTCATCAAGGAGAAGGCTTCTCAGTTTAATTGTCTGTCAAGCTACAGTCTATCACATATGGAGAGAAAAAAAATGACAGGAAACATGGCATACCTCCATCAACGTCACTAGTTACCTTCAACAAGATCGATAGGGTCACGAAAGATATTCTCCTATAGCAAGACGTCAAAACAAGGGGTGTACAAACCTACTCTCCTTGTGGTTCAAGTATAGCTAACCCTAGCTAAAATTTGATGTTCTGAACTCTTATCTTCTAACCGGTTTTTAATTTTTTTTTGCCATAGAAGTACTCTGCTTGTGAAGTTTATGTAACCAATTTGCTTTTGGAAATATAATTTACAGTTATCAAAAAAAAAAACTTGTTGAATGAATAGCTTTTGTCTCCTGGTCCCACTTTCATACAAAAATATCCCCTATTCCTAACGTTATTGACTTTGCCCTACAGTGAAGAAAGATGCTACTAGTTGCAACCAAACATCTCTCACTGATGTCGTCTCACTTATAGGTGGGTTCTTAAAGTGAGGTTCTTAGCGGAATATAAGAACCGTCTCTTAACTTTTAAATAAAAAAGTTAAGAACCGGCTCTTAAAACTCTTATTTAAAAGGGTTCTTAACTTTTTAGTTAAAAGTTAGAAGCGATTCTTATATTCATAAACCCCACCTAAGAACCCTACCGCTAAACTCTTAGATCCACCACAACTTCGACCTATCTTATTTTGAATCAACTTGGTGCCAGATCTCTGACCAAGTCTTCTTAGTTTTGCTAACTCATTGCTGGCCAATTTATCTGGCTTGTAGATAGTCCCATGTTTTTTTATTGATCGAGAATATTTACAACAATACCAGACTAATCTCCGAGATGCTAGTATTAACAACCAGTTCGGTTTTGGATTTGCTAATAAACCATTAAAATGTAGTCTCATTTTTGTCTGATCAAACATCAGTAACTTAATTCATAACAAAAGTCGAACATAAGATCGAGTTCTCTAGTATGAATACGAGTTCAAAATTTGAGATTCAACAATGTAGAAGTTTAAACATATTGTATATTAAAGAAAAAAAAATTTACATATCATATTTTACAAAGTTCCAAAAAAAGTAAGCTCTAGCTACTTCGTAGATCTTCTATTGCCAACCGGGGAACTCGTCGATGGACCACTCACCTTTATTAAAAACATCAATTGTGTCAACATCCATTTTCAATCCTACAAACACACATATTATCATTTTCTTCTTTTTAACAAGGTTCTAGATGTCCTATAACAAACATTATCATCAAATGGGGTTTTATATCCATACATTTTAGAGAAGAGCGCAGATCAAATACCTCACCAGAACTTATGCAGTAACAACTGTCAACGTTTGCTTTGTTCGGAATACCATCATTTGATAAATCATCTCCATACACCGAAGCAGACATGGCACTGAATGGTGCATACGGAAATGAAGACGAAGGAGGAGTTTTGAATTGATTCACATCATCCATCAACAGTTCTTGAAACAACTTTTCAAATTCTTCTAAGGTTTCGTCTCCCTGTGTTCCAAGTTATGCAAAAGGATACCATTACCATAACCATCATTGTATACAAATAGATACACTAGTAACTAATTAGTACTAGTAACCAAATTGATAACTCATTTTGTTACCGTAGATGTAGTTTGAGCCATTAGAGTCACCATCTCATTTATGAAATCAGCCATTCCCTACACAACGGAACAAAATTATATTAAAAGTGAAATTATATATTTATGTAAAAAAAAAGAGAAATAATATCAAATGGGTGAAAATTACAGTTTCGTCGTCATCACTGTCGTAAGCTCCGATGTCATACAACATCCTCTTGTTCGAATCCGACAAAACTGTTGACAACAAAAAACTATTTACTAAACCGAAAGAGCCACAACCAGACCCGGTTCAAAAGCAAACCGGGGCACTTACCAGAATAGGCTCGTTGAATGGACTGAAATTTCGTATTGGCTTTGTCTTTCTCATTTTCTTCACTAAACCGATCTGGATGCCATTTCTACACATCAAACCAATAAAAACAAAACAATTATTTCAACGTTTCTAACCAAAATTACAGAACCGGATCGCGTTCATGCACTACTATACCCATATATGAAAAACAATCAAAAGATGAAAAGAGAGAAAAAGTTTTGTAAGTAACCAGAGCAAGGTTCTTGTAAGAAAGTCTGAGATCTCCTTGTGAACATTCGTTGTTCAAATCCATAACAGCGTACAAGTCTTCCTTCTCCATTGATGATGATGATAATACTAGAATGAGTTACACAGAGAGCTTTAGTCTCGTTTAATATGTGTTAATAAGGTCAAGTGGACGAGTTATTGGAAGCGAACAAGAGAATAAAAGATCGAAAAAAATGTGTGTATAGATGCAGAGGATTTGCAAACGTGTAATAAGAGAAGAAGGAAGAGAAAAGAAAAGAAGCAGAGAAGTTTTTGAGATTTGGGGTATCGTGCTTTGTGTTTGTTATAGTAATATATAGTTTTTATTTGTTTATATATTGGAGAGAGACTAGAAACACAGAATGATCGAGAAACTCGCCACTTGAAACTAGGGTGGGCATTTTATTCGTTAAATTTGATTCGATTCGTTATTCGTTTCGATTCGATCCGAAAATTCCGAATATCCGTAAATTTTCAAAACAAAGCAAATATTAAAAATCAATATTCGTTAAAATCGAAGCAAATCACAAATATTAAAATTTTGGGAAGCGAATATCCGATTCGATCCGTCAATATATAAATTCATATATATCTTGATTATATTTAAAGTTTTAAATATATAAAATTATATAATTATTATTCTAACATATGATTTGACAAATTTTATTCACATTATTACATATATAAAAGTATTACATAAAAAGAAGAAATTTTTTTTATAACAATCATAATTTTTTCTTAAATTTTGTGTTATTATAATTGTTAACTAAATTTAAAAACTGACAAAATATGTAGATTCACTACTTTTTTAATTTTTATTTTCTATATCATACAAAACAATATATTACAAAATAAATTTGTATCAGATTTGTAAAATTATTTGTAATAATCAAAACATATGAGATATTCGTAAATATTCGTAAATATCCGCAAATATCTAATTATTTTCCGAATATCCATTTTTCCGAATATCCGTATTTTTCCGAAGCAAATCAAATCGAAAAATTAGATATTCCTAACATTCAAAGCAAATCGCAAATACCTTAAAAAATCCGATCCGTGCCCAGCTCTACTTGAAACTACTTGTCTTTTTTATATTTATCCTCGTTTTTAGCCTACAATCACTTTATTAAAGGATATAATACTACTAATTCTTTTCTTATTATACGCAACCAAATCTTTTTGCAAATATCTTAAAAATAATAAAAAATCTTCTTCTTTTCTGATTTAATAATTTTAAAAATAATCAAAACATTTTAAAAATAATTACCAAGATAAAACTTTGGTTTGATTTCAAAGTTATAAAAGAATCGTACGGACAAAGTGATTAAAGCTGCTAAACACATAATTAGAGATGTGATGTCGTGACCTTACGTTGTACCCACCCACGCTATTTCTTATCAGTTCAAACGTTAGTCACAATGTGTGATTATTGCTCTTTGATAATTTTAATTATTTGTATTTTATTCTTTAAGGTATAGTTTTGATCAAAATTGAGCAACTTGCTTAATATGGCCCATGTAATTTTATTCCACTGACTTCTTTGTTCTACTAAAGCCAAGACAACTTGCTGCAAGTGTCATTTCACAAACGTTTTCTTTTGTCCACCTCCACCAACTTTGATCCGGTTAACCCAATCCCGGTTTTACAAGTAAACCAAACCAGAGAACTTCAGTTCGGCATCTTTCATCATGGCATTCTCAATGCTTTGATCCAGTCAATTTCGACTCTGAAATCGCCTGCACCTAACTTAGCTCCAATGAAACCACCTCCTTGTGAGTTAACTGATAGAGATATACCAACAACACGACCTGGATTCATCTCCATGTCTGCATCTATCACGTTTCCTTTCCAAGTTGGCAAGTAGCGAGTTAGAGGAACCTGAAAAAGAAGAATTGTCAAACTTGGGTTTGGTTTATATAACAAAACCTCCTTTTACACAAGTTGCCTTGTCCAAGATGTATGAGACTTGCCTTAGCTGTATACCAGTTTCCCTTTGGAGCAAAACAAAAGCTTGCCATGAGTTATCTTCTGCTTGTCCTGGCGAGTTTACCCAATTCTCTGTATACATCTGAATTAAAATCGCTGTTGAGTTTTAAGAAAAAAGATGCGCTCCTATAAACCTTATGTGGTGAGCACGAGACTCACAGTAGAGATGTAGCATCTTCCATCTCCTTTGAGCCTCATGGCTATTGAATCATACCCGTCGAGATCAATAAACCCATCAAACTACAGAAATGTCGAAGCTGGTTTTAGTTAAGTTGTGCGTAAAGCCTTAAACTCACTCTAATATTTGGTTTTGACTAACGATGTGATGATTAGTAAGAAAAAAAAACTGTGTGTTAAACCTTCTTTGAGCGCATTCCACAGAAACCACTCCGGTTGATACTCCATTTTGAACCTTCGCTCATGTTGATAGAGTCTTGAACTCCGATCTCTCTGAAACTCTCCGTAACGTCTTCTTATTGATAACGCGAACCAATTATAAGAATGAATGAAGCTTTGAGTATGAAACTAACTAAGCTCTCATGGCGAACTCAGCTAGAGACATCGGTCTCATGGCGACCGAGAGAGAAGACTCATATCGTCTATCTACAGCAACATCAAAGCATAAATCTCATCTACACTCGGGCTTCTTATTTATAGTCTTCATCTTCTTTCACGAGCTGTAACTTTGCTCAGAAACGGCAAAGCTTCTCACTCAACCAGAGTCTTTCATTTAGCCACGTCATCCTCCTCGCTTGCCAAAGCCGTGTGAAGATAGATTGATATCTATCAATACTTCCCCCATAAAAACAAGCTTGCCCACAAGCTTGGAAGACGAAAAAAAACTGCTGATGCTCATGGAAAAGATCAAGATAGGACTTTTCATTGCTTCATTCTTGCAGGTCTTATAGCTTCTGCAAATGGCAAACGTAGCAGCTGAAGTCTCCTCCTTCTCTTTATACTTGAACATTCGAGACTTGTAAATCTTTTTCCATTGTTGCTCTTGTTGTATCAGAAACAGCAGTAGATGTATCTTGACCTGTAACAGTAAGCTGCTTCTTTCCTCAAGTGATTTATGAAACTCCCCATGAACCATCCAATGTCTACTCAGTTCTGTTTCTTCCCATTGCTTTGTAACCAGTTTCTTGAGAAAATCAGACTTGTTTGCTATTGCAAACCACCAAATCAGCACCTTCACCATCAACAAGCCAATAAGTACTCTCTTGTATACTTCTCCCCTTGAAAATAAGCTTGCCCTCAAGCTTGAACAGAGGAAACTGAGAAGAGGTCTCAGCAATTCCGATCTTGTATCTGTTACTATCACTGAGAAATCAGAGCAAACCCACCTACACACAACTCTCTTATGTTCCCGCAACATAGAACAGAGATTGTGATGCCTCACTGACAACAATCGCTTCTGAACAGTAGACAATATGGAACAATTCTCTGCAACTACTTGTTCCAAATTTAACGCCAAACCAGAAACTGAAGTTAACTGCTTAAACTTCCACCTATGCTTCACTTGAAACTTACTGTCACCAAAAGTTAACCGCATCAAGCTTCTTAAAATGTCTTCTATCCACCCGTTGTACAGCAGCAATGACATGTTTGGTGTTCTCCTAGTTGTAAAGCGCTTATCATCAAATTCCAGCTTTTGAACACTATTACTCGGAATCCAGGCTCTCAACCTCTCTGCAACGTGAACCAGAGACAGGACCTGAAGAATAAACAGAATCAGGCTTGGAACATTCTGTGACAACAACTCAGGGGACCATACTTCCAAGGCCTCAGATTTCTTAAATCTCCAACGATGCCACACTTGATGATCAAGTACGGTAGACTCATGTACAAGATGGCTCCGTTCTGAAACAACACCATTGTGAAAAACTGCAGCAGAGCCCAAGGTTTTGTATCTCCATCGGTGCCATATAGAAGAATGGTCACTTCTCATGTATCTCTTCAAGCCCTGATGTAGTCTCCATCTCAACTGATACTCCAATGATCCCCTTGAACCAGTAACTGTAATAAACTGATTCCATATCTGATCCCGAATCCGATTCAAGCCAGTACCAAACTCTATGAACTTCTGCCCATACAGCAACTCTGGTCTTCCACATACAGCTTGTTCCAACACCAACTTCAAAACAGAAGCTCGATTTAACTGCTTAGACCTCCATTTGTGCTTCAAGTGAAACTCTCCATCAACTCGATCAACTTCCCAAAAACTCAGATACACATTGAACAACAACTTTTCAAAACGCATTCTAAAACCGTTCAGAACTCTGCACCCTTCTTCAATACTTTCGAACCATAGCATATATTTCACCGAGGTTTGCTCTGCAGCAAAAGAGTGTGGCTGCAGCACAAAAGACAAACCATCAGTATAAACACAACCTGTTTCCACCATTGCAGGGTGCGAAATCTCAGTCAAGTTCTGAGACAACTCTGTAATTACTTCAACAGATTTCTCCTCAGAGACTTCTGTATCTGATGGCTTTGTAATCTGCAATTCATCCTCCATAACCGAATCAGAATCAGCGCTCTGCATACTCTCCATGGCTGCAGGTGCGCAGCCCAAACCAGTTTCTAGATCAGCAGAAACATCTTCCTCATTTGCTGTCTTCTTCAACAATTCTATCTCAATACAGTTGCCAAAAGTGACGTTAACATCTTCCACAGTAGATGATGTTAATTCAGATTGTTCCACACAAGAACTGACTGATATCGCACATTGAACATCATCTTCTTGCTCCCTATCCGGCAGTGAGTCATTCTGAATCTCTAGTTCTTCTTCATTAACCTCTGCCACAACTGGTGATGTGATCTTCGTCTTCACCAATTCTGAACACAAGCTGGAATCTCGTCGCTTCTCTGCTTTCCAAGTCAAGAAAGCTTCGTGGCTTCTAGCACGTCTAGCTTTCATTATGATCTTCTCTTGATCATCATCTGCACCAAACTCCCATATCAACTTAGTCTTCAGCTCTTCCCAACTTCGAATTGGAAAATATTTTTCGATACTAGCAAGATACTTAGCAGGTTCTCCCTCAATAAATCCATCAGCCATGTGTAACTTCTCAAATTCATTGAGTCCCTTCCGAGCAAAGTAATGCTCCATCCACGAAATCCACTGCCTCAAGCCGACATACGGAAACACTGGTACCTCAACGATTCCCATGACGGGGCTTGAATCTTCCAGTTTCGCTTCCGTTCCGATCGTCGCTATCTGCGTTGCCACAGAATCGAATTGCTCCGCCGTCGCCTTATCATTGCGCGTCACCAGTGGATCTCTCTGCATCGTCTTGTTTGCTTCATTTCTGGAAATTTCGCTGTTTCTGTAACCTCCGTAACCTTCGCATCGTTCGTAAAACACAGTAGCGCCTCCGACGAATCCAGCAACAGAACCATCGCTTCTCTCGAATCTTGCCGCCGATTCACCTAACTTCATCATCCCCGCGTTAGATTCGATCTCAGTTTCACCGCACCAATGATAGAGTCTTGAACTCCGATCTCTCTGAAACTCTCCGTAACGTCTTCTTATTGATAACGCGAACCAATTATAAGAATGAATGAAGCTTTGAGTATGAAACTAACTAAGCTCTCATGGCGAACTCAGCTAGAGACATCGGTCTCATGGCGACCGAGAGAGAAGACTCATATCGTCTATCTACAGCAACATCAAAGCATAAATCTCATCTACACTCGGGCTTCTTATTTATAGTCTTCATCTTCTTTCACGAGCTGTAACTTTGCTCAGAAACGGCAAAGCTTCTCACTCAACCAGAGTCTTTCATTTAGCCACGTCATCCTCCTCGCTTGCCAAAGCCGTGTGAAGATAGATTGATATCTATCACATGTCCGTAGAGAGGTTCCCAGAGAAAACACCTAGGAGGATGTATAAGGGAGAAAATGGTCACAAGAATCAAGAAACCTCATACATTCATCTCATGCATGTAATTTCACCAGAGACAATAACAGAACCTAAACGGCTAAAACCAAATAAATCCTGATTTAACTTTTCCATGCCTGGTATGCGAGCAAACGACAAGTCAAACTGAAATTCTATCTTACACGAACTGGGTGTATCTGAACCAAGTAAGAGAGCAACAGAAGGAAAACACTAACCAGTGCAATCTGATCCAATTCCTCCATCTTTAATCTCCAATGAAGCCGAAGACAATCCTATAAAGTAAATATCCAACACGACAATGAGCAGAACACATGAAGAAATAGCTACGTACTGCAGATACTTTAGAAATCTTATTTCGTCTGAATAGTTGTTAATATGAATCAAAGAGGAATGAATGTAAAAGAAAATTTTCTTAAGCAGGACATGAGGTCTGTAACATCATTATGAGCAGATGCCTGAACCTGTGTTTTAAGTACCTCCATATTCAGAATCAGAATACAGGTGCCATCTCTTCAGGTCTTCTTTTGAACTGAACTTGAATATACACTTCTCCGCAGGCGGTACCATTTCCTCGAGCTCCCACGTTAGAGCTAAAGTATGTACATCGTGAAATCAAGTTAAGAAGACTATCTAAAAGAACCGGATCATAAAGGTAAGAAAAATCTTCATCCCTAGAGAGACAAGTCTTGAAACAATATCTTTCTCATTTGATTATAAGGCCAAAACAAGAATTTATAAAGTACTTTTTTTTTAATGCAAACGCAACTTAAAACAAGATAAGGAAACTAATAGCAACAAATTCAATAAGTTACTAGAAGTGTTAAACATGTTTACGGAATATACCCTTCTTCGTTGCATTCACCGAGACTTGCCACAATGATCTGAACCGTGACATTCTTCTAAACCTCCTGACTAGTCAATTCTTTCCCAAATGGCAATGGAGAAACCCTGTACAATAATAAACTAATAAGACTTCGTGGGTGGCTGCCAGTTTTAAACTTTATCATGAACTCACAACCTAGAAGATCCTACAAGAAAAACCATAAACAATAGGAAAAATCTTGTATCCATCTAAGAAGAGAGAATTAAGTAAACCAGCTGCAGCTAACACGGGGAGCCTAAGCTATGATCTAATCTTATACCATTTTGAATTCACCCGCAGTATTAATGAATCTCCTTAAAAGAACTATACTTGCAAAGAAGACTATTTTCCCACTGAGGCATTTCATCAAACACTTGGAAGACATAATTAATAAAATCAACAACGACCCATCAAGGGAAAGCAAATAAAAACAACGAACGACCTGAATTTTTTTCTTTATGTACATACAAGACACACACTCCACCAGTTTCTCCGTCACCTCCGTTTCACAATCACTGGCGACGTCGGCCACCGATGACCCGATGAGTGTCAGTTTAACTCGGAGACCAACGTGGAAGAACCAAGTCCCGTTTCCTTGCACGTGTGTTTTATGACTTTATTTATTTCATTGTTTTGTTTTGGCCCATGAGGCTTACTAAGGCCCAATATGCGTCTCCGCTTTGTGTTTATCTCTGTTTTCTTGAGTACCTCAGTTCGAAACTAATCCAAACTAAGTTGAAACTTTGGAATATTTTGCATTTTATCTAATCACCTCTTGTATACTGTAAACGTCATAACATAATAGTAAACCCATAATTACTCAACTGGAACTATTCACATTCTTATTTCTACAAATTTAAATGGTGTTAAATTATTTTTTTTTTTAGTGGTGTCAAAATATGATCAATTTTCTCAGAATAAATATTTATTCACCAAAATTTTTAGTAGGTCGATAAATATTTATTCTGAGAAAATTGATCATATTTTGACTCATAGCATCTTTTGATTATTACCAACCCACTTTTGCACACACTCTGTAGGAGCAGCAAGAGATGTAATGAGGAAGACAGAAGTAGACATCTCCATGAAGTTTGCGGAAAGGACACACCGAGCGACTTCTCAATCATTAGCATGTCAAAAGCAATTACGAAACTTAATTAAAACTTAACAACCAAACTTCTCCTCTTGTATAGTTTTATATTAGAGCATAGTATAATATAACCGTACTTAAATATATTTATATGATAATAATAATTATGTTTGTCTAATTAATTACTTATATGTATAGATAAAGTCCTCAGGACTCTTCAATGATATTCCGTGCGTCCCTTTCGTCACCACCACGACAATGCATTTTTTGATACGAACATATACATGTACTTGTATGTTTTTAACTGATGGTAAGCTAGTAGTACTAACTATATTTTTTTATCATCTCATAAATCTGTAAATTTTAATATATTTCTTTAAAATTAATATATTTTTATATGGCTGAAAGTTAAGAAACATTAAAAATGAATATGTTATATCTGCAACTAGAAAGGAGAGTCAGGACATGAACTTGGGACCAGGTCACCAACGCGTCATGAGAGCGACCATTATTCTTGGCAGTTTTTTTTTAATGCATTGTTCATCTGTTTATGATTTATACGGATATATATATATATATATATATATATATATATATTTGAATGAACAACCATAAATATATATGATATACAGAGGATCGTGTCTCAGGTACGTATGTACGTGGACTCTCGACGGATTTAAAAATGAGGATTTACTAAACGTTTAAAAGAAAAAACAATGTATCTTTCAGAATTGTGAATCATTTCAAAACTAGTTAGTTTAGCAATGTCATCTAATAGTATGTCTTAGCTAAGTACAGTCCTGGATTTTAAACAAAACACCATGAATGTCAATGATATAAATCATTGCTAGTTTTTTTTTTCTTAAAACAAAAGAAAGATAGATAATTTAGTTAACTGGGATCGTCATCATATAATCAATTTTAAAAAATCTGTTAATTTAAGCGATTTTCAAACATCAGTAAAGTAATTTTTATATGTCATGAGACTCATGACTCATCATGAGATAGATTCCGTTACAAAAAGAGAAACAAAAGTTATAAAACCGCCACAATGAAAGTAAATAAATATAAACAAAAGTTTCTCGGAAAATCATCATGTTCTTTAGTTTCTATTAATTACAGTTAGAGGATATACTATATATATATATGTTAGTAAATATTTTGAAAGAAAATAATCATTTGTTGGTCGTAACAAAGTAAGCAGCTACATATGCTCAAAATCATCATCACAAAATTGCTCGAGAAAAAAATAACGGAAGCAAATGACATGGTTTACGAGATCACGTTTTTGATCACACACCGCATCGAATCAAAATACAAATCAGCAGAAACAACAAAAATAACAAACATAAGAAGTATATATTATACGAAATAAATGTGTAAAAATCATTCGGTCGATGTCAATAAGTATAGAACTCAGCCAATTCTTCAACGGATCCTCCTTCTGGCCCAGTCTTGAGCATCCACAACAAGTGTTCAAACAAAACAACTTCACAAGCTACAACAATCTCACGATCTTGTTCATCGGATCTAGAAGAACGATCCACCAGTTCTTGAAAAAGTGGGTGAAAGATGATGTCCGGTCTAAGCATGTAAGGTCTTCGAGTCTGACCAACATAAACAACATGGAGATTGTTGTCCTCTGAGATCTCATCGGAGACGGCAGCAGAGGAGGACGAGTGGTGGTGGTTCTTGGCGAAGGAAGGCCATTTCTTTATGGCCGACTTGAGCTTTGTCAGCTTCCCAACTTTGGCCATTGCTTATGAAACTAACCTGTTTTTTCTTGGATTTGGAACCAGAGAGTTGATGAAACTAGGTAGGGTTTAGGGTTTATGAGGATATATATATGTGATTATGTGTTTGTTAAAGACTCAAAAGATTGAATAAAGAGTAGAAATGTTTGAGATGTTCTTTGGAGGAAATAACGAGGAAGGTTCGTGTATATATATTGAGTGCGATAGAGAAACAAGAGAGAGAGAGAGAGGACGTATAGATGCATGACCCACCGATTGATGCATAACAGCTAAGAGAGATGAGGACATAAATGGCAAAACTAGTGTTTCTGTGCCCATTGTTTTTCCTTTTTTCGTCTTATAATCGATTTTCTAAATTTGTATAGATATGTTCCATAATAAATTTACGGCAGTAATGGATTTATTTTCATGTAAAGATGTCACATTTGTTAATTAAATCTTTATAATATTATTTGAGAATTCACTTTCCTATGTGGCGCACTCACGTTAACTTTCACAGATTCACAGTGGTTAATTACGATGATACTCTTAATGAATTAAAATATTATATTTAAACAATATTATTGATCTTTTATTTAAATTACTTTTTAATATTTTCCAAATAACATATATAATAAAAATGAAATATTATAAAGTTTATAAAGAGAATTTAAAAACGAAAATATATGTATAAATAATATGATTTCATTAAAAAGGAAAGTTCACAAAATAGTAATATTTCATTTTAAAATATTTTTAAATAACATAAATAAACTAATATACTTTCTTTATATTTATATTTTAACAGATAATCTTGAATTAAAACGTTATATTTAAACACTATTATTGATCTTTTATTTAAATTACTTTTCAATATTTTCAAAATAACATATTTAATAAAAAGGAAATATTATAAAGTTTATAAAGCAAATTTAAAAAAGAAAATATATATATATATAAATAATATGATTTCATTTTAAAATATTTTTAAATAACATAAATAAACTAATATACTTTCTTTATATTTATATTTTCACAAATAATCTTGATATTAGAAAAAATATTATTTATTTTAAAACATAATTTTAAACAGTACAACAATATATATTTTCACAAATAATCTTGATATTAGAAAAATATTATTTATTTTAAAACATAATTTTAAACAGTACAACAATATATATTTTCACAAATAATCTTGATATTAGAAAAATATTATTTATTTTAAAACATAATTTTAAACAGTACAACAATATATATTTTCACAAATAATCTTGATATTAGAAAAATATTATTTATTTTAAAACATAATTTTAAACAGTACAACAATATATATTTTCACAAATAATCTTGATATTAGAAAAATATTATTTATTTTAAAACATAATTTTAAACAGTACAACAATATATATTTTCACAAATAATCTTGATATTAGAAAAATATTATTTATTTTAAAACATAATTTTAAACAGTACAACAATATATATTTTCACAAATAATCTTGATATTAGAAAAATATTATTTATTTTAAAACATAATTTTAAACAGTACAACAATATATATTTTCACAAATAATCTTGATATTAGAAAAATATTATTTATTTTAAAACATAATTTTAAACAGTACAACAATATATATTTTCACAAATAATCTTGATATTAGAAAAATATTATTTATTTTAAAACATAATTTTAAACAGTACAACAATATATATTTTCACAAATAATCTTGATATTAGAAAAATATTATTTATTTTAAAACATAATTTTAAACAGTACAACAATATATATTTTCACAAATAATCTTGATATTAGAAAAATATTATTTATTTTAAAACATAATTTTAAAAATTACTTATTATGTAACTTTCTATAGATCATCGTTTTATTTTCTAATTTCTTTTTTTTAATCAACATTTAATTTGATATATATATATATATATTATGAAAATACATGCACATTTAAACGATAAATAAAATTAATTTGATTGACTTAATTATAATAAAAATAATTATACCTCAGTTTGAATTTGAAAGAATATATGTAACTTAAGAGACTCACAACATGATTGACTCGACTAATCCAATTTATATATAAAATCATAGATTTAACTATAATAAGAAAATATAATTTTATAATAATAATAATAATTTATTTTATAAATATAAATTATAAGATGACTCAAAACACCTTAAAAATGAAAATAAAATATTAAGCAACTGTTTTAATTTAGTTCTTTTGTAAAATTTATATATATGCATGAGATTGCAGAATATTATCGTTATATTAATTTACGTAATTTGGAACCAAACACTTTAATTTATTTTTTATTTCATTCTAAGCACAATATATCTTAAGTTATAAATAATCTTCTTAAAATATATTTACATATCTAAAACAAAAATCAACCTAATGCAAATAAGAAAATTAATCAAAATTTAATATATTTAGAAAAAAAATTTATAATTGAATTCAGAGAAATAGATGCAACCTAATATATCTAAATGATAACTAAACCGATTGTAAAAACAACAAAACCGACTAGATATAACATATCTAAAATTATATGTCTAATTAAAGTAATATAAATTATTAATATAAATGCATAAAATTATAAATTAATTTAAAATTAAAAATAAATAGCAATCAATTATTATAATATATATTTACTTTATAAATATTTATATCCGTGCATGAGCACGGGAAAATCACCTAGTACAGTATTAAGAAATTTCTATCGACGACGTAAATTAATGATAATATAATCTTGTAACATACGAGATAATTAAGAACAATACAATTACATAACATACATATATTTTTGGATTAGTACACTAAAATTACTAAAAACTCAACGATATCATATATAAACCACATATATAGACGTTTGATCAACAATTTGGTTTAATTTATTAAAAATATAAAATTAATCTAGATTAACATGACAACCATTGCATCATACGTCTATTTTCTTAACCATTGCATCATATGTCTATTTTCTTACCTATGCCATTTTGTTTTGCTCCATAGATGCCAATAATCCACGCATCATAAATCAAAATTTATAAATACTATATATGCATTCATGTTTATTCAATAAGTTTTCTTTGTTGTATCTTATAATGTACTATAAATCTATAATATATAGTTATTTGTAGATTTATACGTATACGTGTGTGAGTGGGGTGTGTAGATGTGTAGGCAACCTCTTATTGCGTGTTGCTATCTAATGATCGGACAAAGAGTGATGTTTTTTAGATAACGATTACATCTTGTCCACGATTTCTTGTTGAGTATTTGCCCGATAGTGCTAATTGTCTGTCGTTTGTACGTACCAAAATAACAATTATGATCTTCATCTGTCAACTCATTTTTTATTTATTAGTTCATTTGAATAACATTATATCTAAATTTTCAAAATCATAACATAAAAGAATCGTAAGAAATAGTAAAGTGTATGTGGTTGGAACTTGAAAGGGGGTTGGTTTTATTATGTTTCAGATTCAAACTTTTTTTTTTTAATATGGGATTATCTTTTAAAATCAAAAACTTAACAAAGATTATATACTTCATCCATTTCAAAAAAAAAATAATCTTTTCATTTGTTCATGCATATTAAGAAATATTTTTAAAAAAGAAATTACATTAAATTTATATTATAAATTCATTATTTTCTATTGCTGTCAATTCTCAATAAAATTAAATCAATTAGAAATTTAATACATAATTTTTAAAAATTACTTATTATAATAAAATCATAAAAATATATGGAAAACATAAAAATATATTTTTGGGAAACAAGTTTTTCTAAAAATTTTATATTTGTGAAACGGAAAAAGAAATAAAGTATAAGTTAGAGAAAAACTAACTTTTCTTGAGTAATATTTTTTGACATGATGCAACCACCAATCAGAAGGCAATTTTGTCCTTTTGACAAAATACAGTCATCTTATTCATTGCAAAGGCATATTATAATCCTTAAAGTTAGTTTGGTATTTCCGAGAAATTAGGTGGAGAAGACCATAGTACCTTACCCCTCTGTCTTTATCCAGCAAAAAGTTGTGGATGGTAAGCTAATCATTTAAGAAAATTTAAATACTTCTTTTTATAGATGGTCGAACATATACTCATTTTTATAGCAAAATAAAACAAATAGTAAGATAGTACTCGCTCATGATTAGATATTAGATAACTGTCCAATGTCATATACTTATATGCATAATGTAGACCTCAAACTAAGCCTAATAATTTGATCCAAGGTGACTTTTTTACATAATATTTTTTTGTCAACTTACATAATATTCTATTTTAAGAGTGAATTTAGTGAAGATTAAGAAAAGAAAATGACACGGACATATATGCACAAGCATAATCCATACATGCATTACATGAGACAGACAAGCAATCTGAAAATTTGGAATACTAATGATTTGATTAAATCGTGTTTTGCTGATTAATTTTTTCTAAAGTAGCCCCATCTATATTACCTAATACTCTAAGGTGTAATACTTTTAGCATGTTGTGTTTCTTTTGCCTTGAGATTTAAACATATCACTAAAAAGGTTAAAACCCCAATTAAAAGAAATTCATAGATTATATTGAAACTAGAGTCCAAAATTAAAGTAGAGACAAGCCAGTTGTGATGTGTTGTTGTTCATGTAAGTGCTTGACAATTGTGCAACTAATCTACTTTAGTTTTTTGGACTTCATGTAATTATAATAATCGGTGTTCCATACATTTATTACATTGTCTTGTCTATGAATGCTTAATGTAGTAGTTGCAATCGTTGCAGGATATTAATGTATTTTATGATATATATATTAACATCTTAAGATGTACTATCATGTATGAACATGAGCTACAGATTTGACATGACACACTGGTAGGTTTGGAAATGTTTAAAGTTCTACTTTTGATAATGGGTTTAGGCTTGGAAATGTTTTTAAGCTTTAAATGAGAAGTTGGCTTCTTCCCCAAAAAAGTAGGATTTTAAGGTTACATACGATCTAAGCATGTCTTAATCATTCATATCACTCAATTAAAGAACATGACTGTCTCTTTTAAAAAAACTACCCAATTACCCACTGTATCAACTTGGACTCGCATGCCTACCAATACCATGATGCTTTCACTATACCAAAGAGAAATTATAGCAATGGTATCAATAATATTTGTATGTAAATAAGTGTATACAATGAAAAAAATACTCAAAGTTGATGAAACGCTGCTTATGGATATAAAGGATATTTTGAATTATGGTTTCAGGTATCTCAAGTGATTAGAAAACAGAATCATACAAAATCTTTTGGTTTTAAAGATGAAAACTTAAAGTAGAAGAGAGAACAAAACACCACAAAATTGGAGCAATTGTCTCCAGAGTTTTAGTACAACTCGACAACACAAGAAGAAGCCTTGCATAGCAAGCAACGATTCTTACCTTTTGCTTCAAGGTATCAACAACGACAATGAACCTTTTTTATTCTGACGCTTTGGTCGTCTTCTTCTTTTTCTTCTTTTTGGGCTCTGATGTTACTTTTCTTTTCGACTTTGAATCATCCTCCTCGTCTATCAAATGCTCGTACTCTTCAAGACTTGCAAATGGTGATTTCCGTTTTCCTTTTTCTTTCTTTTCTTGTTACCACCACCAACAGTAACATCATCATCATCACCACCATCATCACCAACATCCACATCTTCACCATCAAGCATATCCATTTCTGTATCCATCTCTGCATCACTAGCATTATCCACGAGCTCATCATCATCATCACCACCATCATCACCAACATCCACATCTTCACCATCAAGCATATCCATTTCTGTATCCATCTCTGCATCACTAGCATTATCCACGAGCTCATCATCATCATCACCACCATCATCACCAACATCCACATCTTCACCATCAAGCATATCCATTTCTGTATCCATCTCTGCATCACTAGCATTATCCACGAGCTCATCATCATCATCATCATCATCATCATCATCATCATCATCATCATCATCATCGCCCACTACTTTATCAAGATCATCATAATCATATTCACCACCCTCATCTTCCACAGCGTCATCATCAACATCATCCAACATATTCTCAATCTCCTCATTGTCACTCTCATCACCAGCTTCGAATTCCACATCACTATCGTAGTTTCCTCCACCATCGCCATCATTCACATCGTAAAGTTCTTCAGCGGCTTCTTCTTCAGGTAGCTTCTTCTTCTTCTTTTTCTTTGATTGCTTCGTACTGTTCATCTTGTTCACGTAGAACTTGTGGAACACTAAATCTTCAGGAGAAACATCTTCTTCTGCTAATCTGAGAATATCAGATCCAATCATCTGGTTTGACATGTCAAGCTGCACATGGAGAAGAATAAGAAAACCGTTATAGATAACAAAATAGTTTCAAGATGTAGATGTCGAGGCTTGAGCTGTTTTACCTTCTTGGAAGGTTCGATCTGGGAGCCACCATGCCAAGTGCTCTGTTTTGGTTTCTTCTCCATAAATTTATCCAAGAAAGCAGTTAGAGATAAATCATTCAACGGGTTTCCGTTGTAGACAATAGTAGTTCCTGAGAGAAGGGTTCCAGCCATGGTAGCAACCGAGGGGTGAGCGTGTGAAGCAAGAACCACCAATTCCCACCAACTCACACGGTCTCCGTTACTGTTAATTTGAGATCAATCATTTAGTTACAACCAAGAATATATAATAATATCAAGAAAATTGCTATTACACTTATTAGAAGTGCATATGTAAGTATTGGGATGAAAGATGAGATTAACTGACCAGTAAGAAGGTTCTCTATGGCGAGGATCGTATCCTCCAGGAAGACAACTTGATTTCAATGGCGCTTGGCTTCTTTTTCGCTATCATTAGAAACCTCCATGGTTTCTTTGGGGGTTTCTTTGATAAACAGCTCTTCGCCATCATCAGAAGCATAATCATCTTCTTCATCAGATTGCCTGACCTCCAAAGCCTCTTCTTCGTCATCCGAAGAAGAATCATCTTCGTCTCTACTTGTGGTTTTGTCCTCTTCATGATCAACTTCAAGTATATAGTCTAACACCAATACAAAAAAATATCAATTACAATAGTTATGATCCTGATCATGTTACCAAACAAAACAAAAAAACAATCGTATATATTAGAAAACTGAAACCTCTGCAACGAGATCATGCATTATCCAGAGAACGTTATTACATTACTAAACACTCAAATGCCTGATATGATAAATCATAATAACAAGTGGTAGCAAAGAGGCTAGAGCGCTGAGTGGTAAATACGATATACCTTTAAAGCCTTGTCTTTTAGCTCTGGAAGCATATCCTTAGATGATTCATCCAGGGCGTTGACAAAGCGCTCATACCTACAAAGTCAGCATACTAAGCCTTTGAGTGAACCATCAAACCAGAACAATTACCAGATACCAACACATGATACACAGCTTGGACACATCGTTCGTGGCATGATTCAAGCTAGCCACATTGTGATCGAAGCTAGAAAATACCCTGTCTCTAGCAGTAGATTTTATTTACCTCTGTTTCAAGCATTCCTCCCAGTACCAAAACAGCAAAAGTGAGTAACCATCCTTAGTTTCTGGAATGCTGTTTAAAGGTCGCTGTAAAAGCGTCTTCAGCTTGCGATCAGGTAACAGCCTGGAAACACCAAAAACACTCACTTAACGAGAACCTAAGAAAGAAATGCAAGCTCTTACATGATTACGGACACGAATAAATGTACAGTCCATGGTAGCGTATGAAAAACATGCCTGATCAAAATTTCTGATAGAGCCTTAAGACCCTTGAATGCAAATCTCTTTCCAACCTTTGAAGTCACCATTCCTGCAAGCAACAAACTCCAACAAGTCAACAAGTGTTTTGAGTAGTAAACACCAACAAAAGCATCAGAGAAACATACCCAACAAGGCATCAAGAGACCTCATATAGCAATGGGATTCTCTCCAACCATGATCTCAAAGGCAGTGATTTTATCAGCCACCGTCCCTGACTTCTGAGCAGAGATCACCATCTTCATATCTCCACTCTTCCCTTTCGACGCCACAAAATCCTCCGCGTATTGCCACATCAGTCTCTCCCATCTCCTTCTTCATCTCCACCACACCTTTCAACTCCTCCACCGCCACCGCCACTCTCCGGTTACTACCTCCTCCACCACCTCCGCCAAAGACCTTCTCCTCCAGCTCCTCCGCGTCGTTATACCACTCCGAGCTCAGTAAACTCGCTTTCACCAAAGGAAGCTTAGGCAAAGCCTTGAACTTTTCAAAACGCTTCGCCTTAAACCCAGTGCCCTCGTCGTCAATCGATAAAAATCAGGCTTTGGCTTCTGGGTTGTTACCGTCTGTTTCTGCCGGAGCTTCTTTAGGACTTTGCTTCTTCGATTCCTTTGGATTGTTCGATCTGGGCTTGCTTGTGTCTCCCTCGAGAGGTCCTTCTTCTTAGGGTTCTCTGGGGTTTGGTGGGTTTTCGGAAATCAGAGTCGTTGAAGCCTGAAGAAGGAAGAGATGAAGCAAAGCCGAGAGAGGAGGCGAATGAAGCGATCTCGGAATTGAGAGCATTCGTGTCCTCCGTTGATTTCGACATTTTTTTTCTCAAAGAGAGGATTAGGGTTTAAGCAATCTCTCTGCTTTAGAGATTCTACAAAGTTTTATGCTTGCTAGGGTTTTAAGAAGACGGCACAAGGAAGCAGACGATACTGGCATGAGCTTGATTTTGTATGTAAATAAGTGTATACAATGAAAAAATACTCAAAGTTGATGAAACGCTGCTTATGGATATAAAGGATATTTTGAATTATGGTTTCAGGTATCTCAAGTGATTAGAAAACAGAATCATACAAAATCTTTTGGTTTTAAAGATGAAAACTTAAAGTAGAAGAGAGAACAAAACACCACAAAATTGGAGCAATTGTCTCCAGAGTTTTAGTACAACTCGACAACACAAGAAGAAGCCTTGCATAGCAAGCAACGATTCTTACCTTTTGCTTCAAGGTATCAACAACGACAATGAACCTTTTTTATTCTGACGCTTTGGTCGTCTTCTTCTTTTTCTTCTTTTTGGGCTCTGATGTTACTTTTCTTTTCGACTTTGAATCATCCTCCTCGTCTATCAAATGCTCGTACTCTTCAAGACTTGCAAATGGTGATTTCCGTTTTCCTTTTTCTTTCTTTTTCTTGTTACCACCACCAACAGTAACATCATCATCATCATCACCACCATCATCACCAACATCCACATCTTCACCATCAAGCATATCCATTTCTGTATCCATCTCTGCATCACTAGCATTATCCACGAGCTCATCATCATCATCGCCCACTACTTTATCAAGATCATCATAATCATATTCACCACCCTCATCTTCCACAGCGTCATCATCAACATCATCCAACATATTCTCAATCTCCTCATTGTCACTCTCATCACCAGCTTCGAATTCCACATCACTATCGTAGTTTCCTCCACCATCGCCATCATTCACATCGTAAAGTTCTTCAGCGGCTTCTTCTTCAGGTAGCTTCTTCTTCTTCTTTTTCTTTGATTGCTTCGTACTGTTCATCTTGTTCACGTAGAACTTGTGGAACACTAAATCTTCAGGAGAAACATCTTCTTCTGCTAATCTGAGAATATCAGATCCAATCATCTGGTTTGACATGTCAAGCTGCACATGGAGAAGAATAAGAAAACCGTTATAGATAACAAAATAGTTTCAAGATGTAGATGTCGAGGCTTGAGCTGTTTTACCTTCTTGGAAGGTTCGATCTGGGAGCCACCATGCCAAGTGCTCTGTTTTGGTTTCTTCTCCATAAATTTATCCAAGAAAGCAGTTAGAGATAAATCATTCAACGGGTTTCCGTTGTAGACAATAGTAGTTCCTGAGAGAAGGGTTCCAGCCATGGTAGCAACCGAGGGGTGAGCGTGTGAAGCAAGAACCACCAATTCCCACCAACTCACACGGTCTCCGTTACTGTTAATTTGAGATCAATCATTTAGTTACAACCAAGAATATATAATAATATCAAGAAAATTGCTATTACACTTATTAGAAGTGCATATGTAAGTATTGGGATGAAAGATGAGATTAACTGACCAGTAAGAAGGTTCTCTATGGCGAGGATCGTATCCTCCAGGAAGACAACTTGATTTCAATGGCGCTTGGCTTCTTTTTTCGCTATCATTAGAAACCTCCATGGTTTCTTTGGGGGTTTCTTTGATAAACAGCTCTTCGCCATCATCAGAAGCATAATCATCTTCTTCATCAGATTGCCTGACCTCCAAAGCCTCTTCTTCGTCATCCGAAGAAGAATCATCTTCGTCTCTACTTGTGGTTTTGTCCTCTTCATGATCAACTTCAACATCATTTTCTTCCTTCTCTGATTCTTTAATGGGTTCAGTATCATCTTCATCTTTCACATCCTCGAAATGTTCTACATCTTCTTCTTCCACGACTGATTCCCTCTGGACCACCATGTTCCTGCATGGTGAATAGAAAGACCAATTGAATAACCGGAGAAAAGCCATCGTTAAATATGCTAACAGAACGAAAAAGCTTACCAAAGAGGTTGTCTTGCTTTTAGCACCTCAGACAGAAGGAAAAGGCATCCACAGGCGTATTGTGGTGGCTGTTGAAGCGCAACCTAGTCAAAGTATATACGGGTAAACTTTAGAGATGACAAAATTTTCAATACAGTGTGCTAATGCCATCAATCTTTAAGTTATCACTAATCAAGATAACAAAAGAAACAAGATCCATGCATAGGACCAACTGGTATAAATTGTCTTACTATCAATGAAACTAGAACGACAAAAGATGGGTTTGGTGATTCATATACTCATGTTACCAACCTGCAAGATTCTTTTGGAGAAGGCAGCCACACGCTTTATATTTATATCGTTCTTCATGGCTCTGAGAAGAAGCCCAATAAACATTTCAGCCTGAAATTAAATATGGAAAATTAGTAATCAGGGTTAAAGAAAAGAATATATATATGGTTCATGCCAGGACCAGACAAAATAAGCTTGCCTTGGAAGAATTCATTGCTGAGGAAAGTAGGAGTTTCGAGTACAATGCACGGTAAAATCTATCACTGACGATCTTATTCTTGGATGAGATTTTGTCAAGAAGCATCAGTGACTGAACTCCCACATTGAAATTCTTCGAGTGTACCTGCATACATACGAGATTCAATATTCTTTATTAATTTCCTGGTTGCAACTTTTAAAACAAAAAAAAACTTAAATGATGAGGCTTTCGGAGTTACCAATTTAAAAAGCACCGGCGTCTGAGATTCAATTATATCATCTGCTTCGTCAGTGGAAACATATGGAAAAGCTCTGTTAACTCCCTGCAATAACGGAGTATTAAGGAATAGTTTGATATGTAAAGTCTCAATGCTATCAAGTTACAGAGACCACGAGCATTAAAAAAAAGGTAATCCGGACAAACCGTAAGTAGAGCTGATAGAATTCTGGAATCCAATTCAACAGGTGAATCAGAGGACTTGTCGTCTTTTGTGTCCTTTGAATTGGCATTTTTCTTATCAGCCACTATGTCATCTGCGCCTGGTTTCCTATTTGCTTCTGTGGTTAAAACCTACAAGAATGCAAACACACTCATATGTCTCAGGCTCGGAAGACGTCATCACTAATGAAACCCCAAAAAGGAAACATTTAGGGGTAGTAGAAGCCACAGAGATTATGAAAAGAAGGTGGAAACGGAGGGAAATATCATTAAAAATATGTTTGATTTCTCACTTATATAGAATTTAGATGCCAGTTATATACCTTAAACAGGGCAAAATAAACATCAATTAGGCGTTTTGCCACCTTTGGATCATCTCCTTTGTGGCTCAATCGAATCTGACTAAGAAAGTTCACCTGTGAAATTTACAAGGGTTGTTAATAAGCATGGTTTCAGAAAAGATGAACACGTAGTCTCAGTAAAAATATTTCTCGTCCAAATCAAAAGAAGCCAGTATATAATAATTGAATTGTTAGTATCTAAACAGTTGATGAAAGTGGACATACAGCATGATACTTTGCACGTAGCCCAAGATGAGGACGAAATAGAAACGAGTCAACTTCATCAATCACCACGGCCTGCAAATATTACTATACGATTAAGCCAAAGAGAAGACTCCAAACAACCAAATAATCAACGAAATCTCGACACAGGACATAAGAAGGTTTAATAGTTACACCTTCATATTAGGATGATCGGCCAAAAGGTTCGTCAGGTGAAAATCAGCATTGGATGCACTTTTGTTTTGAGGATCTCCCAACTGTGTAATGTAATTCACAGAATAATTAGAGAGATCACAGTTGATAAATTTTAATACGTATATGTTCAAAGTACAATTGAAAATACCTTGTTCACCAATGACACAAGCAATTTCCGCTCCTGTTCTGATTTGCTTGTCAACATGAAGTATATAGTCTAACACCAATACAAAAAAAATATCAATTACAATAGTTATGATCCTGATCATGTTACCAAACAAAACAAAAAAAAAACAATCGTATATATTAGAAAACTGAAACCTCTGCAACGAGATCATGCATTATCCAGAGAACGTTATTACATTACTAAACACTCAAATGCCTGATATGATAAATCATAATAACAAGTGGTAGCAAAGAGGCTAGAGCGGCGTTGAGTGGTAAATACGATATACCTTTAAAGCCTTGTCTTTTAGCTCTGGAAGCATATCCTTAGATGATTCATCCAGGGCGTTGACAAAGCGCTCATACCTACAAAGTCAGCATACTAAGCCTTTGAGTGAACCATCAAACCAGAACAATTACCAGATACCAACACATGATACACAGCTTGGACACATCGTTCGTGGCATGATTCAAGCTAGCCACATTGTGATCGAAGCTAGAAAATACCCTGTCTCTAGCAGTAGATTTTATTTACCTCTGTTTCAAGCATTCCTCCCAGTACCAAAACAGCAAAAGTGAGTAACCATCCTTAGTTTCTGGAATGCTGTTTAAAGGTCGCTGTAAAAGCGTCTTCAGCTTGCGATCAGGTAACAGCCTGGAAACACCAAAAAACACTCACTTAACGAGAACCTAAGAAAGAAATGCAAGCTCTTACATGATTACGGACACGAATAAATGTACAGTCCATGGTAGCGTATGAAAAAACATGCCTGATCAAAATTTCTGATAGAGCCTTAAGACCCTTGAATGCAAATCTCTTTCCAACCTTTGAAGTCACCATTCCTGCAAGCAACAAACTCCAACAAGTCAACAAGTGTTTTGAGTAGTAAACACCAACAAAAAGCATCAGAGAAACATACCCAACAAGGCATCAAGAGACCTCATATTAGCAATGGGATTCTCTCCAACCATGATCTCAAAGGCAGTGATTTTATCAGCCACCGTCCCTGACTTCTGAGCAGAGATCACCATCTTCATATCTCCACTCTTCCCTTTCGACGCCACAAAATCCTCCGCGTATTGCCACATCAGTCTCTCTCCCATCTCCCTCTTCATCTCCACCACACCTTTCAACTCCTCCACCGCCACCGCCACTCTCCGGTTACTACCTCCTCCACCACCTCCGCCAAAGACCTTCTCCTCCAGCTCCTCCGCGTCGTTATACCACTCCGAGCTCAGTAAACTCGCTTTCACCAAAGGAAGCTTAGGCAAAGCCTTGAACTTTTCAAAACGCTTCGCCTTAAACCCAGTGCCCTCGTCGTCAATCGATAAAAAATCAGGCTTTGGCTTCTGGGTTGTTACCGTCTGTTTCGCCGGAGCTTCTTTAGGACTTTGCTTCTTCGATTCCTTTGGATTGTTCGATCTGGGCTTGCTTGTGTCTCCCTCGGAGAGGTCCTTCTTCTTAGGGTTCTTCCGTTTCTGGGGTTTGGTGGGTTTTCGGAAATCAGAGTCGTTGAAGCCTGAAGAAGGAAGAGATGAAGCAAAGCCGAGAGAGGAGGCGAATGAAGCGATCTCGGAATTGAGAGCATTCGTGTCCTCCGTTGATTTCGACATTTTTTTTTCTCAAAGAGAGGATTAGGGTTTAAGCAATCTCTCTGCTTTAGAGATTCTACAAAGTTTTATGCTTGCTAGGGTTTTAAGAAGACGGCACAAGGAAGCAGACGATACTGGCATGAGCTTGATTTTGTATTCTGATGTGACAGGTGTAAAATAGACTTTTAAAGCCCAAGCCCAATAAGTAGAGAATGTTACGATTCGAGGCCCACATTTCTAAGGACTTAGGATTGAGGCCCAGACTTTGGAGACTCAGTGCCTTCATTTAATCTTAGACATTCCTGAGTGGACTTCCTTCCTGAGTTGATATTTTAGTGATGTGTAGTTTAATTTTGAAACATAAAGTGAAAAGATATTTAAATCTTTTTGTTTAAACAAGATCCCTTGTAGGAATGCAAACTCCAATTAACTTCCCACATGATTAGAATTTGACATTCATTGAAAAAAGATCGGGAAAATGGTTAAAAAAAACCCTGAACTTTTCAAAAAACATTACAAAAACCCTCACCTTAATTAATAGGATTTAAAATCCCGACTTTAGAAAATCATTGCAAAGGCACCCTACGTTAACAAACCGTGAACTGATTAACAGGACCTGAACGCTGTGTTTTGTTAAAAGTAAATAACATATTCTTTTTCTTGATAGCCGTCTTCTTCTTTTCTATTAGGTCAAACATTGAAAAGAAAAATATTTGAAGAAGAGAAACTACACACAACGGAGGATTTTCTAGAACGGGGAATAAGGTACGTTCTTTGTTTTATCTAGAATTCATTACAACTTTTATTATTTTGAACTCAAATTCAATATTTTTTGTTTGAAAACTATTTTATCGGTCTTGAGTAAGTTTTTTGAGACAATTTTCACAAATTCTGATTTTTTTAATGTTTTCATTGTGAAGTGATAATTTGTATCGCTACGGTGTTGCGGAAGATGGTGAACACAACTTTGAAGATTTCACAGACAATGTTGCAGAAGATGACCAACGAAATGGTTGTGAAATTGATACGGAACCAAGTGAAGAATTGTTTGGTGTGCAAATGCAAGAGGACAGTGACAGTGACAATGGAGATCAGTCTAAAGAGATGATGGTCTTTCGAGTCGGCCAAGCTTTTAGCAGTAAGGATAGTTTCAAAAAGGCTATAGATAATTATGATGTGGAGATGAAGAGAAATATAAGGTATAAAAGATCTGAAGCTATTAAAGTACGTGTTGTGTGTGCATAAGAAGGATGTCTTTGGAATATCTATGCCTTAATTAACAGTTCAAGTAAAAATATGGTTGTCAGAACTTTCGTTGGAAAGCACACATGCTCATGGAATGGTAAAGTTTGGTTATTAACTTCAAGAAAAATAGCTGATAAGTTCTTAGATGAATTTAGAAGAAACCCTGATTTGAAAGCCGGTGAAATTGGGAAACGGTTGCGGGCTAATGATCGACTTTTAGTGTCGAAAGATAAATGTAAGGAGACACGACGAATTTGTCTTAAAACGATTGCTGACGAATATGAAGAATAATTTACAAGGATGTATGATTACGTGTGTGCACTCAAGGAGTCCAATCCAGGTTCTACTGTAATTTTGGGAACAAAAGCTAATGTGTTCGAGAAGTTCTATTCTTGCTTTTATGCAATGAAAGAAGGGTGGAAAAATGGGTGTAGGCGTATTCTTCATCTTGATGGAACATTCATGAAAGGAAAAATAAAAGGAGAAGTACTTATAGCTGTTGGCCGAGATGCTAATAATACAATATTTCCAGTGGCGTGGACTGTTGTTTCTGTTGAGAACAAACCAAACTGGCAGTGGTTTATGACGTTACTACAAGAGGACTTAGACCTTAGTCTAGGACATGGTCTTACTCTTGTTTCAGATCAACAGAAAGGTTTAATAGCAGCAAAAGAATCTGCTCTTCCTTATTGTGAGCATACAATGTGTGCTAGACATATATGGACTAACTTGTACAAGAAGCATGGTGATAAAACAGGTATTTTACATATCGCATTCTGGAAAATGGCAAAAGCATATAATGAGAGAGTTTTTGAGCAAAGAGTCGATGATTTTAAGATTCTAAACCATGAAGCTTATGAAGATCTTATGCGATGGTCTGCATGTCACTGGTCCAGGTATATATTAAGAATGCATTATTTTAGTAGTTACTTAAAATAGTTTAATATTTATCTGAACATTTAATTATTTTGTTGCAGAGCATTCTTCGCAGGTTTTGCTAAGTGTGATGTTGTTGAGAACAATATGAGTGAATCATTTAATAGTGTTATCAAGGATGGACGGTCTAAACCATTGGTTGGGTTGCTTGAAGATATTCGGATACATGTCATGAAAAGCAATGAAGGAAAGATACGCATGATAGATGAATACGAAGGAGAGATAACCCAAATGTTAAAAAGACACTCGATAAAGAAAGAAAAAAGGTAAAAGATTGCACTCCCATTTGTGGTGGAAGAGGTTGGTATGAAGTTGAATATGGTTCAAACAAGTATAGGGTCAATGTAAGAAATGAAGTGTCTTGCACATGTCGCCGATAGGAGGTCTATAAACCTACATGTTTTATCAGCTATATTATTTCAGATTTTCCATGACTGTCACAAAACTTTACATTTGTTGGTTTTTTATCTATTCAAACACTGCGTTTTGTCACCGTTAATCAGTTCCCGGTTTGTTAACGTAGGGTATATTTACAATTATTTTATAAGGTCAGGGTTTTAAGTCCCATTAATAAAGGTGGGGTTTTTTCAATGTTTTGTGAAAAGTTCAGGGTTTCTTTACCCATTTTCCCAAAAAGATCACATGACAACTGGAGGAAGGAGTGGAGGGAAAGGTTGTGATAATGAGATAAAGATTGAGAAACGAGTATAAATATATAGAAATATGACTACGTAATACAACTTCGAACAATCTAAACCAGATCGGAATCGATCATATATTTTGACAAAAAAAAAGGAAAATAATATAAAAGTCACTAATCTTTGGCTTGGAATCCTGAATAAGTTAAACTGCAAACGTGAACTGCTGAACTTTTATGTCCTAAAGCTTGAGTTCAAGATCTTTTGAACACCGTCCTTCTTCTTCCTCCACTGCCATCGACATATCATCTCGACTCTTTGGTTTTGAGGGAGTCGCAGGCTGTCGCGAGGGTTGTCCTGACTCTGCTGATGGACGGACCATTTGTGGCTTGGGAGGAAGATGACCACCGTTTTGGTTCACTTGATACGGAGCTCTAGCCACAGCCCTGAAAATTTAAACATACTTAAAACTTGTAAATTATACCGGTCTTGTACTAAGAATAACGCATAGATTATGACAATGGATTCCAAATATAAAAAAAAAACATACAAACATCAGTCTTCTAGTAAATTGAACTCATGAGCTATATTATTACATACAAATCTCTAAAGTCTAAACTATAGTTCCAAAACAGGGACTAAAAAGATTGTACAGTTTGGTTTACCTGTCTTTTCGTTTAGCAAAGAACCGATGAAGAGAGGCTCTTCTTGCAATGCGTTCCACTACTTGGTGTTGCTCTTTCGTTTGATGATCATCCTTGTTTCCAGAACTCACTGGTTCATTCAGATCAGGAATCACAACGTTTCTTTTGTTGTTAATGTTCCTGTGATCTTCAGTGTTGTTTGAATCAACAACAACTGGATGCGCTTCTTTCGCTGCTTCAATAATCTCCTTGGCTTTGTCTTCAGGAAACTCGTTGTAAACTATAACTTTACCGCCGAAAAATATGGTCAGCTGGGAAATTTTTGGCTCCGGTACGTTTGTCGGTTCACTGAAATCAAATTAGATTCGTTTAGTAAAATTGGTTAAGTTCCATACAGTAATAATCGGTTAGTCTTTTCTCTAATTTAACCAGCACAGAATTTAAATATTGAACTTTTTATTTAACATCATAAGGTCAAAACCAGAAATATACCTTAGATCGACATCTATGGCTTTGCCTCTAGAAGTAGAGGTCTCACCTACTGAAAGCTGCTTCTGAGTCAACTTGAAGGGTCTGGTTTCAGAAATGTCTGCCTTCTTTATTGCATTTTGTTGAACTACAATTAAACCAAAAAAAAAAATACACCAAATTTAATTAAAATCAAATTGCAAAATCTTAATTTTTTTCAAACAACAATTCTTTTATCTAATACACGTGTATGTGACCAAGCTACATATGTATATTATTTGGGATAATTTGTAAATTACTCCAATAACAATTTGATTTTTGATAATTGCATTTTCTATTTTGCTTTTTGAAAAATACACTTCCTTAATTGTGAATTGACATTTTTACCCAAATTAATTATTTCAATAATTAATATATAAATTCGAAATTAATAAACTAATATTCGAAATTAATAAAATAATATCATTAAAATTAGTTATTTATGTTTAAGATAAATATGTGTGTTGAGATAAACATGTTATTTTAACATTTAAATTTTACAATGACAAAGATAAATATGTGAATTATGATTTCTTTTGAAGACTATATCATGAAATTCTATACAGATTTTCCTTTATTTTATTTTCTTCAACTTATATAAACAATAAACAAGTCACGAACGTTGTTAAAGAAAAACAAGTCACGTTTATCATTTTGTCTCTACAAAATTTTCATCTTCCTTGAAACCGTTCTATCTGAACCAAGTAAGTTCTAATATTATGTGTTCACATATGTGTATATTTTGTTTGACTTCATCGATTTGGTCTTCTTCTTTTTTATGTGTCACGAAAATCCTATAAATTTGTTTAATTAAGCCAATGATTTGATTCATATATCTTACAACTTTTTATTTATGTTGTTTATATAGAGATGAAATACAAGGTTCAAATAGGAAGTAACGGAAAAAGAAAGACAGAGGAAGAATAAACACATACACACTCAAAAGTACTTTGTGTTAAAAGAAAAAAAAAACATAAATGAAAACAAATGCAACATGATTTTCCTAAAAGAAAAAAAACAGAACTATTGTCAGAATAAAATAGAATCAGAATTAGAAACTAATATTTGATTCATGAATCAACAAACCTCTCTTAATGAGATGAGAGTAAGAATTTGTGAAAGGAGAAAAAAATTTCAGAAATGGAGAAGATACGAGAAGGAAGGAGACGAGAAGACGACGCGGCTTGGATTCTTTATTTTTTTCAAAATAGTAAAATAATTTGATATATTATTAAAAAGATATGGGAAAAAATATTGTGTAGATTAAAAGAGATAACTGGTAGATTCTCCATCAATATTGTTTTTAAAAAAATTCAATTTTTAAACAATATGTCTCTAACGATATTTTTTTAAAAAATCAATTTTTAAACAATATATTAGAAATGGAGAAATATTAAGAATGGGTAATTAGTTAAATTTATGTATATATAAGTGTATTTTTCCAAAAACTTAAATAAGGGTGTAATTTTCAAATTTTATTCTTATTTGAGTGCATTTCTCCAAATTTTCCCATATTATTTAGCTACATATATTACCATTCTTTTATATTAAAAATGTGATTTAGTTTTACATTTTAAGCCTAAAAATCTAATATCTACTCCAAAATCATTGATTTGTTTGGGATTGTGCTAAACGTAGCTGGACAGATGAAATCGATCGAGTTGACTCATTAATAAAAATCATAAATTAATCTAGAGTTCACAGAAAATGATTTGTAAATATTTTTCGAATTTTTGATAAATCCATGTATATTATTAAGAGGAAACTATTTAAACAAAGCTGGGTCTATGTCCGCGGCGGCTGTTTCAGAGAATGAGAGAAATTAATACCTCTGAGACCGAATTTTCCAGCAAGCTCAAAATCGGACTTTCGAGCCAAGCCCATATCTATTTCTCCGAAACTTCCCTTCTCCTTCAAGTACCGTCTGAGCAAACTACATCTCCGGTTAAAGTTGGACTTCTCCGGCGCTTCTCCGGTCGACATACTGTGATGAGACTGCCAAACAAGATTTTTGTTCTTCTATGGGTTTGCACACGTTAAAAATCAAGATTACAACTTGCAAGAAGATAAATGTCTTGAGTTTCTTTTGCTCATGCTCTTTTTATATTATGTCAATAAGTTTATGTGGCTTTAAGCCCTCACGAATAAATAAACAGACTAATAAGCCATAACAAATAAATTAGTTTAATTCAACACCAAACCAAACCAACGTTCGTTACAACTTCTGGCACGTTTTCCTTATGTCTTGCAGTGAAATTTTAAAAAGAGGAGGAAAATAGTTGACGACGACGTTACAGGAAGGCGTTAACGATTGTTATTTAGGATTTTGTTCCTTATATTAGTGGCATTTTTGTTATTGATGGACATAACTGAGGGGGTTACAAAAGTCATTGTCGTAACGGACTGTAGCCCTCGCGTCGGCTGAGGAAATGAATTTGCGGAGCCCATCGACTCTAGAGCTGGTGCATCGATGAATACTTATCCCGGACAAGTGTTTTTAGGACACGTGAAAGTATTGATCTGTGACTATGCAACAATTAAGATTTCAACACGTACAGACATCTGAACGGTACACCAATAATTCATGCATGATTTGCGTGCTTTCTCATTCTTTTCCTTTTGTTTTTAGCATATCACAACTGGAATTTTGTTACAAGTTCACATAGTATATCGAAGCTGAAAAGTGAAAAGATATATCGGAAACGTATTAATACTTAAGTAGCATCTAAACTCAAAATACGTGTGTTTTGAGAAATTTCTGCTTCTCAAGAGTTTGCTTAGTCCTAGTATGAATTTCTTTGTATTATGCTCAGTTGAATACTATTACTAAAAATTTACACTGTAGTCGTCTTTCTAATGAAGTGTGTGTTGAATTTTCTTTATATAAAATCCAACACCAACCGGGGACTTGAATAATTTCAAAAGTATGAGACAAAATATTCCATATAATAAATATCCTAGACGATGGTGCCAAGCGAAAAATAATATCAATTACTATTCATCGCAACTTGCAAGATCTTGTCGATAAGAACATAAATACTCTGAAGACTTTTCCGAATCATGTAAATATATCTACAGTTGAATTTGAATAGCAACATGAGTGTATATACATACAAATATATAATCTCTGTATTTGGTGATGCATTGCTGCGCGATTCTTCTCCACAAGATCAAAGAAAGATTCACAGTTTCACATGACGATTCATATATATCGACATTGTTGTATTTAACACTACAAGAAAGAAGATGGATAACATCACTTATAAAGTGTCAGAAAAATAACTGACTCTAGTTTAAATCATTTACTTAAAACTGATAGTAAATTTGTGATTTTACATCAACTAAATTAACTTATATTAATAGTAACTTGATTAACATCACATAAACTAGAGATGACACAAATCAACAGTAATTTACATCACTTTTCAATAATCAATGCAAATACAAGAAGTTGCAACAATTACACAACTGAAATATTTGCTTAATTTGGTTAGCATCAATTTAACTAAAAGATATAAAAGTAATATCAGTAATAAATGACGTAATATTTCTTTCGGTTATAAAAAGTAACGCAAATAAGAATTTTACAATCTTGAGTGTGTCCACTAAAACAATATGAATAAATTAGCATTAGGTTAATGCAAATTAAATGGAGCAAAGAGATAAATAAAAAGGAGAAAAGAAAAGAAATTACGATGTCGATGTCATGTATATATAAGTTTGTATTTTTATTAATTGTGAGTAGCTTGGTATGTAATGGATTTTTATTAATTGTCAGCTAAAGCTAGCTGACCCTTTTTTTTGATCAAAAAGCTAGCTATGACCTTATAAGGTTATTCAGAGAGGAAAAGAAAAAAGACTGCAAATCGCATAATATACAAAACTATGTGATATTTGGTATGTAATGTTTGTTAATTTGTGTCCATATGACGTTTCACTCGTAATATGTACGTGCATTAAAAATTGTTTAGATGACAATTTTGAAAGATAATATATATAAATACTGGTTTGCATTAACCATTACTCTGTGGCCAAATAGAAAGATAACGTTTCAAACATTCGATGAGACGGAATTAGGTCCCTCACGAGTCACGACAACGACGGATGAAAGTAAATTTATGCTTTGACGCCGACAGATGCTAATTGCAGCTTCTTCACATGCTCCATATGTAATATGACCCTAACATATGTGTCTTTAGATTTGCATGTTTGGTAGTTGGGATCAAACCCGGCATTCTGTAACTTAAGAAAAGAGATTATAGAATTTATATGTTTGTTATAACAGAATTTAAGTTAATTATAGAATACCCACTTTTCAAGGGTATTTGTAGTGCTTAAGTTAAACTATTACAAGCCGCCAGTGCCGGTATAACATTTTATTCTACTCTAAGCCAAATTTAAAATTATACTCTTGTATATATTTTATGAAAACTTCAAAAAAAAAAAAAATTTCATTAAAAACAAGTTCCATAAACTGTTTTTTTTTTTCTTTTGAAACACCAAGTTCCATAAACTGTTTATAAAAAGAAGACAGTAATACTTAGAAAACTTATAGTAGAAACATAATTGTTCTCGTATTTTTCCCTGCAAAATTATCCATTAAAGTAACATATAGATCCAAGTCTTTCAACTATACTTGTCTCAATCGATAACATATATAGCCAATCCACTTAATTTTTTTTTATGACATGGTTGACTGCAGATATTTTTTTAACAATTTCAACTTTGAAAAATTATAAACATTTTTGAAAAGTCTAACAGATGTTAATGTTATTATAACAAAAATGCTTAATCAGTAATATTTTAACTATAAATCCCTATAAATTTCATTTTTTGTAAATGCTAACAAAAAAAAATTCTATAAAAATATGCCTTATTAATCCGGATTAAGAGACGACGGGTTACTCATTAAAGTAAGCTTCGCGTCAGGTGTCTCAAGAAGCGGGTTGAGAGAGAGGTTTAAATCTTTCAGTGCTCTGTTTCAGTAGGAAGTTTGTTCAAAGGGTTCAATCATAATGGTTGGTCTCAGCTAAGGGAAGAGCTGAAGATATTGGAGAAGCTTAGCCCGGCTTACAGCTCGTTTTTTGGCGGTTCAGGACCCATACAGAGAGCCGGAAACATCGGGAGGATTACATCAAGATCACAGTTGAAGAGCTAGAGACCGAGGATTTGTCTGAGAAGACGATCAGAATGAGAGATAACTGCTCTCTTTTTTTTTTACTTGTTTGGCATTGGTTACAAAGCATGTCACAAGAGAACACGAAGCTTTGGTGTAAGATGCAACTTAGGAAAATGAAAATTTAAACATTACATATGGTAAACAAAAACACAAACTAACGCACTATAACACCGAAGATAAAGGCTGCTTTTGGTCTCTTGACCTTAGTATTGTACAAAACTAAACTCACGTGACCTACAAGAATACATATAATAGAAAAAACTTTGAGGTGTCTATAAAGAGACAGAACTGTCAAAGTAGAAGAAGATCGATTGTAACTACTGTCTTCACTACTCTACTCCCTCTTGTCTTCCTCCAGATCTGGTTCTTCTGTGTCAGCTTGCAAAGATCTGGCTTCTGAGAGGTTCTTGACTTCGTGAGAAGGAACCGGAGATGGTTTAATGAGGGTTAGTGTGTAATCATCCTTCTCAAACTCCCCGCTTGAATCACCAGAAGATCCAGAGAATGCATACCTACAAGAACAACCACATAAGCCTTTTACAGCATATCAAAATGCTCTTCTTCGATATGGTGTTTACCTCGTCGAGTTCTGCGATGGAGCCCAAAGAGAACAGATAACAATCAGGAGTGAGAAGGAGAGAAGCTGCCAAAAGGCTGGGATGATCCAAGCGTTTTGCCAATGCTCATTGTAAACATCCTTAGACTTGAAGTAAAGCTGCCAACAGTTGAAAACTTTAGTACAGATTATGAGATTCAAAGACAGTTGTTTTGTAACATTACCTCATAGCAAATCCAACCAACGGAAACCAAGATAGCTACAGCCAAAGCATTAGTGAACTTTCTGTATACATCCAGCTTCACCAACAACCTTCTCGTCTGAAGCTTCTTGAAAGTAGCAGAGAGCGACTTGAATATCCATATGATGAAGAAAGCATCCAACACCGCAACGGGAAGAACTAAAAACAGTCTAGCTTTCCCGGAGAAATCACTAACAGCACCAACATTCTCCAACAGCTCAAGAGTCTCGGAAGCAGCAAAGAAAGTGACACCAAGCATGATGACCTTCGATGTAAACCCTCCAAGCGTAGGCCTCACGACACCGTACCCCATTGAAACCATCAGGATGATAACACGAGCACACGTGCGTTTGATAGAACCAAACGTGACTGCCCATACGGTGATCACTGTTGGTCTGACCCCAGTCTCGTTGAACTCAGCGTAGTCAAAATACCAAAGCGCCATCTCGCACATCCCTAGCGTTATCACCAGAGTTACGCAGTTCTGCAAGGGAAGCACTTCTCTCCAGAACCTAGCGCACTGAGAGAACCAGAAGACACCGAGAAGCACAAAGGCGAGAGACATGAAACCGTAGAAGTACATCAAAGGAGCCATTCTACCAGGTAAGTATCCGCCAGGGTTTTTCCAGATGGTTTTGCCTTCAACCACCACATCCTTGAGATTAGGATCACAGTGAATGAAGTAGAGGTTGTACATTCCAGTCCTAGTGATCTGAATCGATCTTGTTAGCAACCCAGCAGACAACTCATTCTCAACAAACGAAACACCAAAGACTTGAGGCCAAGCAGAGTCTTTAGCGGAAGGATGGTGAATGATCTCTCCATGTGAGCAAACACCGAGTTTGGCGAGATCAGATGTGCAACAGACAGCTCTCTGCCCACCGTAAGCTGATCCTCCGATGTTCTCCCTGTCTTCTACCTCGAAAACAACGGCGTGGATAGGTAACGACGATGTGTTGGAGACTTCCTCAGGTCTCCGGAATATGATCTTCTCGAAACTGTCAAATGCACAGCAAAGTAAGAAACTTTCACAGAGAAACACAATGAAAGTTCAAGTCTTTGACACGTGGAAGCAATGATTACTCTGTAAATGATTCAGAGAGGATAGAAAGTAAGAAACTTTCACAAAGAAACAGCTAAGAACTGTATACAGACGGACTGATTCAGCTTGAAACTACTTGTTTAACTCTAAGATCCAACTCTTAGACGAAGATACCTAATGACAAAAAGTCAGATCCTAAGCAGATTTAAAAGAGGGAAACTTTAAGTTAGAGAAATAGAAGCAGAGAACTTTTACCGGATGAAGGAGAGGGAATCAGAGTCGGAGGTGAAGTTGTCGGAGGGAGAAGAGGAGTAGATGCCTTCGCTGCCGCCGTGGAAGACAAAGGCGTTGCCTTTGGACATGAATCTCTCGCTTCTGTACTCATGCACCGACGCTTGGAGCAAAGAAGGCGTCAGGGATAGTAGCAGAAGAAGAAGATGGAGCGACATTGACACGACTCTTTTGCAGAGATCTGAAGAGAGAGAGAGAGAGAGAGAGGAGAAGAAAGCTGGGGGTGTGACTGAGGAAGTCAGTGAGAAACGGAGATGTGTCAAATGAGTTGATCCTACGGCTGTTAAAAGGTTGCTCATTTGATCGGTCCACATGTTGGAAGGTTCTACTGAAAATAGTTTAAGTTTAACATGTGAAGTCTCTACCCTATTCAGAGGGTTCAGCCGACAAAAACTATCTTTTCGGTGTTATAATGGGCCGTCTAACTGTGTTTTCATATAGTCGAGTTAGAAGGTAGCTCGTAAATTGAAAACTAGCCCATTCTAAAACTGTTATCACAAGCAACAAAGCCATCCAAAGTTTTTTTTTGGTTACATTGAAGATTCTAGGCAGAAATCTTTAATACCAAACTCAAAACTACAGTTTAGTTTCATTCCAAGTGTCACTTAATCCTGTGGCATCTAGGTTTTTTGTCTTTGATATTTTTTTTCACTTAAGCTAATGATACTTGTCATCTAATTCAACGCGACATCATTTCACTTAAACATTACAACCTTTCGGTCAAAGTGAATGCCAGTGAATCATCTCTTTATTTTGCCTGCAGTGCATCACTCTATGGTTCAGGTTGTCACACACGGACAACACCAGATTTAGAGCGGATAGCCTCCTTATTTAGCACCATTCTAGTGAGTCGTGACCTTAGCCGATGAGAATAAAAAGGCATTGTAGTGCCAAGTGTGGCTCTTAATTACAAGTTCTTTAAAAAAAATCACTAATTTAAGCTACATGAGCCTGAGAGCCTGAGAGTCTGAGACCAGTCTGGGGTAGGAGCAAACCTATTGAAGTCTTGGCTACTAAGTATTTATAGAGCCAACTGCTTTAAATCACTTGGATGAAAGTTCAGTAAATAGATTTAAGGTTGAAGAGTTTAAATTCTCAACAAATTGTTTCAGAATTTCAAAAACTTTTACTATTAAAGCTTTAAGTTTCAGTTTGGCTGTTAAAACTTTTAACTTTCAAATAATTAAAGTAGTTTTAGCAATATTAAAATCATGAAATGTGGCTTTTAAAAAAACAAACAACGTAAAGAGTAAAAACAGTTATTTAGACTGTGAGAAATTTAAGGAGAGCTTTTAGGACTTTAAAAAGTTAAAAGCCTGATTGGAAATAAATTGACTGTGAAAATTTTAGAATTATATTAGAGCTCTAACAAGCCTTAAAGCCAAAACAACAATCAGACCCCTAATTAAATATATTTGTAATTATTAATTTTACTCATAGTTAAGGAAACCCACCAAATTGATTTATGCTTGAAATCCATGTGTAAGAGCAGTTCCAACAAAGAGATGCTAAGAGCAGCTGCAACGGCGTCTCACAACGAATCCTTAGCTCGTTAACATATGTTAACACATGTGGGAAAATATTAAAAAAAAGAAGGAATGGTAAGGAGCAATCCTTAAATAAGCGGTTTACGGATCGAGTCCGTATCGACGTGGCGTCTAGCCATTGGGCTAAGGAACGCATGTGTTGCGCGTTGAAAGAAAAACTATCAGTTTGGAGATATCACGAGAAAAAATTGGTATGGCGAAAAGGCGATATCTCTCGACACCGATCGAATCCGATAATCAACGTAAGTCTCTTCTTTCTCTTGTTGATTAATGGGTTTTGATGAGGATGCATGTTGTTTTCCGTATCTTCCGTAACTAATTTGAAGTAGCCTTTGTGTTCATAGTTCTAAATCATTGATTTCATTGATAGTTGTAGTTCATGTCTTCAAAATGGTTATTAGTTCAGTTAAACGTACGTATTAGTTCTAAACTAATGGTTCGTATCTTCTTTTTATACTTGTCGAGTTTTATACTTGTTCTAAACTAAGAGTTTTATACTTGTTCTAAAAATAAGTATACAAACTAATTTGCTTATAATTAAACGTATGGCTTATAATTAACGTATGGCTTATACAAATTTGGAACAAATTTGGGAACGAAGATTTTATAATTATTGTATCTTTATGTTTAAGAAATTTTTTTTCTAAGGACTCATAATTGGAGTCCACCATTGGACAGACTTTTATGCTAAGAGTCCTTAACTATTCAAAAAAAGTATAATACTTTAATAATGGTTAAGTACTCCCACATGAAGTCCACCAATGTGGATGCTCTAAGAGCAAGATTATAGGGGTTTTTTAAGAGAGGTTTTAAAGTAAAAGAGAGATTTAATTAAATCAAAACAAAATTAAAAGGTTGTTACCGATCTTTAAAGAAGATTTTGGAGACCGATTATTAAGATGGTTTTTACCCCACGTGTCAGCATAATAGAGCAAATGCATTTATTTTTCTTTTTGTTAAAAATAATGTTTGTGATTATCTATTTAGAAGATAATGTTTATCTTCTTGTTTTGTCTTTTTCTTCTTAAGGCGGTAAAATGACCGACTTATTACCCTATATAAAGGGTGCTTCTCTTTCATTTATAACATAAGATCAAATCAATAATATAACTTCCTATTTCTCTTTACGTTTGCAAACAACAACCATAATAATTATAAACGTCAACCTGTTATATCCCTCTCTCTCCATCGATAAACTTATATACATATATAAATAAGAAACACAACTAGATCCTCGTTTATTTCACAACACGTTATCAGCACGACGAGCTCTCTTATACCGATCATTCTTATACCAAGCAAGGTTATACCGGTGAGGTAATGTTTAAATTTATGTATTTCAATAATTTTAATTATTTTAATTTTATTGTTACGGAGTGAGAGACTAGACCTTCTCCGTTTATTTTTCGGGATGATAGGCGTTGCCTTTCCCGACTGGTCGTTATGGTAGGCTATGCCTTCACGATCAGAGAAACACGTGGTAGGCTTTGCCTCCGTGATTAATAAAAAGAAAAGCTCAACATGGAAGACCCTGTCTCCTCGGACCTTGAAATAAGAAAAGATCAACATGGTAGGCTTTGCCTCCTTCGATCTTGAAAAATGAGAAAAAGTCAACATGGTAGGCTATGTCTCCTCTGACTTTGAAAAGTGATCAATATGGTAGTCTATGACTCCTCGGATCATATGGTAGGCTGAGCCTCCTATTTTATTTATGTTCTTTAAATTTATACAATCTATTTTATGCATTTAATTATTGTCTTTACTTTATGCTATTAATTTCTGCATTTAAACTCCCGTCTATATTATATTATTATTCTATGATACAGTTATCATGTCGAATTTGACAAAGCTCGATATAAATGTCCTGGATATTACGGGAAATAATTATATGACCTGGGTAGTGGGTGCAAAAATGCACCTGAGAGGAAACGGGCTTTTGAAAACCATCGATAGCTCGAAAACGGTGTCGGATGAGAAAAGGCTAAAGCCATGATATTTTTACGACACCACATACATGATGGTTTAAAATATGAGTATATTACGAAAGAGGATCCTTGTGACCTCTGGAACTCATTAAAAGAGAGGTTCGATCACCAGAAATATGTGATCTTACCGAAAGCTAAACACGAGTGGATCCATCTCCGGTTCCAGGACTACAAAAGTGTAAGTGAGTATAATTCCGCTATGTTCGGAATTACATCCAGGATGATGTTATGTGGAGAAACAATAAGTGACTAGGATATGATCGAGAAAACTCTCTCCACGTTCCATCCTGAAAACGTAGTCCTGCAGGAATAGTACCGAGTGAATGGATTTAAACGTTACTCGCAGTTGATGCAAATCCTGCTTGTAGCGGAGAAAAATAATCAACTCGTGTTGTTAAACCATCAGGCTCGTCCCACTGGAGCTGCACCATTCCCCGAAGCGAATGTTGCATCCAGTTATGATAATTGGAGAGGATGAGGACGTGGACGTGGTCGAAATCAAAATCATGGTCGTGGAAGAGGACGAGGAAGAAGGTTCTGTCCGTATGACGAGAGAAACAATAAGGACTTCCATGGAAATGGAAGGGGCCGGATGATAAAAGGCAAACAGAAAAGGTTTGCTACAGATGCGGTATGAAAGGTCATTGGGTACGCAGTTGTCGTACGCCAAAACACTTAGCCGATCTGTATAGAGAATCCCAAAAGAAAAAGAAGAAAGGAGGTGAAACAAACTTTATCTCTGATGAACCCGTGCCATCCTTTCATGGATTAAATGATGATACTCATCTCGATGTATCAGATTTTCTGGTTGAGCCAGAAAATATCGATGAGTGATAGAATCGATGTGATGTAGTGTTTACTGTATTATAGTATCTATATCTTTTGTTGTAAAATAGATGTTATGTTTTCATGTTCTATGTTTAATATTAATGTACGTTTATGAATATTTTAAATTCAGAAAGAATACCAGACTTTGAGACTTTGGATGGAGATATGTGTTTGGCAGATAGTCATTCAACGCACACAATAATCAAAGATAAGAAATATTTCTCCAGTCTCAAAATAAAAGATTACGCTGGAAGCGTAAGTACAATATCTGGTAATGCAAAGATTATTATGGGCTCTGGTAGAGTGAAATTTTCAATGCCAGGGGGAACAATATTTGAAATAGATGATGCATTGTATTCCCCTAAGTCTCATAGAAACTTGTTAAGTTTTAAGGATATTCGGAGAAATGGATATCATATTGAGACTATGAGTAAAGATAGCATTGAATTTCTTTGCATTAAGTCCGAGAGGAAACATATATTGGAAGAGTTAAGAATGTTATCCTCTGGACTATATTGTACAAAAATAAACATGACTGAGTCCTATGTCGTGGTAAACATGAAGTTTACTGATTCTTTTAAAATCTGGCATGAGAGACTAGGACATCCTGGCTCAATCATGATGAGAAAGATATTGCAAAATTCGAATGGCCATCCGTTGAAAAACGGAAAAATTTTGCAAACGAGCGAGTTTACATGTAATGCATGTTCTCAAGAAAAACTTATAACTCGGCCATCACCAGCAAAAATAGGCAATGAATCACCAATGTTTTTAGAAAGAATACATGGTGATATATGTGGGCCGATTCACCCACCGTGCGGGCCATTTAAGTATTTCATGGTATTGATTGACGCATCTACTAGATGGTCAAGTGTGTGTCTTCTGACAATAAGAAATACGGCTTTTGCAAAGTTCATTGCCCATATAATAAAGCTGAGAACACAGTTCTCAGAGTATGCCATAAAGAAAGTAAGGCTTGATAATGCTGGTGAATTTACATCGCAAGCTTTCGATGATTATTGTAAGTCAATGGGGATTTATGTAGAACATCCAGTGCCCCATGTGCACACAAAATGGCATGGCCGAGTCATTGATAAAACGGTTGCAGTTGATTGCAAGACCATTATTATTGAGAACAAAGCTCCCAATTTCTATATGGGGTCATGCTATATTGCATGTGGCTGCACTGATTCGGTTAAGACCGAGTGCATATCATAAGTACTCCCCATTACAATTGGCATCTGGGCAAGAGCCAGATGTATCCCATCTCCGTGTCTTTGGGTGTGCGGTCTATGTTCCGGTAGCACCGCCACAAAGAACAAAAATGGGCCCACAAAGGAGATTGAGAATATATGTGGGTTATACGTCACCAAGTATAATAAGATATTTGGAACCAGTAACTGGTGATATGTTTACGGCAAGATTTGCCGATTGCCATTTTAATGAGGATGAATTTCCAGCGTTAGGGGGAGGAATTAGAGAAATTCCTAAAGAGATTACATGGTGTACACCGTCGTTGTTACACTTTGATCTCCCTACGAATCAAAGAGAGCTGGAAGTTCAGAAAATTGTGCATTTGCATAAATTGGCAAACCAGTTACCTGATGCGTTCCGAATCTGAAAAGGGTGACGAAGTCATATATACCCGCTGAAAATGTTCCATCAAGAGTGGTTGTTCCTAAAGAACAAATTGATGGAAACAAAATAATTGAACCTAAGGTTCAATTAAAGAGGGGGAGGCCAGCGGGTTCTAAAGATAAAAATCCCCGGAAGAAAAAGAAATTGGTTGAGTAAAGTGGAAAGGTTCAAGAAGAACCTGATACTGAAAATTTCTGAAAGAAGGCATAAGTGAAAAGGTTCAAAAAGAACCAAATAAAGATAAAGATCCAGATGACGAGAAGAAAACAGAAAAGTATGAGATTTCCATCAACTACGCCCATGATCAAAAGTTAATGATCAGAAATAAAATAAAAGATGTTGATGGAATGTTCTCCTTTTCTGTGTCCAAAGAGATCGATCATGAAAGTGATGATCCCGATCCAAGGTCCATTTTAGAATGTCAGAAAAGACATGATTGGGTGGAGTGGAAGAAGGCCATTCAAATTGAATTACTCTCCCTGAAAAAAAGAAATGTCTTTGGACCTATTGTCATAACGCCTGAGGATATAAATCATGTTGGGTATAAGTGGGTATTCATGAGAAAAATAAATGAAAAGAATGAAGTAACACGATATAAAAACCGATTAGTAGCCCAAGGTTTTTCTCAGAGACCGGGAATTGATTTTGAGGAAACATATTCCCCGGTAATGGATGCAATTACGTTTAGATTTTTGATGAGCCTAACGGCGTAGAAAAATCTTGAAATGCATCTCATGGACGTAGTGACAGCATATTTGTATGGATCTTTGGATAGTGATATATACATGAGACTCCCTGAAGGATTGAAAATGCCTGAGGCATTGAAAGAAAAAATCCAGGGAGGTTTGTTCGGTCAAATTACAGCGATCACTATACGGATTAAAGCAATCCGGACGCATGTGGTACAATCGCTTAAGTGAATATCATTTGAGTAAAGGATATGTGAATAATGCGATATGTCCATGCGTTTTTGTTAAGAAATCGTCACCTGGCTTTGTCATCATCGCTGTATATGTAGATGACCTGAACGTCATTGGAACTCAAAAGGAGGTTGATGATGCACGAACTCATATGAAAGAAGAGTTCGAAATGAAAGATCTCAGAAAGAGAAAGTTTTGTCTTGGGCTCCAGATAGAGCATTTCCGAAAAGGAATATTTGTGCATCAATAAAATTATACGAAAAGGTTATTAAAGCGCTTTTATATGGATAAAGCGACTCCTTTGAGTACTCTAATGGAAAATAGATCTCTCAATGTTGAGAGAGATCCTTTTAGACCCCGTGAAGATAGCGAAAAGATATTAGGTCCTGAAGTGCCTTATATGAGTGCTATCGGTGGGCTTTTATACCTTGCAAACTGTACTAGGCCTGACATTGCTTTTGCTACTAACTTACTAGCAAGATATAGCAGAGCTCCTACTCACAGGCATTGGAACGGAATAAAACATATATTCCGTTATTTACAAGGTACAGTTGATTTAGGGTTAATGTATTTTAGAAAACCCGAGTTTGGTATGGTTGGTTTTGCAGATGCCGGATACTTATCAGATCCTCATAAATCTCGATCGCAAACCGGCTATGTTTTTACAATTGGTGGAACTGCAATCTCTTGGCGTTCCCAGAAACAAACTCTGGTTGCAACTTCGTCGAATCATGCAGAAACTATTGCACTTCACGAAGCATGTCGAGAATGTGTTTGGCTTAGATCAATGAGTCAGCACATACAAGAAGCAAGCGGAATAGTTAACAAGAAAGAGCCGACGAAAATATTTGAAGACAACTCGGCGTGTGTCGCTCAACTCAAAGAAAGCTATATAAAGAGCGACAGAACAAAACACATCCCTCCAAGATTTTTCTCGTACATTCGGGCGCTCGAGAAAAATAAAGAAGTGGACATCGAGTATGTACGGTCATGCGACAATCCAGCCGACTTGTTTACAAAGGCTCTTCCGACTACAACATTCCGAAAACATGTTGATGGTATCGGAATGCGACGTCTGCGTGACCTATGAAGAAGATTACGTCATAGATCCTCTTTCACAACACTTTTTACTTTTTTGTTCTCTCTTTTTCTTTTCTTCCTCTCTGTCTTCTCCCCTTCTCTTGTGTTCTTCGCTGCGATTTGTGCAGGCATTAATTCCCCATGGAAACAGAGTTCAATCTGAGTTCATGCACAGAAAGACAACACAGCAACGATCGCCCCTGGCCTGATGAGGTAAACAAACCTTTCTGTTTTGATTAGAGATTTAGTTTCGGTGGTGTATTTGATTCACATTAGAATACTGGTTTGGCTTTCATAATCTAGGTTTAAGTTTTGAGATCTCTATACTATGTTAATGCTTTTGTGGGTGAACAAGATAATGAGAGTGGAGGAGCTCGGAAGAAGGTTAAGTCTGATGAGGAGGTTGTGTCTCAGAAGACAACTTTGATTGTTTGTCCACCATCAAGAGTTATTGGCAAAGCTTGATTCAACGCCCGCTTGGTCAAGGGAACAAAGAATGGGCTTTCAAGTTTACAGGTAAAAGACAACATTCACTTCTATGTTTCATTTTATGTTGGAAGCTATTTACTTATATGCTTTCTCAGGTTTTGATGGGGACAATCTCCTTGCTGAGAACAAAGGAAAAGAGTTCGATTGGTTTGCCACCTAAGACTGATGGGACTTGTTATGTTGATCTTTCTCCGGAAGAACGTCAGTTATATGATCACATGGAAGGAGAAGCCAAAGGTGTTGTGCAGAATCTCATAAACAGTGGAAGCTTGATGCGAAACTACTCAACAGTTTTGAGTATAATCTTACGGCTTAGACAGCTTTGTGACGATGTTTCTCTATGCCCTCCGGAAGATCTTTGACCACTTTAACATCTATCGAAGGTAAAAGTCACAAAACGGTGTTGCATGTTATTATTTTTTTGGTTGGAAAGCTTTTAAGTGTTTGTGTGTGTTTTGTAGAACAGATGTGACTGATAATCCATAGCTGCTGCAAAAGCTGGTTACCATATTGCAAGATGGCGAGGATTTTGACTGTACGATTTGCATATCTCCACCAACAGACATCATCATCACTCGATGTGCTCACATCTTTTGCAGGGCCTGCATTCTCCAGACCCTTCAAAGAACTAAACCTTCTTGCCCTCTTTGCCGTGGCTCTCTAACCCAATCCGATCTCTTCAATGCTCCTCCTCCTCCTTCTGATAGTCAAGACAATGACGAAGGAGACACCAAACCTTCAACCAAGTCCTCGAAAGTCACGGCTTTACTATCGCTTCTCATCGCGTCAAAGCAAGAAAACCCCAACACAAAGTCTGTTGTGTTCTCTCAGTTTAGGAAGATGTTACTTCTGCTAGAAGTCCCGCTGAGAGCTGCGGGTTTCACCGTCTCACGCTTGGATGGGGGAATGACTGAAGAAACGGACGCAAGTCATTGGAGACTTTGGGAAACCGGAGTTAACCAGACCTGTGGTGTTGCTTGCCAGCCAAACGTAAGAAATTTTTGATAGCAATCACTTGTGTTCTAGTCTTCTGTATATTGTTGATATATTGTTGTAAAGATTTTTTTTTTTCAAGAAACCTTAATTAAGAAACTTCCATTGAACCATTTAAAATAGAAGTTTCTTAATAAAAATTCTTAAGTTACATTTATTACTAAAAATCATTAAGAAACCCATTAGAAGTTTTAGGGATAATCATGGTCTAAGGGATCTAAGACCAACATTAACGGTGTCCCACACCTTCGTCCCACCTCTCTTTCGGATTAAAAATAAATGGAAAAAGGGGAAAAAAATATGGGACGACCTTAACTAAGAAGCATTCTTAACTCGTCCCACCTCTCCCTTACGTTTCGATCTCTCCTCTTCTCTCCGATCTCCTCTTGGATCTCTCTTCTCTGTCGATCTGTCCATTTCCTCCCCCGATCTCTCGGTTCTCCCAGTCGGCGTCGCCATCTCCAGTCTCGGCGGAGACAACTAGGGTTCTCCTCTCGATCTCTCCCAGCCTCTCGATCTCTCCCAGCCTCTCGATCTCTCCACGCCTCTCGGATCTCTTGATCCTCGATCTCTCGATCTCTCGACACCGGATCTCGATTGGAAGTTCAAGAGGGTAGGTGTTCCTCTTCCGTATTGAGTCTTTGCATGTTAACCTAATTTGATTGTGTTGTAGAATTAGGGAATTGAAAATGTAGTATACGGCTTTGTAGTTACTGATAGTTACTTTCTCTTAAGCTAGTTTGAACTAATCTTACTCGTTTAAACTGACATAGAAGTAATGGAACTATTCTTGCAACTAGCTAGTTTGAAAAAGGAACTATTCTTGTTCGTATAAACTGACATAGAAGTAAAGTTGTTTGCAAGTAGCTAGTTTGAAAATGGAACTATTCTTGTTCGTTTGAAAAGTGACCCGGATAAGACAGAAGAACAACCAACCATCTCTGCTGAAGTAAAAGGTAAATCTGTTTCTCATTGGCTCATTGTTGTTAACTGTTATTCATAGATAGCATTTGTTCGGTTGTGTCGTTTAATGGAAAGTAACTAAATTGAAATGAAATTCTAGTTGTCAATTGTTGTTCATGGTAATCCGGTTTCTATTCTCTTATCACATCTCTCTCATTATTGCAGATGGCACACTCTCATCAACCTCATTTATTTCAGCCTCTCCTTCCCGGGTTCCAGACTGGCTTGGTAAGCACACAGTCTCTATTTGTCTTATGATAGTGTGGTAATTAGATGATACTGATATTTGTTTTGCATTTGGTATGTCGCAGAACATACCCATTGCCTTTTCTCGAGGCACATCCACGGAACACCACCGAAACAGATGGACACTTCGATCGGGCGCCCGAGACAATACATGGGAAGTGCTTCAGGAGGAGAGGAGACTCACACGCGGTTGGAAAGAGTTCACGGAGGCGCATGACCTTCGAGTTGGAGACATAGTGATCTTCAAACTCGAAGGCGAGATTGTCTTCCATCTGAGTCCCTTCGATCCTAGTTGCTGTGACATTCAGTACACAGCACCTAATGTCCCAGCTTCTGCTTACTCATGGGACTACAGTTTCCGTGCTGAGGTCACAGAAACTAATGTCGAAGAAGACAAGCTGGTGAGTGTTTAGTTTCTCGAACATTTGATTTGAAATTTGTGTGTGTGTGTTTGGTTTGTCTTAGGCTCTTCCTGTGGAGGCAACGGACTGTAAGGCTCTGAACAAACAATGCAAGGAGGCTACTCTAGTGAACATAGACGGAAAGCCGTGGACTGTGGCATTGAGATTTAGCGAATCGAGGCTTCTACTACATCATAGGGTGGAGGAAGTTCGTCATGATAACAAATGCGCGTCGGGGACTTGTTTGCCATCAACGTGGTTGGAGATGGGATGTCATCACCATTGTTGTGTGTGTATGCTCCAACGAAGGAGATCCTGGAGGTCCTGAGCACTTGGAAGAGAAAGTTAAACGTTGGTGTGGCTTAGATTCCCCTATGTTGTTCGTACTTGTGTTTATCTAGTGTGACTCTTCTTATGTAGAATGTGTATCAAAGACTCTACTTATGTGTAATGACTCGGATTTCTATTGTGAACTCGGATTAGTAACTTTCTATTGTGAACTCAGATTATGTGTTTATGTATTGTAGAATTAGAGAATTGAATATTACCGTCTTCAACAAATGAATTTCAACTTCTTCAACAAATTAATTTACCCTAAGGACCAACATTAAGTCCCACCAATAATCCTAATTTTCATTAAAAGTCCTTAACATTGTCTCTAGCTAGAAATAATAATAAAAAACACTAAAGACCAAAAAAATAGGGACATAGATAATCATGCTCTAACAAAAATAAAATAAAATATAAAAAAAACTAAGGAAAGAGAAGGTAAAAATTCTAATCTTGTACTTTTAAGAATCTCTAAATACATCACTTTGCCACATGTCCTTATTTAACTAATCTAGTATTTTAATTTAAATTAAAACTTAATTATTTAATTTGAATATTATTATTTTATTTTTAAGAACCTATGTTTTACAAACTTACCATTAAAGTTGCTCTAATTCCATGGCGATACTGATTGAAACGATGGTTGTCCTAATCTACGTGGATCCTTCCTTTAGGACCCTCACACACTTTTTTTGATTTATAACTTCATTGAATAAATATAGGTTTTTTGACAGACAGAACAGAGTGTTAAAAAAAACAAAAGAGGAAGTCTTTTATATAAAATAAAACTAAGGTTATCCACCTGAAAAATACACAATACATACATGTATGTATATATATAATTCTCTCCTTATATACACACATGTATGTAATCGTATAAATGTTTCATTTACTGTGTTCTGATGTTTTAGTTTCCAGAACATGTTTGGCTTTTATGGAATCAAACATGCAAAAAAAAAAAAGAAACTAATGAACTCTCCAGATACCCAAAAACTTTCATCATAAAGAAAAAGAAAATTGATTGATCACTTCTTTTTGAATTTTCTTTGTCTTGATATGAATGAAGATCATCTATCTGCAAAGACATACGATCTAATATCAGATTCAGCATTAGAAGAAAGCAAAACTAATGAAATTAATATTCATGATTCAGTTTAATTATTACCTGTGCTTTCTTGTAATTAAGAACATGAAAAAGGGAAAACTGGGATCATATCTCAAGAACAATGACTGCAACCACAAAGCAGAAAAAGATCAAATCAGTTCTCGAACTAGCTTTTGTTTTAATTATAAGAAATCAAAAGATATGAAACTCACAATCAGAATCTGTTTTGACCCATTTACTCCCATCGCTACTACTTCTTCCTTCTTCCTCATTCTTTAATGAAAGCTGTTGCTTGTCTTGCACGTATTTCTTCATTGGTGTTTGCTTTGAAAAAGATTGAGCATTAATCTTCTTGAGTAGCATCACCCTCAGCAACTGTATATATCGTGTAAATAATAAGTAACATGAACAAAGTACTTTAATTAATAATACACAAAAAATCTATGTTATGAGCTTCAGTAGTACCTTTTCCATTCTGGATTCTTGAAACGTGTCTCTCAAGCTAGGGCTGGGATGAGGAGAGAACCCTTCTGTACATACAAACATCTTCTTGAGTAGATAAGAAACAGAGGTTTTGCTCAAATCTCTCTTACTCATCTTCTTCTTACTGCTACTCTCTGTAGAAATGGCTTTGCATCTGCCCAAGATAACACTGATGGTACGCTCAATGTCCTCTTCGTTCTCATCAGAAAGTGCGTTGCTGATTCGCCTATCGACTTCAAGACTCGAAGGACAATTCAAGAATCTATCCAAAGGAAGATTCGCAAGTTCTCTATTCACATCAGACTTCCTCTTCTTGTTCTTTCTTGTCAAGAGCTTCGTCAGCTCCTTTTGCAGTTTCCCAACTTCCTCGGAAGTGAAATCTTCTGGAGAAAGATCTTGATCTCTGTCTTGCGCTTGACCTTCCACGTGCACGTTAGAGGGCCTCTCTTCTTGAATCACTTCTTGAACAGCCTTTATTGGTGTGTGCTCTTTGGTCACACTACCAAACGTTCCAATCGCAAGTAGTCCGTGAGGCCAGTCGCTGAACTCCTCTCTTGGTTGATCTATGATTTACAAACATAAGAAAATAAACTATTGCACATGTTTCGAGTAGACAACAACTTTGGTAAATTATTAAAAGGTTTGTTTCAACGATAAGTAAACAATAGAATATAAACTTCAGCTTACAAGAAGAAGCAGATGATATGCTTGGTCTATGAGTGTTCCCTTGTCTCCCATGTAACTTGTTCTGCATCCAACCGAAGAGCTGAAATAAAAATACCATCTATCAGTACTTATGTTCATTTTCAGACACCATTTGATAAAACCAATGGATATGAGTGATAAAGCTAACCTTCATGTCTTAAAGACCCGACTAAGGAGGAGAAGAACAAGAGACAGGTGAAAAAGAAGTGAAATAAGTCTAGAGTTCTTGGTGAATCAAGAAGCTTAAAAGTACAAGTAGAAAGCCAAAAATAAGATCTTTGAATATATATTTTTGATGAATTTGATGGTTCAAGTTCCAAACAGTTCTTCGTCCAGATTCACTTCTTCAAAAATGAATTAGGAAGGAAGAAAAAAAAAGTTTTTTTTTAATAAACTCTTGATTTATTTGGTTAACTTCTGTTCAGTTCTCACACTCTCCTTTATACAGCTCATGACGTAGGGCTCATATCTCCATGCAAACGATGGAGGTCCAACGAAACATTCTTTCGTGCGTATTTAATTTGTATTATAGCTCAGTTAATACTATTTTAAATGCTTCATTAATAATTTATAACGTTTGAGTTTTGTATCGGCGAGAACGTCGCGGCTTTGATCACAATTCACATAACGGCACTTCGTGTGATCTTAAAGTCTCATGTCTTTTTACCATTTTTCGACTATCTATAAAAGGAGAGAAAAATAATTTTGAATCCCTAGAAAATTGTTTGTATTGTCACTGAGTGGTTACTATGGTCTCGATTAGTGCAATGAGATGAAGAAGCGATAGCGATATCAATTTTAAAATTATCATAAAAGTTAGTATATAATATATTTATTTTAAAATAATATATCTTAAATTATAATATATGTTTTATTAAAAAATAATGAATCTTATTTAATTATAAAATTAAATTAAATTTTAAATATAAAATATTATTATTTAAAAAATAGATGTAAATATTATTTTAAAACATAAATTTATTTTGGATATAAAAATAATTTTGATTTTATTAAATAAAATAAACCAATTATATATATAATTTATATATAAATTATCATTATTTATCTATTAGTATAGCAGTAAATGATTCATATAATATTATCAGAAAAATTAATATATGACATACAATTTATTTTTTTATAAAAATATAGATATTTTTAATTTCTAATATATAATATATAGATATATATTATTTTATTTATTTATTAAAAATAATGAATCTTATTTAATTATAAAATTAAATTAAATTTTAAATATAAAATATTATTATTTAAAAATAGATGTAAATATTATTTTAAAACATAAATTTATTTTGGATATAAAAATAATTTTGATTTTATTAAATAAAATAAACCAATTATATATATAATTTATATATAAATTATCATTATTTATCTATTAGTATAGCAGTAAATGATTCATATAATATTATCAGAAAAATTAATATATGACATACAATTTATTTTTTATAAAAATATAGATATTTTTAATTTCTAATATATAATATATAGATATATATTATTTTATTTATTTATTAAAAATAATGAATCTTATTTAATTATAAAATTAAATTAAATTTTAAATATAAAATATTATTATTTAAAAATAGATGTAAATATTATTTTAAAACATAAATTTATTTTGGATATAAAAATAATTTTGATTTTATTAAATAAAATATATTAATTATATATAATTATTTTTAAATTTTTATATATTCTAACTGCAAATGCTCTACCAAAAGCTTCATAAGGGAGCATTGAGTAAAGAGCATTTGGAGAGCATTAGCATCTTGTAAATGCTCTTGTAAATGCTTTTGTGATAAATGTTGATTAGATAATGACGAGCATAATGCTTATGCTAATGCTCTGTCAATTATACCCATAGTTGACACGAGGATATAGAGGTTTCTACACATTTTGTTATTTGTGGGTTACTTTTGTCGAATTTATAATTTTTTCTTGTAATCATATGATATATGGCTATGTGTGTTGGTTTATTTTTCTAACTAAGTGCACAAAAAATTACCGTTATCATTTTAAATGCATTTATTTATTTGGATACTTAATTTGTGATGGGGTTGTAGGTGTGGAATATAGCTTTTAAATTATAAAGAAATATTAGATATAAAAGCTGACTGAAACTAAAAAAGGACATCGGCGGATAACCAGCTTTCCTTGCTACAGCCTAGTTAAATCAATCATTTTCTAATTAAAAGTTAAAAGTATATTTAACTTTTTATAGCTTAATAATTAATGCTTTGAAATTGCTTAACAATTATTTTATGGTGTAATGTTTAACAATTATACAATAATAAGTCTAGAATTACAACTAGAAAACTTAGAGCATGATTAACCCGGAATTCTGGGATTCTTAGGAAAATATAAGAAATTATTTCTTAACTTTTAGCTAAAAAAATTAAGAACCGGTTCTTAACTTTTTTATTTAAAAGTTAAGAAATAGTTTCTTATATTCCCATAAGAACCCCACCTTAAAAATTCTGGGTTAATTATGGTTTTACAATTTGAATTCTAAAATAATAACTATAATATACATTGACAAAGTTATAGCATCAACCAATAATTTACATTGACAATATTAAAAATTAAAAGGACAAAATAAAATACATAAACAGATATAGTAAATTTGATAAATGAAATGGCTGTAGATGTAAACGAATATGGGTACAACGCTTTCAAATGTCTTACTGAAAGACAACTATGTGCTTGAAACAGCGATCGGTTTCTTCTTTTTTTTTCTTCAAATCAATCGTTTTAACTTGTGGCCTCTTGCCGTGAAACGTGTTATTGACCAAAGATAATTGCACTTCAACTTTGTTGTTCCACTCGTAATTTATTTTAAGAAAAGACCATCTGACATGTTCACGACTATTGTTAGGCTAATATCAAATTCTAGAGAATTTCAGAAAACTCTAAGGGAAAGAGACATAAAGAAAGAGTGAAATTTATCAAGGCAAACCTCACGAACGAACTCATGTCAGTGTCCCCTTACCTTCTGTGGGTTTTTAACATCTTAGTATGGCACTGTGATGTTGTGTGTCTACCTTAATCAAATCTTGGGTCATATAATGTTATGGATGTGCAAAACATTTTATCCAACCATCTATTCGTTGACGGCAATCTAATCATCTATATTACACTTTTGTTGGTGCCACGTTAGTGTTACAAAGAAATATATATGTATATATTTCTCTCTATTCCAGAGGTGTTGACACTAAGCAATTTTCAGAACTTACAAATAAAAAAAATATAATTACAGGAAAATTATAGTTTCTCATTACAACTTTCTTTTTCAATCAGGGATTTAAATTAATTCCAGGGAAAGAATGTGGTAGGAGTCAAAACTGAGAAGTGATAAAGAAAGAAGGAGACAAAAGGAAAGCAAAAAAAAAGCAGTCTCGCTTTATCATCGGAAGCTTGAGCCCACCACACCACTCCAATCACGTGGATTATTGTCCAATAGACACCAGCCACATCGTTTCTACCGTTGGTCCACTTGTCTGATATCAAACTACTACTGTTATAGTTTTCTTATGGTTATTGTAATACTACAGAATGGCTTAGTTCATTGGGAGGTGAATCATATGTCCCATGTGAAATTAAGGGATTTTTTTTTGGTGTAACATATTCTCTTATTATGAAATCTAAAAGATTACATAGTGATCTAGTTACATAGGTGAAAGTACATGACTTTGATATTGTATAAATGTCACGTATCCGGTGTTGATAGGGTTTTCAGTGTAATTCATCAATCAGCCGCTTACACTGATGAAAGTAACGTGTTCATATTGTAGACTCATCATTTGTTGAACTGCTATTAATAATGTTATTGCTTCTGCTTCTAGAGAAGAATTTGTTGAATTGATGGAAGAAGATCTTTAGAGTTTATCTTGGACAAAAATAGATCTTTAGAAGTTTAGATGCATTTGTACTATACAAGGACCATCCAATGTCTCCAATGTAATTTACATTTTTCTACAAATCTTCTACAAAACAATAATAGTTTGTGGATTAAGTTGAAACTTAGTTGAAACTTAGTTGAAACAGAGGCAGACCAAAGTGGAGAAGAAGATAAGTTGAATAAACTGGAAAAAGGTCACCATCTTTGTTAATGTAAGATAAGCAAGCTAAGCGATGCAGAACACACAGTAGTACAGGGTTAATCAATTCCAAGAAATACGACTATATTTATTCTTTTAAAAACTCAACACGTTCTTCTTAAAACAATAAATCAAACAAGCTCAAGACAAACCTCGACTTGTTTGCTAGTCTTACACGCTCAGAGATCTAAGATAGACTCTGAACCACCTAAGCCTTTAACCCCTAGATGCTTTGCTTCTCCTTCTTCGGACGTACAAAAACTCTCTATTGCTAAAAGCTCTCTCTGTGTGTTAACCGGCAACACAGTGCCAAAGTCTCTTTATATCATAGAGACAAACCCTAGACCTAACGATCTACCTAATGGAAACTTTCCATTTCTCTTACTTCAACGAATAAGTCAATCTCCCTTTTCTCTTTGGTCGATTACTTCTTCTTCAAAACTTTCATCTTCTCACACTTTAGTAAAACTTTACTGATTCTTCCTTGACACGTGCTCCTCACGTTTGACACGTCACTCGAGGTAGTTCATGTCGTACTTCATGAACTACTTCAACTCTGCTACACCTCCGTCTTGACCATACATCTTCAATCTCCCCCTTTTTAATTCGTCGTCTCACAAGTACCTGAGATGAGAGCACATACAAAGACCACACATACAAATACGAGAGCAACTGACTTGATCAAAGCAACCAATAACAAACTTGAATTATCCTAAACATGGGTTCTTGCATTTAGTACATCTAAATCAGAAACAAGCAACACAAATGCTCCCCCATTAACCGAGATTGTCTGAAAACAAGAAAAACAGATTGCAGCAAGTGGTGCAATTGAAATACATAACAAAAGAACTAAAAATATGGTTGCTCCCCTACAAACTAAGCGCCCTCCATCTCATTCCTCATTTTCTCCCCCTGCTTGTGAGCACACGGATTAAAAACCACAAGGAAAATAAACACGAGTTATGATTTAGAATCGAAATCACTAACCTGACACCGAACGCTGGATTTCCTGAACTATCTCAGCAAGTGCTTGAAGAGCTCGAGTTGTGTCCTCCAGAGCCACTTGTAAATCAACCTTTGAAAGTGGACTCTGTGGAACTGCAACTGAGCCAAGCTCATAAACAGATACTTTACGCGGGCCGGTTTTGGAGCTAGGTGTAGCAGTTGATGGATCAGAAGATGTCACACGCGCTTTCCTAGCAGAGCTTCTTTTTGGATCACTTTTGGCTTGTGCCTTTCCTTTAGCTACTCGCTGCTCATAGATCTCACCCACTCGTTTATCCTTATTGTACGCAACAAGACGCTCAAGTTTATCACTGGTGTAGGATGGAATCTCATGCTGCTCTTGGAGAAGTCCCATGATTAACCGAGGAAAGATCAACCAACGTGCATCATTGCGCTGAGTAACTCCAAGATTGATGATCTGTTTGAACATCATCTTACCCAAGTCAACATGAACCCCATGAGCCATCTTATAGATCAGTCTTGACCTTTCAAGAGATATGTGAGTCTTGTGAGTAGAGGAAATCCAGTTCTGAGCAGCTATAATCATCAGGGCTCCATAGCACGGTGTAAGATCTGCTGTGGTAAGATCATCCCATTCTTTTCTTGTGTCTCTGTGAGGAGCGATGCCAGGTCGATTCTTGAAGCTTAGTCCACAGTCGTCTCGCATCCTCTTCTTCTTACGTGAGTGGCTCCCAGTCTAAAGAACTGTTGATGATGGAAGGTGAGAACTTGTACTCATGCCCTCTTACTGAGACAAGCACTTCCTCAACATCTGCTTCAGTTTTGGTACTAGGCAATCCAGCATAAAACTCAGCTACGACTTGCTCGACATATACACCAAGAGAAGAAACAGTGGGTTCCATTGAGTCCTTCTTAATGACCGCTAAGTATCCCCACTGATCAGTTTCCTTCATATCCACCATTCGTTCAGCTATTACCTTACGTTTTAAGAACTGATCATACCTCTTCTTGAGAGGACTTGGCATTGCTTCAGTACTCTGACCATCTGACTTCTTTGATCTCACACGAGCTGAGACTCCTGCTTCCTTAGCCAAAAATGGAGATTTGGCCGCATCTTCAGGCTGAAGAAAGTGAGACTGAGTTCGTGTACTTGAAGCATCTGTCTTTAGCTTCTTGAATGACAGTTCCTAAGCGCTTCAACACCCGTTTCTTTCTTCCTTCTTTAACAGTAGCATCTTAAGGAGAGGAAGTTACAGCTACGATTTCTTGATTTTGCTCGCTTTCATCCACCTTCTGAGCTGATTCAGATTCAGCCTCACTATCATTCCTTTCATCAGCATTCTTCTTGGCTTGAGTTGCAACCACCAGAGGTAGAGGAGATTCATCGATTGTCTCTTGATTGTCGGCTTCCAGTTGAGTCGCTGGCGGAGACGAGACCATCAAGTTTTCCGAATATCACTACAAGAAAATTAGTATATTGTGACGAGATTTTGAGACTAAAATTAATCGTAACAAATCTGTGACATACTAGAGACATTTATGTGACTAAATTTTTACATCACAAAATAGTAGGTAGTCCGTCACAATATTATAACCGATTAATTAGTAATTAAATTTTGTCACAACTAGTGACATAAGTGTGACGAAGAAAAAGACGTAACAAATTTATGACATAGTTGTGACTATATTGATCGTTACAATTGTAACGAATTTGTTACCGAATGTTGAGTTTAATTTGTGATTATATAAAAACTAAATGTTAGTGGATAATTATTACAAACTAGTGACAATATTGCAACTTTAAAATATACCAAATATGTTCTAATTATATAATAATATACAAATGCTTTATTTAGTTATATGTATTCAGGTAAACTGACTAAAATTAGTTACAAACCATAAAATAAAATATAGTTTTATAAAACTATACTAAATAATTTTAGAAAAAAACTAAACTAATAATCTAACATTATATATAACTTTTTTTTGGAACACAATATAAAACTTAAAATATAAGTTTAGTACTTAAAAAGTTAAATACTGTAAATCCATAATATATTATTATATATACATGTGTGTATATATATTGGAAAGTTATGCATATATTATTTATTACTTTATTTTTATATGATAATATAAACTATTAGAGATTAAAAGGTAATAATATTAGTATAAAAGCCCAATTAGAACCCATTAATGTATAACCCTAACAAAATGTGTGTGTTACGTGTACATATATAAATATGTGTTCTGCTCTGGTGCACGTAGAAAAAAGCTGCCGCAGCCTTAGAGAGAAAAGGGAGCCCTTCATCTCCTTACCTTTCGTCGTCATCGTTGTCTAGTCTGGTGTATATTTCCCGTCGGTCGATTCCCTAGCAAGGAGATGAATGGAGAATCTCTTCAGAGAAGAAAGATGAATTTGTTGGTCAAATAATAGAAGATCAGTGGGTCAAAGGCTGGAGCAGATTGCGAGTCAAGGGCAGAGACAGAGCAGATCAGAGTGGGTGGCTAGAGAAACAATGAAGAAGAAGACAGATCACGGGATTCTGTTAATAATTAGAATCCCGAACGAGAACTTCGTTACTATTTTTTCCTTATCAATGTTATTTTTCATTATATGTTTATTATTATGTATAGCTTAGCTGCGCCCTAGAAATGTATGTAATATAGCGTACATGATATGAATACGCATATATGATTTTGGCAGTAATTTAAGTTTGATAGTAATGCAATGAAGAATTTCGATTAGATTGAAATGAATCAGTAGCTAATTAAAACAGATTCATGATGATATATTCGTAATAAAATGTGACAAATTTGAGATTATTAATTTGTCTTAAAGGAACCAATTTGTTACAACTTTTCAGTCTCCCTTGTGACGGGTCGATACTAAAATTGTGGTGTAGTAAGCGAAGGCATGTGACGTTTTGATACTAACATAGTACTACGAATTTGTAACTTTTTTAGTTGATAACTGTGACGATTTTATTACTTTTCTAATTGTTGCTATTTGTGACAAAATGGTTACTATAATATATGTCACAAAGATTGTAATGTTTTTGTTACCCCCAAAAATTTGTGACGATGGTATTGTCACCGTTGTCAAATTGTCACAAAACCGTAGCAATAAAGATATTGTTACGGAATACTTTTTATTGTGACAACCTTTTTTGTCACAATATAACAATTTTCTTGTAGTGTATGCTTCGACTGGCTTATCCTCTGTTCCAGCAACTTCCTTTGGCAGATCTGGCTCGCGAATCGAAGTTTCATAGCGCTCATCACTCTCCTCCGATGGTGCTGTCTCCTGGGCTGTATTGAATGAAGCGATCTCTTTAGTAACAGCAGGAAGAGCAGTAGATGATGAGGGATTGTTCATCGGTGGCGGTGGTTCGGTTTCTCCATCAGAGAGTGTCATCCTTCTTGCTTCAGTACTTGCATGCGTCCCTTTTCTGGAGGTTTTGTCTCCGGTGTGCTTCATCTTGGACAGAGATAGTGGTGAGAGATGTGATTGACGGGAATAAGGTAGCAGCTGCGGTTTTAAGCTCCTCTAGATACGACTTGAGAATTTTTAGGGTTTGTGATCCACGACTTTCCTTAACTGATGCAGCACAATCAACTGTTATGATATTATATTTCTGGTCCTCCTCTCCTTTGTGTACCTACAACTTTTGATTTCTCTCATCCAAGCCAATTAATATCAACCAAATTCGTGAATTAATGATGTATCATTAGACTCTCAGAATAGTAATAAAACACGAGTTACTCTTCACAGATGGCTTTGAATTTTTATCAGTAAGGTGAAAATAGATTTATAATACCGTTTTTGGATGTACGACAGCAAGTAACTCAGCACATGATTCAGATTGCACATATGACCCTTGTAGATTCTACGATCTGGTGTACCCAATAATCTTTTTATGGCGAGCTTTCACATTGACATGCCTTCATCAATTCTGTGGGTTTTCAACCTTTATTCGCGCGCTGTGAAATCCATCCTTTTGACCTTTTTTTTTTAAATATTGATTGAGCATCTTTCTGAAACATAACTGGCTCGATTTGGGTATGGGCCACAGTTGGCTAAAACCCGTACCTTTCACGAATTGACGGCACACCAAGCAGCTCTTTTCCACAGCGTTTTGAGTTCCAAACATAATCTGAATCATATGTACATCCCGAATCAGTACTGTATTACTCTGCACAACTTGACTCAACAATCAAGGTTACACACACCAATTGCATTTCTAAGAGTGATAAAGCGATTAAACTCAAGAGATTTAGTGAATATATCAGCCAACTGCAAATCAGTAACTACATGTTCGATTACTACCTGATTATCTTCAACTAATTCTCGATGAAATGGTGCGATATCAATGTGCTTCGTCCTTGAATGTTGGACCGATTCCTTGAGATGTCAATTGCACTTTTGTTGTCACGATTACACAAGGAAGGGACCTGATTGCATTCCATAATCAGTGACATCGCTTCATCGGATAAGTTGTGAGCAACAACTACCCATGGCAATGTATTACGCTTCGCGTAGAGAGTGATACAAAGTTTTGCTTCTTGCTCAGCCACGAAATAAGATTGTTTCCAAGAAAGAAACATCCTCCACTGGTGCTCTTCCTATCATCAGCACACCTGCCCAATCCATCACAATATCCTACCAAGTTCTTGTTAGAGTTCTTCGAGTAGTATACTCCCAAGTTCTCCGTACCTTTGGCGTGCTTGATGATTCGCTTTCTGCATTTAAGTGTGACACTTTAGGCTTGGCTTGATATCTGGCACACACACCAACACGAATGATAGGTGCGGTGGGCTTAGCGGTCGGATATATGAACTCCCAATCATCCCTCGATAAAGCTTAGCATCAACATCTTCTCGGCTTCATCTCGTGCAAGTTTCAGTGATGTGCTCATAGGTGTCTTTGATACCTTGGAATTCTCGGACCAAAGCGTTTTACCAAGCTGTTAGCATAAAGCTCACGAAGATGAAAACCCTTTCTCGGTGAGATATTTGAAGTCGAAAATACTTCAATTCACCACACATACTCATTTCAAACTCATGGGTCATATTCGAACAAACTCATCAACCAGCTTCGTGGCGTTCCTCCAAAGATAATGTCATCCACATAGATTTGGACAATTATTATATCTTTTCTACTTCCTTGAAGAATAGCGTTTTGTCTATACTTCCTCGATATACTCAGCTTCCAACAAGAATCCTGTAAGCCGTTCATACCATGCACGAGATGCTTGCTTCAATCCATACAAAGTTTTCTTCAACCGGTAGACATGATCTTGATGCACTGGATCCTCAAACCCCTTAGGTTGCTCAACATAGACTTCCTCCTGAAGTACTCCATTGAGAAATGCACTTTTCACATCCATTTGATACACTTTGATGTTCAGTATGCATGCCATTCCTAGAAACAACCGAATTGATTCCAATCTTGCAACTGGAGTAAAAGTTTCTTCAAAGTCTACTCCTTCAATCTGTGAGTATCCCTGAGCCACAAGTCTTGCTTTGTTACGGACAACTTCCCCATGCTCATCGGTCTTGTTCTTGAAAATCCATTTTGTTCCAACCACATTAACTCCTTCAGGTCGAGCAACAAGTTCCCACACATCATTCCTAGTGAATTGCTCAAGTTCCTCCTCCATTGACACAATCCAATATTCATCCCGAAGTGCTTCAGTGTGTGTCTTTGGTTTAATTGATGAGACAAAGCATGCGAACTGCACCATTTCTTTAAAGTTGATAACCTTGCCACAGGTTTTCCGACCTTCTTCAATTCCTCCAATCACGTCTGACCTCGAGTGGTTACGATGAACTTGCTGAGTCACCTGTTGAGGTACTGTGTCAGCTATTGGACCTTCCTCAATCATTTCTTTAGCAGCTACGGTTGAGCCATCTTCATCCTCTTCATCCGATATCAAATCAACTCCTACAGCCACTGACAGATCATCGAACACAACATTTACTGATTCCACAATTTTTTCTAGCCGCTTGTTGTAGACTCGGTATGCTGAACTAGGCGTCGTAACCCAGAAAAATCCTCATCACTTCTTGAATCAAATTTTCCGAGATAGTCCTTGTCATTCAATATGTAGCACCTGCATCCAAAGACATGAAAGTAACCAAGATTAGGAGTTTTGCCTGTCCACATTTCATAGGGAGTCTTTGTTGTCCCTTTTCTGACATACACACGGTTGATAATGTAACACGCCGTGTTTAGTGCTTCAGCCCAAAATGTTTTGGCTATCTTGTTACCATGGAGCATTTCCCTTCCCATCTCCTGAAGAGTCCTATTCTTTCTTTCAACCACTCCATTCTGTTGAGGCGTCCTTGGTGCTGCAAACTGGTGAGCTATTCCTTTTGATTCAAGAAAGGTAGTCATGGCTTCATTTTCAAACTCACCACCATGATCACTTTGTATCTTCTTGATCCCTCCTTTTTCATTTATGAATTGGAGAGCCCAGATTCTGAAACTCTCAGGAGCTTCTGACTTTTCCCTGAGAAACCGCACCCAAGTGAACCTGGTGTAGTCATCTACAAGCACAAACACATATCTTTTTCCTCCGACACTCTCTGTTTGCATAGGACCCATGAGATCCATGTGTACCAGATCCAATGGTGCTTTTGCTTGAACATCCGGTACCTTCCTGTGTTGTATTTTGACTTGTTTTCCCTCATTGCAAGCACCACATACTATCTTGTCATTGATCTTAAGTTTGGGTACTCCTCGAACCATATCATTGTGGACAAGATTTGTCATATTCCGGTAGTTCATATGCCCCAATCGTCGATGCCATAAATCAACATTTCCCTGAGCTGATAGACACTTCATCTTCTTTTCCCACATATAGCAGTTGTTGCCGGATCTGACACCTTGTAGTACTGTCACTCCATACTGATTTATCGCGCGACAGTCAATTGCTGAGAAACTCACCGTAAGTCCATCATCACACAGTTGGCTCACACTTATCAGATTAGCTTTTAGTCCTTTGACAAAGTAGACATTGACTAGTCTAGGTACTTCTGAACTACATGTTGTTCCTTTCCCTTGAATGACTCCAAAGCCTCCATCACCAAAGGTAACTTTTCCTCCTTTTACTTTAGACACTTTGTCTAGATACTCAACGTTTCCTGTCATATGTTTAGAACAGCCACTGTCAAACTACCATGGTTCATCAGATTCTGAATCACTTGAAACTCGTGCCATGTTGCATCGAAAGGTACTTCTTGTTTCAGTTGCTGTCTTAGGATACAGATCAGTTTTCTTCATCCATCCGCGAGATGTCTTACCAATTCTCCAAAACTTGTGTTGCTCCACACTTGCTTGACCCGTTCCAGATATTTGTAGCAGTGCTTCTTGTAGTGACCAAACTTTCCACAGAAGAAACATTAGCTGCCTTGACACAGGTACTTAGAGTCTTAGTTTCTTCAGCATGGACAAAGCCTCCAGACACGAAGTGTGTCGTACCCGTTGAGTTACTGTGCCTTCCAGTGTAACCAAGTCCCATGGTAGAGTTCTCAGTTCTGCCACTGCTCAAAATCTTGTCAAGTTGTTTAGTTCCCGTGAGCATCTTGATCTTCCGATATTGTTGATCCAATTCAGCTTGAAGCTCAGCCACTTTCTTTCTCTCAGAAGTTACTTCTTCTCTAAGTTCATCAGCTTGTTTCCCCAGAATCAACTTCTCCTTGATCAAATTCACACTCTCCTTGGCTAACTCTGCCTCTCGGTTGAGTTCATCCTTTAGAACTTGTACTTCAGCTTCTAGTCTCGCCTTCTCTTTGATTAGCACAAGATTCTCTGTGCCCAACCTCACTAGAGTTTCTCGAACTTCTTTGTAGCTTTCATCGAGCTCGTTCTCTTGTTCAGCATCACTTTCAGATCCTGAATCACACTCTACTATTCCCAGAAATGCCACGAAGTTATTCACTTCTTCCTCACTCTCACTGTCTGAGTCGCTGTCATTGATTCCTATCATTGACTTTTCCGGTTTTCTTCTTCCATCAGATTCACATTCAGCTTGAGTATGTCCATATCCCTTGCAATAATGACACTGAAGATCTCTCCTTTTCACTGTAGGACACTCAGTTCGGAAGTGACCATACCCCTTGCACTCATAGCACTTAGCGTCACTCTTCCTGTAGCTCTTATCTGCCTTGGACGTCTTTCTTCCAGGAACAACCTTATTTTGTCCATTCTCCACTTTTCGTAGAGCTCGATCAAACCTTCTGACCAAGAGACTCACCGGATCATTATCCTCCGTCTGATCCTTTTCAACTGATGCAAGAGCGATTCCTTTCTCCTTCTTCACACCAGATACTTTCATCTCATGTGCTTGTAGCATTCCAATCACTTCATCAAATGTCATCTCATCGGTGTTACAGGAGACACTCATAGCTGCCTTGTATGCCATAAACTTAGCTGGCAAGCACCTCGGGAACTTCTTCACGAGTTTTTCTCTTTTATTTCTTTCCAGTGTAAGTGCTTCTTGCCAGCGAGCTGATCTTTGAACTGAAGTCTCCAATGGATTCATTCTCTTCCATCTTTAACTCTTCAAATCTCGTTGCAAGCATATCCTTCCTGGAACTTTGGACTTTCAGAGTGCCTTCAAAGTGCCTCTGCAGAATATCCCATGCATCTTTAGCTGCCTCACACCCTTGAATCAGTTCGAATTGCTCCCTTGCCACACTGCAGTGTATGACAGTTAGAGCCCAAGCATTAAACTTCGCCATCTTGTTCTCATCGTCAGTCCAAAGCTCTTCCAACTTTGGAACGTCTTTGCCATCATCACTTTTTGCAACATGTGACTTCCAACCAGATTCCACAGCCTTCCACGCCAATGGGTCAATACCCTTGATTGTAGCCTTCATCTGTGCTTTCCAAAAACCATAGTTTCCTACTTCAAGGATGACCTTGGAGTTTAACATCAATTCGCGATAGCTATCCATCTTACTCCGCAGGATCCTACCTGTTTAAGACAAACAAAGTACAGATACCCGCTCTGATACCAATTGTTAATGTAAGATAAGCAAGCTAAGCGATGTAGAACACACAGTAGTACAGGGTTAATCAATTCCAAGAAATACGACTATATTTATTCTTTTAAAAACTCAACACGTTCTTCTTAAAAGCAATAAATCAAACAAGCTCAAGACAAACCTCGACTTGTTTGCTAGTCTTACACGTTCAGAGATCTAAGATAGACTCTGAACCACCTAAGCCTTTAACCCCTAGATGTTTTGCTTCTCCTTCTTCGGACGTACAAAAACTCTCTATTGCTAAAAGCTCTCTCTGTGTGTTAACCGGCAACACAGTGCCAAAGTCTCTTTATATCATAGAGACAAACCCTAGACCTAACGATCTACTTAATGGAAACTTTCCATTTCTCTTACTTCAGCGAATAAGTCAATCTCTCTTTTCTCTTTGGTCGATTACTTCTTCTTCAATACTTTCATCTTCTCACACTTTAGTAAAACTCCCTTTACTGATTCTTCCTTGACACGTGCTCCTCACGTTTGACACGTCACTCGAGGTAGTTCATGTCGTACTTCATGAACTACTTCAACTCTGCTACACCTCCGTCTTGACCATACATCTTCAATCTTCGCTGGAGAAGAAGTTGAAGACGACAGAACCATGAGCTGATGACACCATTGGAGAGAAAGATGAATCACCAGACCAAAAGTCGGCCATACAGTGTCAAAAGAACCAGCGATTTTAGAAAAGAGGTCCAACCAAGAGCAGGAAAAAAAAAATCAACCAAAATTCAAGAGTTTACATTTTTTTTATAGAGTTTACATTTTTCATATACTCCCTGAAAGAGATTTACAAAAAAGGTTTTGTAAGATAGTTATTTCCGAGATTATTTCCCTATTTTAATACTAGTAAATTACACTTAAAATTTTATGTAGTTATTAATTACTATTGTTTTAAATTATTGAAATAGTTTGTTTGTGAACTAAATTATTGTAAATAATTCATCACAGAAAATAATATATGTATTATTAAATTTAAATATGTTTTATTAATATATGTGAAAGATAAAAATATTTATTTTAAAGAAAACAGATGAAGTATATTTGTTTATTTGAAACAACAAATTTTCTTACTGTATGGAAAGATAATATAGTTTTTGTACCAAAAAAGATTACATAGTTCAGTACTCAAAGTAAACGCATAAAGATTTAATGAAAACAATATTTCTATGTTTTTTTTTGTCAACAACAATATCTGATATATTAATAAAACTCGTGTTTGTTTAATCATTCTAGATTCTGGTATATTTCCTATGCCTCGATGTTGGTAGTACTAACAAAATACTATACAGCATACGATGAAATAGTATATAGCAGAAATTAATACTAATACAATAAGATAGAAAGTGAAGCATTTCAGAACGCTTAAGTTTATTAAAAAAAACCATCCATGTATATTATAATAATTACTTGATAAATCTTATATATGTATAATTTTATAATATTAAATTAGATATACCGATCGCAGACAAAATTAATATAAAGCGACAACTATGTTTGAATAGCGATACAAAATATTTATTTACATATTCGTAAGAAGAATCTCTAGAAAAGTATAATAAAGCATATTCGTTAAACTTTTAGTAAGTAGATCAAGTTGATATTTCATCTTAATTTTGACTAATCTGAATACTTTTAACTAATGTTTACTCCTATATACAATAACAATAAATATATAATGTTGAGGAGATTATCAAATTCTCTTATTGTTTCATGTTACCAAATGAACTAATGTTTTCTCCAATGATTTAGCTAGTTTTTTTTTGTTCTCAAAAAAGAAAAAACTAGCTTACATCATTGAGGAAACATGCATATCTTATTTGCTCCCATGAAACTTTGGTTTTACTTCAGCGTCTTCTCTTTAATCTCGTCTGATAGCATATTATATGATTAACAGTAGTATCTTTAGCAAAATCGAGACTAATTTAATTAAATACCAGTCGGAGTGGAGTATACACGCATGCAATATGCGTTATTGCCATTTATAAACGTTACATTGGTATAAAAATGGGAGGAAAATTAGGTCAATGAATGGATTATGGACCACTTAAGCAGTCATTATTGTATCAAATGTGTGGTTTATATGGTTGATACGTTGGCTAATCGTAATTAACAACAAAAGTGAGGTTTTGAGATGTCTTTGTGATTTTAAACAGAGCACGTGTGAGGCATCTGAATTATAAATGTGTAGTTCATGAAACTACTGGAAGTATGATTAATGTACTATAAATTAGCAAAAGAAGCATACACATGGTCGTCAGCATGCTACTCGTTTACGAAGAAGCACACATCTTATGGAGTTATGGTCAAAGTAATCTAATCATGTAGTATCTACTAGGCCTTGGGCACGGATCGGATATCCGGATTTTCGAAGATATTTGTGATTTGCTTTGTATGTCACAGATATCTAATTTTTCGATTTGCTTTGCTTCGGTAAAATACGGATATTCGGAAAAACGGATATCCGGAAAATAAATAAATATTTGCAGAAATTTACGAATACTTACGGATATCTCATCTCTTTGGATCAATACAAATAATCTTAAAAATTTGATACAAATTTGTTTTGTAAAATATTTTTTTACATAATATAAAAGATAAAAATTAAAAAAGTAGCGAATCTACACATTTTGTAAATTTCTTAAACTCAGTTAACAATTATAATAACACATAACTTAAGAAAAAAATTATAATTTTCATAAAAAAATTCTCTTCCTTTTATGTAATACTTTTATATAAGTAATAATGAGAATAAAATTTGTCAAATCATATGTTAGAATAATAATTATAAAATTTTATACAGTTAAAAATTTAAATATAATCAAGATATACATGTATTTATATATTGTCGGATCGGATCGGATATCTGCTTCCCAAAAGTTTAGTATTTGTGATTTGCTTTTATTTTAATGGATATTGAGTTTTAGTATTTGCTTTCCTTCGAAAGTTTGCGGATATTCAGAATTTTCGGATCGAATCAAAACGAATAACGAATCGAATCAAATTTAACGAATAAAATGCCTAGCCCTAGTATCTACTGAAAATAAATTCCATTTTTTAGTTTACAGAAAAAAATCAACGGTAGGTATGTAAATTATTCCCACCATTTCGCAAAAAGTGTCACTTGACATATTTTACGTGAATTAAGAAAACGATAAAATATATTAATATATTGTTGTTTAATGTATAATTATTAAAATAAAAATTATTTAAATAAATATTTATTGATTAATTAAAATGGTAAAAGAATAATTATGTATAAAAAATTTCCCTATAAATATAATATGATATTTTTAAAAAAACCAAAAAAGTAGAATTACGCTTTTAAAAGACAATATAGTACTATTTAATACTCCCTTCATTTCTCTGAGATAAATGTTTTACACAATTTTTTTATAAAGATAAATGTTTTACATTTTCTATGCAGAAATTGAAAACTTTAAGAAAATCAATTGAGTTTATTGAATTATACTCAATCCGCTTCACAAAGAGTGCCAGTTATACATTTGTCACACATATTAAGAAACTGATTAAAATACATTTATGTTTTCATTAATGTCATCTATTTAACAAATAACATTTGAGATAGATAAATTTATTTATAATATCAATGCATTTTACAATTAATATTGAACTAAAAATAATATAAATTGCTTTGAAATTGTAGAACGACATATTTTGTGTAACAAGAAAAAATGTTAAAGTAACGCTTAATATAAAACAGAGGGAGTATTGATTAAAATTTATTGGAAATTGATAATTACAAAATGATGTATTTATAATAGTGATTTAATGTGTTTTATTGATATGTATGAAAACACTATAAAATTCAATGTAAGGAACATAAGTAGTATAACTTTTGACCGATTATAAAGATATTTGGATATGCATTACAGTAATCTACATAATTGGATGGATAAATTCATCTACTTTCTATCTCTCATTGTTTCCTAATGTGGTTACATTGCCAGTCACAGGCATAGTTAGGAACTGAGGTTGTCAGATGTATATGTTGTCTTCGATAAAACCACCTTTCTTGAACCTTATCTGTGCCGTTATGGAGATGAAGAATGAATGGTCAAATAACATGGCAGCCATGCAATCAAATATCCAGGCAGCTAATCAAGACCACCATGTAGCTAAAGTCTCAAAGAGTTTTCAAGTCAGGATATGAGAGCCCTAGGGGTTTTAAATGGGTCAACTAGGCTCTAGAGAGAGACACACACACACACATCAAGATGAGAAAAAGAGAAGAAAGAAGTAGAAAATGTGGAGAAGCACATGGAGATTGGAGGGTGAGCATAACGAGAACTCTTTTTGTTTCGTAACCTTTCCATTAGTGTATCAAATCTTTCTATTTTTGGAATGTTTTATCTCTTCCGCATCCTTTCTCAATCTATTCAACTCTCCCTTCTTCAATGCCCTTTAAAAGAGAGCCCTCTAACTTTTACCAATAAATCTTCTACTCAATTATTTTGACACATATATAACAAGTCGTCTTTCTCGTTGAATCCAAAATATGTTTCTCTTTAGTCGAAATTTACAGTTCAATGCTCTTTGTTAGATATGTAAGAAAATAACTAGTGGGATTGTTGTTGTTTAGTGTCTATTGGTGTATTGGTACTTGCTCTTCGTCAGTCTTTGGGATTGAGCACCGAATGTGAGTCTGGATTTGTACTCTCTCTGATTATAATCCTCTTCCCAATATTTGTTTTAAAAATCTGAAGCAATTGCTTAGTTGTTTAATGGAAAGAAGCTTATGTATACTCAAAAGAGCCTAATGAAACCCCAAAGAAATTGAAGTAGTTCATTGTGGAGCTTTGTTCAAAATGCAAAAACTGTATGACTTTAGTCATAGCAAAAATAAATAAAATGTTATTAATCGTTTTCTAAAACTATATATAACTTTGGTCATAGCAAAAATAAATAAAATGTCATTAAAAAAAACCTGGTTTGCATAAAAACTCTAAATACATGGGTAACATCATAATGGTTTTGTATTAGGCTTGTGTTAATATTGTTTGTTTGGTTATTTTTTGTTACGAAATGGAGTGCATGCCTTGGCTATCGGCGTGTCAGACTTTTGGGACTGATTAAAAAGATTTAATCTCCACATAACTGAATGAGTTGTCAAGACTGAAAAAATAAAATTCTCTAATTTCTCTATTGTTTTTATTCCTCGTTCTGAAAATATATCGTTTACCTTAGGTCTAGGCACAGATCGGATATTCAAATTTTTGAAAGTATTTGTGATTTGCTTCGTATGTCACGGATATCTAATTTTTCGATTTGCTTTGATTCGGAAAAATACGGATATTCGGAAAATAGATATTTGGAAAATAAATAAATATTTGCGGATATTTACGAATACTTACGGATATCTCATTTGTTTTGATTAATACAAATAATCTTAAAAATTCAATACAAATTTGTTTTGTAAAATATTTTTTTGTATGATATAAAAGATAAAAATTAAAAGAAGTAGTAAATCTACATATTTTGTAAATTTTTAAAATTTAGTTAAAAATTATAATAACACAAAAATTAAGAAAAAAAATATAATTGTCATAAATTTTTTCTGTTTCTTTTATGTAATACTTTTACATAAATAATATTGTGAATAGAATTTGTCAAATCATATGTTAGAATAATAATTATAAAATTTTATATATTTAAAACTTTAAAATATAATCAAGATATACATGTATTTATATATTGCCGGATCGGATCGGATATCCGCTTCTAAAATTTTAGTATTTGTGATTTACTTCGATTTTAACGAATATTGATTTTTAGTATTTGCTTTTCTACGAAAGTTTACGGATATCCGGAATTTTCGGATCGAATCAAAACGAATAACGAATCGAATCAAATTTAACGGATAAAATATCCGGTCCTAGTTTGACTCATTACCTAAAATAACAAAGTCCTTGAGGGATCCAAAGACGGACCCACTTGATTGCTAGTGGAGTTACTTGACAGTTGACACACGAAAATATATTAACTACTGTTTTGTATATGTAATTGGCAAAAAACAATAGCAAAATTGGTAAAAAGTTGTTTTTGACCCCACACAATCAGGGTTCAATTCCACCAGTGACTTTTTAAATTTATTTCGGACCCTTCCAGTTTGGTTTTCTATACAAGTTTGAGTAATATGAAAAAGAAAATCTTTTGTTACGAAACAGTTTACGTAACTACACATAAAATTATAACAGCTACTTGATTTAAAACCATAGCAACTGACTCTTCATTCATCAAGATCACTCTGTCTAATTGTTTTTGGAATCATTTGGTCTTAAGAGCTTAGCAAAAGTGGTAATCAACGAACATGGTATATAATGTGTTCGTTGCGATATACAGATTCATCGGGTGACTTCTTCAGTCACCGTTCAATGTCTCACTTTCTCATAAAACATCCAACATTCCCTGACAAATGGTCCGTTGTAATTCTAAAACTTCCATCTTTTATGTTGTCCTGGTCGACAATTAAAATTATTTAACATCAAATAAGCTTAGTATTCAAATCCATTTAGTCTTGTATTTTCAAACGTCGCGTACGTATACAACTCTAACAAGTACGTAGTTACACATACATATACTATTACACACTACTTTGCAAGACTGTGTTTTACAATCTCCTTAAAATGTTATTGTGTTTTTCCTTTACCTCCATACACTGACCTTCCTTTTTAGAGGTCAAGACAGCCACATACTTCGAAACAACAACCAAGACACTGGAAACAAGCCAATGCTGCACAAATCTGAGAGAAAACGATGGTGCACTGATCGCTAACCCTAGAAAGGCACTGCAAGCAACACATACAGCAGACACGATCCACCACTCCTGACGCTGCTCTTATCAGAATCTCTGCTCCTTCCGGCTCTTTAGGCTCCTCCATCCACGGTGGAACGTTCTTTAACGTGGCTGCCAAGTTACCGAACCCAAACCCTTGTTTCCCAAGCAAACTCGTTCTCTCGACGTTCCTGCTCATCTGCTTGTGGATTTGGTATGATGGGTTCCTAAGTATCTCTTTGATTGAAACTGGTCTCTCCATAGTCTTCTCTTCGTCGTTGTCCTTGAGTGATAAAACCATCTGCGTGTATTCGCTAGGAAACCCTGTTTGTATACTCATTCTCGTGACCTAATAAGAGTGAATCAGTTAAGCAAACAAGATTGAACAGTAATGTCAAATCACAATCTCTATACACCTTTTCTTGTAGCTCTTTCTTGTCTTCGAACCAAGCTCGAGCAGTGAGTTCATCGATTTGTCTCCTTGCAAGAACCTGTTTTAACGGTTAGGCAAAAAGAAAGTTAATGTGGTGTTTCTTACAATTTCTAGGTTATATATGACAGTATTGAAATGACCTTGTCTAGAGGAATGTCTTTAGCTTTCTCCACTGTTAACTCAATAGTAAAACAGCTCATATCAGCCAGTGTGCCTCTGAGTTCAACTTCATCTGGGAACTGTCCTTTGTACCTTCCAGACAAGATCAATGGTTGACCAAGCGTGATGTCTGGAATCTGAGAAGGAAACAGCTGCAAAAGACAAAGACAAAGAGAAGGTCAAGAAAGAGCTTAGATTATGTATTGTAAGTTTGTTTAAGTACCTCCACTGAGCGGAGGAGTTTGAGAGCATCAAAAGTCGTATTGGCTACGATTGTAGAAGATGCAGAATCGAATAGTCTACTCATCTGATGCCCAAATGAATCTGGCTAGGTGTTTCGTTTAATACAAAACAAGAAACGTTTTTAGTTGCTTGATACTGGATATACCAATGAAGAATATAGATTACCTGTGTTGTTTGTACCATCATAGTAACCATTCCCTATCCTTGCTAGCATTTGCAAGAAGTAATGGTTGCAAAACGAACCTGCTAGATGTTTATAATCAAGATTTTGATACTTACATCAGAGAAGAGTATCATTTTACTTACCGATGCCAAAAGTAGATATCCGAGGAGAAATCGATTTTTCGTGACCACTACAACATTCTTTCATGGCATTACATATCTCTCTCTCGTTTTCAACAGAACCATCAGTGACAAGGTATACAAGAGGAACTCCAACCTTGCTTCCTTCAAGCAGTTTCATTGCCTAATAAAAACACACACACAAGAGGACTCTAGAAGTCTTTAACTTATGTCTTGTAAAGATATAAAAGAGATTAGACAAGGGACCTGTATCAGGGGAGGTAACATGTTTGTTCCACCACTTGCGATTAAATTACTATCCAGCCATTCAGTCACAGCAGAGATAGTCTCATCAGTTGCAAACTCCATCTTAGTTGAGAATTCTAGAATGTTGTCATTGAAGGCGATTATGTTGAACACATCCTCAGGTTCTAGCTTAGCCAAAGACTCTAACAAGGCTTTCTTTACATCCTCCAGCGGCTTCCATTTCATGCTTCCACTTATGTCGATCACAAACACAACTCTTCTTTTGAAAATCTACAGATAATTGCCTTGTTCATGTCATCACTATATGCAGAAGATTCCTTAATGATGTCAACAAAGTTGTAAGAACAAACCTGCTTATGCTTGGTGGTTCCAGGGAAAAGGTACAAACAGAACATTCCTCTGTCATCTGAATCCCATGGAGATGGAGACTTAACCAAAACATGACCACTCAGATCACCAGAGGAAACCTGTGAAAGGGAAACATATATGATGTTTTATCCAATGCACAAATATTATTTTTTCTCAAAGTTTTATAAAAAATAAAATTAATTTATTAAATTATAAATAAAATAGTTAAAATATAGTAATTGGTTAGATAGTTATTAATAAAATCAAAGTTATCTAAATATAGAAAACATCTTATATTGTGAAACAACAAACTTAGGGAGTATTATAAAATGCATAAGAGAATCAAGAAGTTCTCACATTGAATGAAACATCAAAATCAGCCCTTGACCAAGAAGATACTTCAGCATCATACATACAGCTTAATTTACCGGATTCACGGTGAATCACCTAAAAATGATCACAACATTACACAATCCATAACATCAGGTTGATCAAATCTCGAAATGTAAACAATACCTTTAAAGGATGACTTGAATAACTGCAGGCTACTTCACCACCATTAACACAAGAATTCATGTTCAACACAATCTTTTCTCGTTTAGTAATCTCTTTGCCTACAGGAGTCACATAAGCAGGGAACCTAAAAGGCACATTGAGATGAAACTTGCCGTCTTTGTAGACCAGTTTCTGTGACCAATTCACGTTAACAGAAAAGATTGATCCTCCACTAACCTATTATCAATGACACCATTAAGAAACAATCCAACAAAATAATTAACAGATAAAAAGTGAGTGAACAACAAACATGTGGGATCTTGAAAGTATAGATTTGAGACTTCAATAAGCGTGAATCTTTGTCTTTATGAACGTTATCAATGTCAGTAGCTTCTTCCTCTGTAACTAGTTTGGTCTTGTAAGACTTCTCATTGCTCAGAACATCAATCTCAGCACTTAGAAGTGTACCCTGTTACCAAAAATATACAGAAAATATGCCTTTTCAACAAATATTCAGTGTATAAATATATCAGAATTATTTTAATTTAATTTTTGGCAACAACAGAATTAAAGATTAGTAAAAAATACAAGTCTGTAAAGTAAAAAAAAGTCTGTAAAGTTATGCTATATAAGGCAAAGATAGATAAAGCAACTTTTGTCGTTTAGTTGTAATAATTCACCTTCTCCCCCATGGGAACAGCGATGCAGCAGTCAAAGCGTTTACTAGGCATAACGCAGTGAACGCGCCACCGTCCGGTGACGGTGACGAACGCCGTGTCGAGCCAGCAATCTACTCTCATCTCTATCCCGAGCATCTGAAGCGGCACGAGCGCCGACGGGTCGCAACGTGCGTGCACGTACGGTTGGTAGCTAGGGACGTCGGGGTTATCCACCGCCACCGGATCTGTGATTGATGCGTAAGCCGTAATCGCCGTCGGAAGAAAATTCTCCGGCGAGGACTGAGGGTCCGGGACTGCGGGAGGAGCGATGCCTTTGCCGTAGTATATACGTCGTGAGAGCTTGAGACCTTGCTCCACTCGGACAGCGAATTCTTCGGACATTTTTTTGTTCCTCGGCGATGATTGAGATGAGAGGGAAGAAGAAGAAAAGAAAAGGCTGGAGAGTGAGAAAGGAAGAGGTTTAGTCAGGCCCGTGTTTAAAGGGGGGGGTGTTTAATCGACCGGTGAAAGGAACGGCGATAGAAGATTTTTTATTTAATAAGTGAGCTTGTTAAGCGAATGGTTAATGGACACGTATAAAGCATCCTGCCGTCAGAACAGTGATGGATTTTTTAATGTATATATAAATAGATGATTTAAACAAAAAAAATCATGTTTACCATTTCTGTTTTCTGATTATATTTGTATAGTATTAAATTTTAACCAAACCAAGTGATCTTAATATTGATTTAGACATAGAAAATACTTCAATGAAAGAACGTAAAAGCCATCCTAGTGGAATTTTCTCAACTAGAGTATTTCATCAAAAATAGCCATATTTGATTAAAAAGGTTTTAAAAATTTAAGAAATTTATTCTAAAATTTCTCGTTTGAATTTTTTTGATATGTCTCACAAGCTTTTAGGAGATTTCCTGTAATAAAAAACTATAGTTGAAAGATTTCCAAACCAAATGTTCTAAGAGAGTTTTAGAACTTCAACCAGTGACCAAAGTAAACAAAATTTCATCTCAAAAATTTAGTTAATTTGTTTATCACTAAAATTAAAAATTAAATATTTCTAATAAATTTCTACATACCAAAAGAAAAAAAGAAAAATTGAGTATAACGCATACCAAATTTCCTACTTATATGATATTTGATCTCGGACATATCCCACCCGTTGATCAGATTTCCCACAAACAATATGATTTGTGTTAAATTATTCTGTTATTTTAATCATAAAAATTGAATTATTTTCTCATTCCACAATTTAGTTATATTTTCCTTAGTAATTATAACAAGTTCTTTTAATATTTTTCTTTTTTGAGAAAAAGTTCTTTTAATATTACCAGTTGATTTGTTTTTCTTGACAATATTTTGCACGTTAGTTTATTCACTCCTAACATAATGATGTCTCGCTATCCATATTTAGTTGTTGGGTCCATTCTCGATCTTATATCCTATATATGTGTGGACTTTCTTTTATATCCTTCGTTGATCACTCACTTAACAGAAATATATATTAATAAAAACTATTATATTTGACTATATATCACCAAAAGATATTTGAAAAAACTTGTACAAAGTCCTCCACGTCGTGATCGGACAACGATCAAATGCTCAATATAAATTCGGCGAACCAAATCATTAAACATGTAGGCCATGTCCAATGAATTACAATAATTACAAAACAACTTTAAATTTATATATTGATGATAAGTCTATTCCGATATCTAGCTATGATAATAACTATGATGGCTGAAAAAATAACATGGTTCTTATTAGAGCATCTCTATTTTATTATTACTTTTATTTATAATAGTATTTTGAGTTAAAATTATTATAATTCATTGTTATATTTTATAAGATAAAAATTACTATTTTTCTATTTCTAAGATAACAAACCAGTCATTTCTATTTTTTACCCTATATTTTAAAGAACATTATCTAAGATATACTCCCTCCATTTTTGAATAAGTGTCACCTTGACATTTTTCATACAGATTAAAATAATGACTGAAATATATGTAAATTGTTATTAATTACACTTCTTTTACCAATAATATTTCAGATAAATAAAATTATTTATAAAACTAATGTAGTTTGCAATTAATTTTCAGCTGAAAATAAGTACAATTTGCATTGAAATTATAAATGACCATTTTTATGTAACAAGAAAAAATGGTTAGAATGACACTTATTATAAAACAGAGAGAGTATATATTAGTGTAGACTCTATCTTTATTATAGTTTTTCTCTTTTAAAGAAATATAACAATATACATAGGAAATGGATGGTTTTAGTCATTCTCATCTATATAGGAAAGTTTCAGATACACAGAATACAAGTTTTGTTTGCCTAATTAGCCCAAGCATTGGCATAAATAGCTTACAAAATAAAAACAAGGAAACAATGAGTTAACTTTTTGAATTAAGAGATGTGTAAAACCTGATTTAACGGATTGCTGTCTGCCACTCTTTTATGTTACTTAATGAGAATTTGATAGAATTGGCCGAAGATTAATTACTTATTTTAGGTTTTGGTCCACTAAAGATTCGGTCCTACCTTATTTATAAAATGAGGTTGTAACCAATAACCAATTCGGCCTCGGAGCAATCACAGTGCTGACTAGTATGTATTTCATTTTCACGTTATGTTATTATTTAACTGACTGTTTTATTTTTATATCCAGTCAATAAACAAAAAAGTTTATAGAACAACATCAAAATATACATAGTTTCAACTTTCAACTACGTGTCATCCATTAAAGTTTACTATAGGCGTGAGACTATTTTCGTATTTAAATAGTTTGAAAATAATAGTCACTTCCCGTTAAACAAGCTGAGTACAACCATTTGTAAAACGACACGAATGTACGTGTCTATTACCAATTCTATTTTATTCTAACGATTCTTTATTTAAGTAATTAAACGTCAGCTTTCTGGAAACTTGAACTGAATAAATTGTTAATTCATAAAATTAAACAACTTTGTATCTCTAGAATTGTATTATGGTTATAATGATTGGATCGATTGGTATCTTGCATCAATGGCGGTTTTAATTAATAGCATAAAATGAATATGACAACAAAATAAAATAAACATGTGAAACGATGTTACATTAGGATAGTCATCCTGGCTCTCAGAGGCCTGGCCCCTAGCGCAGTACTACGATATAAATTGGGCTTAAAGACCAAATTAAACTATGAATCCAGATTCATTTCACTAGCGCTTTCTGAGTTTCTGTGTTTTGGCCATTTAGATGCTTATGGTACTTCTTCAATGCGTGTGTGTGTTGTAGGTTTGTTGCCAAACTTATCTGTTTATGATGTTTAAAAATGGAAATAAAAATGTTTTTGAGTGATTGTAGCTTGGATGGTAAAACTTGTATTTTTTATTCTTGTAGAGATAGTCTTATTTCTATGGTTGTAGACTAAGGGTGTGACTAGTGAATTATAGAGTAATTCAATGAAAGTGAAATAATTAAAAGAAAAAATAGTAGAATAATAAAGATTTGAAAAAATAAAAATTCAGCATAATTAACTTTTAACTCAAAAAATAGTGAGAGAAAAAGTGAACTATACACTTTCAATTAAACAAATATTAAACGTAAGAAAGAAAGATTAAAATTGTTTTCACTTAATTGGTAACTATTTAGTTGAAGCATGAGAAAGAAAGATTTCTTGCTAAAAAAATATTGTTATACGTGCTATTCAGTTATACCCTAAAAAGTAAAAAATAAATAAAATTTGAAAACATTTTTAAGACTATATAGATGGTAAAATCCCAGTCTAGTAGAATTTTTTATCACCAGAGAAAATTTGATTTTGGAATTGTCGGCTAAAAGGGCCGGCTTTTTTTTCTTTTTTTTTTGGTGCACATGATGTCGATGATCCTTTACTTCTGGAACTTATTTGGTCTTTCAGTAAGATATTCTTTTAATTATTATGCACAAGTCAAGCCGCGTCAATCTCTTACTTTAGAGGTACGTCTCTTTCTTTTCCCTTCTTATCTGTCTTTATTCATTCTATAATGGATCCAATCTCGGAGTTGACCTATATTAAATTACACTAAATCCTAGACTTTTTTTTCCTCAAATTGATATTCATTTCAACTTAAAGCCGAAGAAACATACAACGCTGGCGACACAAAAAAATAGTCCCAGAAACTAAAACCCAAAGGAAGCGGTAACTAGAGCCCACGCAGGGGCGGCTAAAACCCACATCGAGGTGACTTAAAATAAAAACCATTAAACCGAAAACTAACTCTAAACTAACTCCATAAACAGAACGCGACTACGGAAAGCGACACAAGATAAGACTAAACAAATCGCACCAAAGCAGAAGCCAGAGTTCGAGAAATACCGCTGCAGCCCTTGGCTCATCAGCCAGTATCTGCTACTTCCAAACACAAACCGTCTGTATTGCTGCTGCCTCGCACGCCTCGCAATAAGACCACACAATACTAAGACTTCGCTGCTGGATAAGGGGAACCGAAACCATATGTTCAGTTCACACACCTTGGATAGGAGACCGGTTTTAACTCTTCGCAGAAAACTTACCCAAACACTCGAAACGTAAGTCTTGCCAATAGACCTCTCCACCCACACAACCAACTGTGGTGAGACGGTCGACAAGCAAACCCTGGCACAAAAATTGGAAACGAACTGCAAACCTTCCAATAAACCCGCTTACAAGGCTGGTCCGGATCGTGAAAACACTGCTTCTCGACTTCCAGAACCACAAAAGAGCATAGACGCCAAACCCTTTCGACGGAGCTAAACAAGAGCTAGGACCGGCTAAAACCATACGAACTACTACTGAACCCTAGAAGCCTAACACACCAAAGTTCTCAAACCATCCACCGCGCTTCTGCTCCAGAGAGGTGAGACCTCACCGGAAACGTCATCACCACCATGAGCGAGTGACACACCGTCGACGAGAACCAACATCCAGAGGAAGAGAGCAAGGCGGTGGGGGTCTAGATTGATGGGGAGACGAAACCTGACTACACACGCCGAAAAAGAAGCCCTCCGGCACCGGCACGCACCCGTACGCGCCGCACGGCCACCGAAGGCGAAACAGATCTCAGATCTTCTTTCTCTCTCTTGTCGGCGTCTCTCTAGTAATTTCCTCCTTTATCCCCTCTCTAAATCCTAGACTTAAGCCATTAAATTTTCTGATTATATTTTCTTAATGTTAGCACGACTTTCTCTCGTCATCGAACTGCTGAGAAACATGAGTTACAAAAAAAAAGAGTATATACCATGAAATGTTTTTTTTTTTTTGTAAAACATATACCATGAAATGTTGAAAGGCCATTATTTCCAAAATCATGGACACATGTCCATGAATATAACTGTCTATATGTATGGGTTGTGAATCTGCCATCCACGTGAAACACATTGTGAAGATTTCCCATCGGATCAGTGTGAACACTTTTTATATGACGGCTTCATAAATGACATTTATACTATTTTGTATATATACACATGCTTTATATATGTGATTTTGAACTGGACGTAGTTATCGTTAGCGTGCAACACATATATCATATAACTTAAAGACATGATTCTAGAATATATATATATATATATATATATATATATATATATACGAGCATGGACGCTAAGAATTAGCGATAACACTAAAAGAAAACATGCAAATTCTGATGGAAGATTTGGTCGGCAATTCGTCGGCATAAACCATTTCCGACAAATTTCCGACAAAAATAGTTATCGATTTCAACTCGGTGAAAAAAAAATTTCGTTGAAATTTCGTCGGTCATTCCAACGATTTTCCGAAGATTATCCATCAGAAATTTCCGACGAAAATTATCCGTCAGAAATTTTCGACGAAAATTATTCGTCAGAAATTTTCGATGAATATGGTTCTTCGGAAATTTTGTAAAATAATTTAAAAAATAAAAATAGAAAAGAATTATTTAAAATTTAATAATTGATTTATTTTTTTGTAAAACAAAATTTACAATGTTTTATAATACAAATATTCTTTATATAAAAATACTATAAAAAAATAAAATTTGAAAAGCGTTTTTATACTATAATTATTTTTAAAAGGTTTTGATAAGTTAAAAAACATTAAAAATTATATGAATTGTAACAAACTTAAATTTTTTTTATAAAACCTAAAACTGTTTTGTAAAAGCTTTAAAACATTTTATGAAATCATAAAAATGTTTTAGAACAAAAAAACAGTAGAAAATCTGAAAGTTTTTTATACTATAAAAACATTTTGATAAATTTTAAAAAACATTGAAAAGTTATATGAATTATAAAAGACGTAAAAACTTTTTATAAAACCTAAAATATTTTTATAAAAACATTAAAACGTTTTATAAAATCATAAAAAACATTTTAAAACAAAAAAAACAACAGAAAAACTTGGAAGTTTTTTTTTTTAAATATATCTGTATAAATATAGTTTTAATACTTTTTAAAAACTATAAATACTCTAAAAATGTTTTAAAAATTGTATAATTTTTTATAAAAATAATAAAAACTTTATAAATTTTACAAAACTATAAATTAAACAAACAACCTACAAAATCACAATCAAACCTATCTAAACCACAACCTAACAACAAAATATTAGATCTAATTCATAAAACTCTTCATCCTAACAAAAATCTAACATTCAAAACCTAAAATCCAAAAATCTAATATCATAAGACTAATATAACTCAATTAAGAAAAGAAAAGAGGTGACTTACATGATTTATGAGGAATTAGAGGTGTTTCTGCTGTTGGGTCCTCAGATTAGAGAGAGAAAGTTAGAGAGAATTTTTGAGATTTTAGAGAGAGAGAAGAGAAATGAGGAAGAAGAAGAAACTAACATTTTTTAAATTAAAAATTCTGATGGAATAGGTTCATCAGATTTTTGTCGGAATATTTTAGGTTTTGGCGGTCCACAAAAATTTTGGCGGTAAATTTTCATTTCATTTTACGAGAATGTAAAATTCGGCGACCAAATACAATTTGTCGAATATTTTAGGTTTTGGCGGTCCACAAAAATTTTGGCGGTAAATTTTCATTTCATTTTACGAGAATGTAAAATTCGACGACCAAATACAATTTGTCGAATATTTTAGGTTTTGGCGGTCCACAAAAATTTTGGCGGTAAATTTTCATTTCATTTTACGAGAATGTAAAATTCGACGACCAAATACAATTTGTCGAATATTTTAGGTTTTGGTCCGCTAAAGATTCGGTCCTACCTTATTTATAAAATGAGGCTGTAACCAATAACCACTTCTCGGGCCAACCACAGCGACTGTTTTCATTTTTTTTTCCACCAAGTGTTTTTTAAATAATAAAATCGGGCTTAAGAATCAAGCCTGAGAACCAAATACATAATCAAAATGGTTAGAAGTCCAAAGCCTACCGCTACAATTTAAGCTTAAGCGGGTCCACGGCCCAAACCATACAAACCAAACGGCGTCGGTGGAAAGCCGCAGCGTCGAGAGGCTGGGCTGGCGAACCGTGGAAGCATCTACACCCGGATCGACCGCGGCGTCAAAACGCCTCGACCGGCCGTCTCCACCTCGAAAACACCGCCGAGAACCTCACCGTGCCGTTTCGCGGATCTCATAACCGCATCAAGCTGCCTTCTCCGGTGGTCTTCCAAGCGTCATCGGACATACCGGCTCTCATCGGGACCACCCACTCTTCTCTCGGGAATAAGTCCGTCACCACAACCTAACAACAAAATATTAGATCTAATTCATAAAACTCTTCATCCTAACAAAATCTAACATTCAAAACCTAAAATCCAAAAATCTAATATCATAAGACTAATATAACTCAATTAAGAAAAGAAAAGAGGTGACTTACATGATTTATGAGGAATTAGAGGTGTTTCTGCTGTTGGGTCCTCAGATTAGAGAGAGAGATTTTTTGAGATTTTAGAGAGAGAGAAATGAGGAAGAAGAAGAAACTAACATTTTTTAAATTAAAAATTCTGATGGAATAGGTTCATCAGATTTTTGTCGGAATATTTTAGGTTTTGGCGGTCCACAAAAATTTTGGCGGTAAATTTTCATTTCATTTTACCGGGGAATGTAAAATTCCGACGACCAAATACAATTTGTCGGAATATTCATTAATTAGACATTCCTTCGGAATTTCTTCAGAAAATTCCAACAAATTCCCTACAAAAATAACATATTCTCTGTTTTATATTCATCGAAAATCCGTCGTAATATTCCGACGAATTTAGATTTAGGGTTGCAAAACATGAGAAATTTGACATACACTAATGTTTAACATATTGTTGATCATTTAGACAGAGTTATTTACATGTTTTAGTTTATAAGTGTTTATATGAGATGATATTACACAAAATTGACATTGTAAGTTAGATTACCGATATAAGGTGGTTTAAGTACATAGTTCTTTATGCGAGATATTATGTTTCGTTGATATATTCGTATATGATTTTATAAGTTGAAAAAATTGAACGATTGTTAACTCACACCCTATTATAAACTTAATATATGTCTGTGCAACAATGTCGGTATCCAATTTTATATTTATATTGATTATTTCATATGGAAATCAACTTTTCGTCGGAATTCCATCAGAAAATTCCGACAGAATTCTAACGAATGAACCAATTTCATCGGAATTCCGTCAGAATATTCCGACGAATTTCTGAGGAAATGAAACCCCAAACTGAAACTCTAATATAAAGGTGATTTCGTCAGAATTTCATCGGAATTCCATTAAAATATTCCGACAATATTCTGAGGAACCAAAACTCCAAAATGAAACCCCAATACAAAGGTGTGTTCGTCAGAATTTCATCGAAATTTTCGACAAATCATATTTCGGAAATTTCGATAGCTCTATCGGCGACTCTTTAATATTTGGTTTTCTCGGTTTTCCTCGTAAATTCCTCAGAATTTTCGATCAATTTATTGTCCGTCGGAATTTCCGTTAAAATATGCCATGTTTTTTTGTAGTGTAAGATATAGTAATACATTTCCCCAAATCACTGTGTCCATGTTAGGATGAGATATGAGGGTGCATTTAGAGAGATAGCAAGTATATAATCTATACAGTTACATGTTTTCAGTTTTGAATATTTTGGCTTTCTGTTTTTAATTTGGAAGTATATATACCGGAACCTCAATCGGAGCTACCGGAAAATTTCTTTGGCTATTTTCTATGTGCAGTTGTTGATTGCGAAAATATTCGTCGATCTGTTGCTTTTCTTTCGTCAACGTCGATGTATTGTTTATATTGTATACAATAAATAATTAAAGTAACAAGAAAATTATTAGAAAAATGCTCGTTCTTCATTGGCCTTAAGGTGTATATAGGATCTATAGGGAATCGAGAACAAGGCATATCCCATCGTTTAATTATTCCACGCAATCATTCAACTAAAAAGGAATTATAGACGTGGCCATTATATGTAACTTATTACTACTTTTGCTAAATAATGTGTTTTTTTAGAACCAATTCTGAGGAAAACACTTATATGACCTTCTAGGGTTGTGTAAGCATGTCCACACTTCCAAAATATAGAGTGCTACTCCCTCCTTTTCTAAATAGATGATATTTTAGTGAGTTTTTGATGTTACAAAATAGATAATATTTTCATATATCAATGTACTTTTAGCTTATCAAAAATTGTGTAACCAATAAGAATTTGTAATCTATTTTGTGACTGGTTGAATAATTTTTAATTTATATTTTAATGATATTTTAAAGATAACAAACAAGTTTCTTAATAGTTGTGCACAATCCTAAAACTTCATGTATTTTGAAACAGAGGAAATATTAAACTGGTTTTTTCTAACTCTCTTATTTGAAACTGAATATAGGAGTATTTGTCTATAAAATAAAGCGATAAGCTAGCGCCATGTATTTTGAATTTCATTTTAATTTTACTAGGTTCTTTTCCGCGCTATGTCGGGTTAATTATTATAAACTGTTTGCTATTTAATTTTAAGGAAAGCTTTAGGTCTAACGTGAACATACTAATATTTTTGTTTTTTTAGTTTCTTGTTATATTTGAAATGTAGTTGATGTATTTGATATTCGGCTGGATGCCAGTATCGATTTCTTCATGGAAGTGGTAGAAATTTTTCATGGTGGACATTTGTTTAGTTTATTGTTTTACTGTAAGTGACAGCAACATATGTGCCTGAAGCGCCACCGCCTAAGGCTTGAAAATTATGGTTGGTGTCATGTGTTTTTCTTTTTGCTGCCAAAAGGCTGTTTGAAAAGGTTGGAACAGTTATGTAACCCTACCATATGGAAGGGAGTGCCTAGGGAGCTCGAGGGGCTAAAGTGGTGTGGGAGTCTGTATGTACCCTAAGAGATGTGGGGTCTTGGGCTCAGGCATTTCAGTGATTGGAATAGAGTTCTTGGACTCAAACTAATTTGGCTCCTGTTCACATCTGTTGGCTCCCATCCCATGAATCTATTATAAACTCATCGGGGATGATTGTTACCTTTGAAAGCACTACTACTGATTCTTTTTCTACTTTTGAGATGTGGAATTATCTATACAATCAGGCCCATTTAGTTAGTGGCATGATGCAGTTTGATTCAAGGTCACATACCAAAACACACATTTCTCATATGGGTTTTGTACGTGATAGGCTCCCAAAGAGAGATAAATTGAAGTCGGGTCGTGTCAATTATGAATACTTGCCTCCTCGTGGTCAAGCGGTAGAATGAGGCGACACATATTTTCCATTTGCAGTTTCAGTATTCAGGTCTAGTCTTTTTCTACTCTGGCTGCGTCTTTCTCCTCCAGCTCAGTTCGAGGCAGGACTTAGATGGAAATAAAATGCGGTGTGACAGTAACATCTCTCATCATCAAACTTGCACTCTAAGCTTCCATGTACTTCATTTGGAGAGGGAGGAATGCAAGGCTACACTCTCAAATCTCGCGTCCGGCCTCTGCTCTGGTTGATGACATCTCTCGCCAGATTAGAGCCAAGCTGGACATTTTGTCTCGTCATTGAATAGGTGCCCTACTACAGTCTCTTTACTTTCCACTTGGTTTACTCGCTTTAGTATATAGTTTATAGTTTTGTTGAATCAGTTTTTATGCAGTTTCAGATGGATGATGTTGTAATCATATTTGGATGTATTATTAATAGAAGTAGTTTAAAAAATTATTGATCTTAAAGTTTATGAAAATTGTTATATTGTTATTTGAGCTTATTCTAGAGTGGGACATATGTTTTAGAAACTTGGTTTAGTTTAGTTGTGTCATTGGAGAGTGGGACCTGTGTTTTTTTGTCAAAGAGTGAAGCAGAGATGTTTTTGGAATAAGGTCATATAATATATTTGAGCTGGCTTATCGATGGATTAAGATTTGCTTGCTCTGCTTTCTCGAGTGTGTTAGGTTAGAGTTTGTCCATTGATATCTAATAGTATGGGTTGTCGACAACTATTAACTGCAAATGCTGTTTGTTACTTTGAGGATACTAAGAGAATTTCCGATAAATATTCAGTAGAATCTAATGAATATACTCGTGTTTTTAAAACTATAAATACTCTAAAATGTTTTAAAAATTGTATAATTTTTATAAAAATAATAAAAACTTTATAAATTTTACAAAACTATAAATTAAACAAACAACCTACAAAATCACAATCAAACCTATCTAAACCACAACCTAACAACAAAATATTAGATCTAATTCATAAAACTCTTCATCCTAACAAAATCTAACATTCAAAACCTAAAATCCAAAAATCTAATATCATAAGACTAATATAACTCAATTAAGAAAAGAAAAGAGGTGACTTACATGATTTATGAGGAATTAGAGGTGTTTCTGCTGTTGGGTCCTCAGATTAGAGAGAGAAAGTTAGAGAGAATTTTTGAGATTTTAGAGAGAGAGAAGAGAAATGAGGAAGAAGAAGAAACTAACATTTTTTAAATTAAAAATTCTGATGGAATAGGTTCATCAGATTTTTGTCGAATATTTTAGGTTTTGGCGGTCCACAAAAATTTTGGTAAATTTTCATTTCATTTTACCGGGAATGTAAAATTCGACGACCAAATACAATTTGTCGAATATTCATTAATTAGACATTCCTTGAATTTCTTCAGAAAATTCAACAAATTCCCTACAAAAATAACATATTCTCTGTTTTATATTCATCGAAAATCCGTCGTAATATTAGGCAATTTAGATTTAGGGTTGCAAAACATGAGAAATTTGACATACACTAATGTTTAACATATTGTTGATCATTTAGACAGAGTTATTTACATGTTTTAGTTTATAAGTGTTTATATGAGATGATATTACACAAAATTGACATTGTAAGTTAGATTACCGATATAAGGTGGTTTAAGTACATAGTTCTTTATCGAGATATTATGTTTCGTTGATATATTAGTATATGATTTTATAAGTTGAAAAATTGAGCGATTGTTAACTCACACCCTATTATAAACTTAATATATGTCTTGCAATGTCGGGTATCAATTTTATATTTATATTGATTATTTCATATGGAAATCAACTTTTCGTGAATTCCATCAGAAAATTCGTGGAATTCTAACGAATGAACCAATTTCATCGGAATTCCGTCAGAATATTCCGACGAATTTCTGAGGAAATGAAACCCCAAACTGAAACTCTAATATAAAGGTGATTTCGTCAGAATTTCATCGGAATTCCATTAAAATATTCCGACAATATTCTGAGGAACCAAAACTCCAAAATGAAACCCCAATACAAAGGTGTGTTCGTCAGAATTTCATCAGAAATTTTCGACAAATCATATTTCGTCGGAAATTTCTGACGAAATATCGACGACTCTTTAATATTTGGTTTTCTCGGTTTTTCCTCGTAAATTCCTCAGAATTTTCCGATCAATTTATTGTCCGTCGGAATTTCCGTTAAAATATGCCATGTTTTTTTGTAGTGTAAGATATAGTAATACATTTCCCCAAATCACTGTGTCCATGTTAGGATGAGATATGAGGGTGCATTTAGAGAGATAGCAAGTATATAATCTATACAGTTACATGTTTTCAGTTTTGAATATTTTGGCTTTCTGTTTTTAATTTGGAAGTATATATACCGGAACCTCAATCGGAGCTACCGGAAAATTTCTTTGGCTATTTTCTATGTGCAGTTGTTGATTGCGAAAATATTCGTCGATCTGTTGCTTTTCTTTCGTCAACGTCGATGTATTGTTTATATTGTATACAATAAATAATTAAAGTAACAAGAAAATTATTAGAAAAATGCTCGTTCTTCATTGGCCTTAAGGTGTATATAGGATCTATAGGGAATCGAGAACAAGGCATATCCCATCGTTTAATTATTCCACGCAATCATTCAACTAAAAAAAGGAATTATAGACGTGGCCATTATATGTAACTTATTACTACTTTTGCTAAATAATGTGTTTTTTTAGAACCAATTCTGAGGAAAACACTTATATGACCTTCTAGGGTTGTGTAAGCATGTCCACACTTCCAAAATATAGAGTGCTACTCCCTCCTTTTCTAAATAGATGATATTTTAGTGAGTTTTTGATGTTACAAAATAGATAATATTTTCATATATCAATGTACTTTTTAACGTTATCAAAAATTGTGTAACCAATAAGAATTTGTAATCTATTTTGTGACTGGTTGAATAATTTTTAATTTATATTTTAATGATATTTTAAAGATAACAAACAAGTTTCTTAATAGTTGTGCACAATCCTAAAACTTCATGTATTTTGAAACAGAGGAAATATTAAACTGGTTTTTTTCCTAACTCTCTTATTTCGAAACTGAATATAGGAGTATTTGTCTATAAAATAAAACGATAAGCGCTAACGCCATGTATTTTGAATTTCATTTTAATTTTACTAGGTTCTTTTCCCGCGGCTATGTCCCGGGTTAATTATTTATAAACTGTTTGCTATTTAATTTTAAGGAAAGCTTTAGGTCTAACGTGAACATACTAATATTTTTTGTTGGTTGAATGTTACATATAACTTTTTCTTGCATTTTTTATGTAACAAAAATATGTTTCTAATTTTCTAAAATACCAAAACTAAGTTTAGAATATATAAATAGTCTGGATGATGTTGAGAAGTTGTTATTAGTTGTATTTCTTTGATTATTATCTCATGAGCTGTAGATAGAGGTTTATCTCTAACTCAGTTGGACCTAAAATGGAGTGATTTCTTTGTTGTTGATTTCTTTTTTCTATTGCTACTTCTTTTGATATCATATATGGTATAATATCATATTTTAGTTTTTTTTTCATTTTTGATAAAGAAAAAATTGAATAATCTATATTATATCTGATGAAATGGAATTTTTTAATGGTGTCGTTACAATTACTAAGCGAATATAACATCTATCATATACTCAAGCATACAAAGAAATATTTTTACTTTACTATTGTTCACACTCTTAAAATACGAAAATTATAATTGTTTCGTCTTGGATTTTTGATTACATTATTATTATTTAACATGTTGAGCGTTTTGGTATCTGTGCTGAAAATATGTCCCCTTATATCTATTTGATCAAATTTTTGCTTCCAAAATATTATTGATACTTTATATTGTAAATAACTAAATATATGAAATTTAATATTTTAGTAATATATGTGTAGATTTAGAAGGGGGGATCAAATGTATTTTAACTAACTTAAAAACGGTATAGGTTTAAATGTTTACTGATTAGTACTCTAACTATCATATTTTTTAGAAAATGTCATTTGTTTGAAAATAGTAAAATACTTTGCTTTTTGAAACTAAAATAGTCAAATACTTGGTTAGTAATAAGTTTGTAAGACTTGTAGTTTGTAAGCACATTCATTGAACCTAGAAAGGAATTCTTATATTGATCAAAGAGTAATATAAGGATTTTAAATCATAATCCACTACATAACTTAACTTAAATAACCCCTTATCCCAAACAAAAACTCATTCGCACCAAAACGGAAACCTCAAAGCCATATTTGATTGCATCCAAACGTCAAAATGGAGAATTTACCGTAATAAGGAGTATAGTCTGAAACAGAAAATTTAAAGAATGCAAAGTCTGAAATGAAAACTAAGAAGCAGGCAATGATTTAAGATATATTAGCCACTCTTAGCACGCTTAGCTTCCTGTGAATCAAGACTGCCAGAAGCCTTTATAATCCTCTCATCTGCTGGATCTTCAAAGGCGTTTTGTGGAGCTGGTGCTGGGAGTACCTTTGTGACAGTGATGGTTTGAGTCTTGCCAGTGAGGTTATGCTGAGAGACTTTGACAACAAACTTGTGTGTCTGTCCAATGGTATCCATTAGAGTTTGTGGAATCGGGACAGTTTGATCAGCTCCCACGTCCTCGTTTAACTGACATTCAAGTAAAGCACTTGTGTGAGAACATAAACTGAGCTGATGGATAAAAATGTTTAAAGTTACCTCAAAGTATCTTGCAACTAACTCTGAAGCATGCTTGCCAGTCAACTCACGACCAGCATCGCCAAGAAGGACAAACATCGCCTGCTCACTCTTGTCATAAACAGAGATCTTAGTTAAGTACCTGCCAAGAAAGGAAATTGTTAAAGATTGGTGATAATAGATGGATATAATGAAGCTAATAACTCTTACTGTGGAACACCTACGACCTCAGATTTGGCACACTTTTTGTTCGTACAAACCAGTGAGGTAGACCCTTTGGTTGCCTTTGTGTTACACCCACCACAAGAAATATAATACCGTGGAAAACCATGGAGTACATCATCGATAGTGGCTGTGCACTCAAAACAAGCAACTTATGACAGTGTTAAAAGAAATTTCTTAAGTACTCAAGCATATCGTATTAAATGAAAAGAATAGCAAACATTGTACCTTAGCAGTTTCTTGCTTGATTTAGGAGAAGAGTTCACCTAGAGTCACTGTCTCAGGATTAGTGACTACATCTGCAATAACCTCGTTAGCAACACCTGAGTTGGAGCCCAACCTGTTTAGAATGAGAAAGCAAACATTATAGCACAGCTGGAGGAGCATGAAATAAAAATTTGTATGTGTAATAACCTACCAGTTAAGATAGTCCCTGGTCGGCTGGACATCAATGTCCATAAACACTTTAGAAGATGTCATAGAAGTAAGAGCAAGGGTCCCTGTTTTTAATACATCAGTGGGGTGTTAGTAACCAAGTTATATTACAATATTATTTTGTAAGTGAACTATCAACCTCCAATTCGTTTAGGATTCACTGTGGTAACTAAAAGAACGCGTGGAGTGCTTCCATAAGATTTGAACTTCTGGCAGAACGCTGTTGCGGCTTGGTCCCATAGGTATAGCTTCATCACTGGTCCGCTGCATGATATTAAAAATAAAGTGTTAATAAAAACAGACATATAATACATGTAAATATTAGACAAATTCACTCATGTGTCTGAACATGGACCACTAGATGCCGCTTTTCTGCTATGTCAACTTCGTCAATTGTGGGATGCACGGTCATAGCTTGCCCATTGATCAGCCTCATGTGGCCAACATAATCTGAAATAGGCTAAGTTAGTTGCCAAACATCTGAGAACCTAAAAATTTAAGACACTGTCTAACATCTTCATAAATTTGTATCAAGCATCTGCAGTTTTAAACTCCTATCAATGGTTTTAAAAACAGAAAATATAAAGAAAGTTCAATCATAAGTACTAACTAACTTAATCTCATAGAATTTGAGAGACTTATTAAATACGACAATAGACCCAAATTAGATTCACATAAGTACTTATTATGAACTAATACTCAACGAATTACTACCTACGGTCGGTGATGTATTACAACCTAAAGATTTAAGAATGAACCCAATACTAATTAAATTCTCATAGTTGTATATAAATGGAAGAGACATGGATTACCATAAAGATCACCCTTGAGACCACAGTTAGCCTCGAACTCCTCGTGGTCATGAAACCGTAATCGATCTTCTGGAAATGGTACCGGACTGTTCTGAAGAGGAGTTAGAAAAATGTTCCATGAAAACGATACTGTCACGTTGTGATCAGCAACCCGAAACTGAACTTTGCTCCTCAACCCGAATGCTGTCATCTCTCGCAGATATGTTTGAACACGGCTTGCTGGAATAAATCCTTGTATAACATTTCCCTGTCCAGCATAAGAAAATGGTATCGTTTACTAAAGTCCTTTCTATTCAAATTCAATACCGAGTGATGATCAAAACACGTTATTCAAGCAAAGTGGACAGAGCAAACTGTTTTAAGAACATCAAATACAAAAAAGGCATGATCAAAACACACTAACGCAAGCAATCACAATTTGCAATAACATTCAAAACAAACAATCAATATGCCAATGACAATAACACCAAAAATCCTTTCAATAATAAAAATTATTGAACAATAATCCAATGAAAATCAAACCAAAAACTTGCGGTTTCATCTAAAAATTAAAAACATTGAGAAAAAGTTAAAGATCGACCTTCTCATCGATGAGGAGCATCTCCTCTCCAATCAAAACTTTCGTAAGCGGGTTTTGAGCCTCCCAAAAATGGATGAGACGAAACCGCAACTCAGCTTCGTGTGGACCCTGTGTGACGTCGGCAAATAACATGATGTCGGCACACCTCTCATCGGAGACAACACCCTTGCCGTGACGTTTGGTTGAAAGCGCGGAGGACACAGAGCCTTGAACGGTCGGTTTCACAACATTCCGGGAGAAGTCGTCGGCTACCATCGGTTTGGAGGAGCCATCGTTCTTGGGATCTGACCGGCGACCCATCGCGGAGGAGCCCTCGGTGTCGATGACTGACTTGTGGTCTCCGGAATCTGGACAGTGACGTTTGGATTCCATCGGAGTGGATGAGACATCGGTCTTTGTCACCTTCTTCCGATCAACCGCGGAGGAGCTGTCGTTCCTTTTCTTAGACATGCAGTCGCCGGAGTGCAGATTGTTCTTTGGATTCCATCGGTTTGATCTCTTGAGAAAAGTTTGCGAAGTAAAATGGTAAGAGAAAATACGAAATGAAATTTATAGTGAAATAGATGCAAAGGAAGATGGAAAGAATCCATTGAATGTGATTAACGAAGAACTAATGGAACGAAATTGTGGAGGAGTTTCGATTTCGAAACCAATTTGCAGAGAGAGGAGGCAAAGAGATAGGAAGAAGACGAATCAGGAGAGGATGAGAGGAGAGGAGTGGAGTGGAGCGGCTTGACCTAATCTGGTCTGCTCGATTGTGGACCTCACAGCAATATATGTTTCATGTCCAAAAAATAAAGTTCAATTGAAAGATCCAGGTGGCACTTACGTGGCAGAATGAAACACCTCTATTGGCTGATTCAAAGTGAGGATGTGGACAGATTAAAAAACTCTCGTGTTCCCCTTTTAGTTATAATAGATTACAAATAGGTCGTATGTGAAGTTATGCATGGTTTCAGAATCTCGTAAATAAAAAATTTCAATTATTGTATCTCTCCATAAGTTCAAATTTTTTATCTATCTACCCAGAACTGGCTACTGCCGATGACACACCGTGTCAGTGCATTGGCGATAAGTTTAACCACGATTAAAACGCAAATAATTAGCAATCAGTAATTTGACTTGGTCGTCTATTTTCAAGTTTACCTCTTTCACAAACACTCAAAAACATTGCCAAAATTGCAAAACTAAACCCACAAAAACAACCCGAAATTCGATCAAAATTAAACTCAAAACTTTAAAATTCATGATTTTAATAGTAGCTAAATTAATGCCGTGACCAAAACTACAATATACTAACTATATGTTGTTTTCGTGCATTGTTTAAAAAATTAAATTGGTTGGAAACGGCGTAACATCCCACGTGTAAGCTTTTGATTGGCTAGGCTAGTCAAATGAACACCAAACCAAAACGGCTGAATGTAAATAACATATTTAATTAATATTTTTATATTTGCGTGAATATGTTTAGAGAGGGTCGGTTTCATCGCCAGCTTGCTTAATTCGAGATAGACGGCGAGGATTAAGTTGTCAGAATATCAAATTATCTGACGTGTCTTATACTCACTATTCTTCTTCTCCTCCTACCTTTAAAACACCAATCATTGCTTCTCCTTCGCCTGCACATTCTCTCTCTTTCTCCCTCCCTCCCTCTCTTTCTATGACCACAAGTCTACTAAGTGATCCAACGATGCTACTTTCATCACCAGAGGCCATGATCGCCTCTCACCAGCCGTCTCCAACGCCCACAACACAAATCTCTTACGACGAGCCAGAGCCGGTGACGTGTGACTGCTGCGGATTAACCGAGGAGTGCACGCAATCTTACATAGAGATGATCAGAGAACGTTACATGGGTAAATGGATCTGCGGTCTATGTTCTGAAGCCGTGAAGTACGAGGTTATACGAACAAAACGTCTGCTAACGACAGAGGAAGCCATGGCAAGACACATGAACATGTGTTATAAGTTCAAATCCTCGAGCCCACCTCCTGATCCTACGGGACGTTTGATCTCTGCGATGACACAGATCTTGAGAAGAAGCTTGGATTCTCCAAGGATGCTTAGATCAGTGCCTTGTAGTCCTTCTAAAGACGAAGATGATGATTGTGTTTCAAATGTTTTGTCTAGGTCCGATAGCTGTTTCGCCCGTTTGACTTAAAAAAAAAAGCGCATCGTTTAAACCGGATGATAACCGTTCGGTTTAGGGATCACCACATGTACAAGGATCCGGTTGTCAGATTTGAATTTTTCGTCAGTAACCAAGATTGGTCTCTGTATGTATTTGTTTTTTGCCGGATTTGTGTACCTGTGGAAATTTTTGGGCTAAATGCTAATAACTTTGAAGGTTCGGAGTTGTGTCATTTTGAGCTTGGTTAAACAATAACAGAATGATGTTGATACTATTCGATTAAAACTTGATGAGTCTTTGCTAATTTATCATATTGAAAAGACATGTATGAACAAAAAACCTCGAAGGTAGTAAGTAGTAGGGCCATCTCTTATCTTTATGATGATTCTTCTCTATCACAAAATAGAAATGGCACTAGGTGATGACTTCTTTAAGCCATTAGACACAACAAACTATTTATTTTCTTCTTTAAGTTGTATTTATTTTCATCAGAATGACTATAATGCGAGTCTGCGACGTATTGATCGGTTTTACTCATACCAAAACGACTTTGGATATGTTTTCTTGTTTGTATATCAATTAGATGGGTTGGTTGTCCATTATTCACTAACTCACAATACTATAGTATCCACAACTGGAATCTATTCTATTATGATAAAATCGAAAACAAGAATCCTATTTGAGCATAATTGTAACGTATTGGCTATCTACATTGATTCGAAATTTGTATTACTTACAAGTTACAAGTGTATTTTTCCTTCCACTTGCTATATATCTTCTGAGAACATATTTAAATTAAAAAAGAGGGAAAACTAAAGGGGATATAAACTAGAATATGAAAGGGTTTGATTGAAGAGAATCACATGTGAGAATTGAATATAAGACGTACACAACACAAATTTCTGTTTGTGTGTACTGAATGTCTCAAGTTAACAATAACTTTTGGCAAAAGCAAAATGAACTTGAAGTTTTGTTTTCTATATTTCTTGGTTAGAATTTGTTGTTTTTGAAAGAAACATGATCAATTGTTGTTTTACTGGCTAGTGTTGTCTTAGAATGTGCTGTTTGCTTTACTGCGACTCGTTGTAGTCTAAACCATACTCTTGTAAGTTAGATTTTCTAGCTCAGTTGCTTTTGGAACCTAAGGCATGTTTTGTTTTCACATATCATCAATTGTAAATTTATATATATAGATTACTCTGGTATGTGTTCTTGATGTGACTTTTGAAACATGTATGAAGTGATAAGCTAGGTAAAAGAAGGAGACATTCATACATCATAAGGAGAGATGCTACACGAGGTGGTGTAGTGAACACTTAAAAATGATGTACAAAAGACCGATAGTATTTACATTAGCATATCTTATTAGTTATGGCTACATGCAGGAACATAAACGGAAGAAAGGTGTTGTATGAGAGATTCATGTTAAAAGATTGTAACATGATCTAACAAACCGATGTATGTCTTGAGTTTTTTTTGAGTTTGTGGAGATGTGACTTTTACATTTAGGGATGCCTTTGAGTCTTGTACATAGAGTATGATTAAGACTTGGCTTTGTATACTTTAACTTTTTTATGATTAGTTCAACTAATCATTTCGTAAGATAGTGGAGTCATGCGTCTATCGTCCCATTATTCTATGTCATTTGCTCTCTTTCTTTTTCCGTCTATGTTATTTACTCTGAATTTCCATTTGCATAAAATGAAATTTATATAAATATGCAGAAAACATATAATCTTTTCTTACTTTCTGCCAAGAAAAGAGAATATAATCCCTAAAAATGTATAATCTAGCATAAGGTCAAATGGTGAAATGGTCAATTATCAGTTTATCACTCTTTTTTTTTTTTGGTCAAATCAGTTTATCACTCTTTATACTGCCTGCCCATCAAGGAAAACAAAACACAGACATTGAAAATGTCTTAAGAGGGCTAGCTGGCTGGCCCATAGATATCAGAGACAAACAAAGTCCAAGTGCCCGAACCTAAGGAATGGATGGCATCTGGAAACTTGCAATATAATTAAAAATTACATTAATTTGATTTTAATTGGTTACAAAGTTGGCGAAAGTCGCTAATTGATTTCAGAGGTTTTAGATATTTCATTTTCTAGTAAGGTTATCTTTATGTAAATACTAGGGTGTGTCCGCGCTACGCGCGGATTGTCTGTTTATTTGTTGTTTATTTGTGCAAATTACGTTTCAAAATTTGTATTTTATAATATTTTATTTTGTATTGCAATGTATGTTAAATAATGGTCGAAAGAAGGAGCATTTGTTAAAAGTGAAATATAGATTTCTGATATTATTTGCATATGTGGACTGATAGTTGAAAGATTTTTAATTTTTTTGGGAAGTATTGAAGCATTGTTTTATATGATTGTTATTTATATTAAAAGACCTTCCATTTTTTTCTTTTGACACTTTCCACTTCAAAAGAAAAAATAAAAAATAAAAGATCCATAGTTTAAATTTTGGCCGTGTTTGATTTATATATGGAATTTTACACTACTTTCTTGTGTGTTGACGTGGTGAAAATTAAATCCTGAAAGTCTAATGTTAGCTGGAGCGATTTTGTTCTTTATGGTGGGCTTAAACATAGGACTCACAGCATTGTTGTCTTGCGTGCTTGTCAAGGCATCTAATGTATGTATATTTCCGTCCGATGTATTTTGGTCGGATGGTGATATTTAATTCTGTAGCTTTCCAAACAAAGAGCGGGGCAGTGAAGAAGCTTAGGAACAGAGGAATAAAAAAGGACATGAATCAGCAATAACAATTGGTCACAGGTGAGTAGCTTGTTAAAACTATAAATAGGAGGAGTACTATGCTTAAGGCTAACGGATCGTCTTCTTGTGGCTTTTTTTTTGTCACAGATGATGATGATTCTGTGGAAGCTTCAGAAACACTAAGTTTTAGGATGTCTCCCTCTCCTTACTCTGCCTTCTACTTCGGCTGAAGCTTTCACCATGGCTTCTGAAAATATCATTGGTTGAGTAATCAAAGTCTGAGAGTTTGCACCAGAGCGGCAGAGTGGAAGAATATGGAGAATACGTATGTAACGGTTGGCTTTTTCGGTATCACTCTGCACTTTTATTGTTTGTAAACCTTCACTTGGAAGTCGTATAGAAGCCATGCAACAATTACAATTAACTACAGTTGAAACAACATTATTAGCAAGCCTTCATTTATTTGCTCTCACTCCATTCATCACATAATTATTTCTATAACCATTGTATAAAGGAGAGATGAAGAGATGTCCAGTGAATCAATCTATTTCATCCGAAAACAGACTTGTGGTAACTTATTACATGGATAGTTGTGTAGCAGTTATCAGCAGTCTGGCAAAAAAGATGGCATAACATATCAGGTGTGTGCTCTAGAATTTGATTAATGTCTTATAAACTCCGCAAGTGAGCATGAGATCCGAAAATCCAAACTTGGAGAGTTTAAATATTTAAGCAAAGGAGAGTAGAGTTGTAGCTAGTCAGATAACAATATACGATTCACTTCGGAGATATGATTCTATAGCACTTTTGACCACATTGTAGCTTCTTTGACATCAAGAAATCTATTCTAAACCAACATCAAGGCTCCTTAACGGTCGTCTTTTTAAATCATAGCTATGAAGAAGCAATACACTTTGGGATGATGTAGTAAATCATGGTTAGCTAGATAGCAACGTAATTTATGCATAAGGTCAGTTGTTATTTTTTCTTTCTAGAAAGCAACAACCACATTGTATTTAAAACATAAAAGTAGGTAATATAAAAAAACAGAACGAACAACCACATCGTCTTAAAAACAGAACTGAAAATAGATCTAAACGAAAACGGAAACACTGAAGCAGGACTCAAAAAAACAGCAGATGTGGTTGCTAAAGGTGCAGTGGCGGCCTCATTCCACATGTGGCCTCTTCTGTGCAGTCTCATTGAAACCAACTTCGTCTTTGGCCGGTGCTGGACGTTTACCAGTCCAAACATCGGACGCAGATGGCTCATCTGCTGCAGTGCGAGGTTCACCGGCGTCAACAATTATTCCTGGTGCCACAGCTCCAGGTAGCGCAACTTCAGGGACATTGACACCATCCTATTAACAATGAAACAAACACAGGAATTAGTTATTGTAATCAGAGAAAAAGGCAACATATTTGACAATGGATAAGGAACAAACAGCTCTGGCAAAGGCTGGCATGGGCGCAAGGGCTCGCTGTGGAACTATACGGGAGATGGTGAAGGTCTGATGCTTTGAAGAAAAGTTGAAATCGTTCAACTTGAGCTGCAAAGTGTATGTTTTCCCAACAATATCAGCAAGGCACCGAGGTAGATCCGTGTCAACCCGAGCATCAACACCTATCCCCTAAAGGTAAGAGAAGACACTCATCGAATCACTGAAACAAAACGTTTCCCTAATTTCAATATCACAAACACGTATTTCCCTGAATAGAATTATGAGACTTACGTGTCAAAAACTTATTTTCCGGCAGCTGACTCAGAGTCAAAGTAGAGATGCGTGCCTGAAGTAGCATTCATGAAAAGACGTCCCGACAAAACGATCGAAGGCAAGCAAAGAGGACGCAATACACAAACAGATGGTGACTGGACTGAACCCGCCGAATACATGGCTGAATGAAACAGAAAGCTAGAAACACTTGGGGAACTACCACCAACTATTTTAGGATTCAGGCTCGTGGCAATTATAACTCTTGGCTCTTTCCCATAGCTGTCAAGCTTGGTATGAAACGCAAGAGCCACTGAATCAAAAATGCTAACACAAACGCTTTCACCACTGCAAAAAAACAAAAAAAAAAAAAAAACGATATCAATTCAAGGGAATGCTAAGAAAATTCAGCATGACAAAAATGGATCACTAAATTGAAAGTACCTCTGAAGACGCAGAGTTAACATCACACGCTGTGCACGTGGTATACGGTCGGTGATTGTTCTTTAACACATGTATCACAAAACCCAAAAACAACTCAGACTAACGATACATACCAGGAAGCTGTTTGCCAGTGTTCGCCAGCTCAATCAACCGACTCTATGGCATGAACCTGAAAGTTCCATCGGTATGGGCCTAGAAGATGCAGTTTTCTTCTCAAGAGAGTTCCATTATTAAACCGAATCGAGAAGGAGTGTCAGACAAACGTAAATTTGGGCTGCTGCGTGTGACGTCAAAACCACTTAACGTGTAGATAGACCCTTCGCTGAGACGCTTGCGTAAGAGTTGACTGTCATAAAAGGGAACAAAAAACATTAGGACAATGATAAGGAACTGTCGCCATCTGCGCTTAACTCAAATATGAGGCAAAAACAAATCAATGAGAAAGATCACTTACAGCCTCATCGACAAAGAGCACGTCGATACTCATCAACTCACCGCCTCTTCTCACGTTTCTAGCCTCCCAAAAGCGTAACAACCTAACCTCTGCAGTGTCTGAGCACCGCCCTGCACTCAGATCGGCAAGAAGGATCTGTGGATTCGCCATTGTAAGTATCAGAAAGTCGAACAGAGAATACCTAGGGTTCTAGCAAAAGCTGTAAACTTCATCGATGGTTGAGGGAGTATTTAGACACGAGCTCCAGTAAGGAACCCTGGGATAGCAATGAGTCGGATTGAATGCCGAGGAGTGGGATGAACACAATGAATGGGATTGAATGCTGCGGAGTGGTGGAAAGCTGTAACGGATCCCCTCATCGTCTCCCAATTGAATCAACGTCGGCGGAGAAACCAAATCACGCCCTAGGCGAGTCTGAGATCTACAGGGAAAAGGCCGGAAAAGACTGCATGATGAAACCAAAGTAAAAGGCCCAGTTGTAATTACAAAACACGGCCCAAGATGGGAACAGATGACACGTGTATTAATTCCCCCAAAGGAGAAAAAAAAGGCTACTTTATTAGTAAAGATGTTATAAATCAATGAGTAATTGGTTGTATCTTATTCATAAATTATGAAACCTTTATATATAGAAAGTTTACACCGTTATAGATAAATGGTAATACATAGAAATATGGAAAGCTTAAATCAATAAGGAAAAGGAAAAAATACAATAATCACATTAGAAAAAGGAAGTCGGCTAAAGTAAAATGAAATAGATCGACTATGCTTTAGACGGTATGACTGGTTCGGGCAGATCCGATATAAACTGGTATGGATTGATCCTGTCCGGTTATGGACATCCACACTATATGGTTTATAACAAAATACAAAATTTCAGCTGAATACTGTTTTATTTGACTCGAATCTAAAGAGCCAAATTGAATCAAACCAAAACCAAACCGTCAGCCGGTCTATGACTTGGAAAATAAACACGAGACACAAAAAAGACTTACAGTAAGTATAACAAAAGCAAACACTCTGTCTGAACGGGAGGTTCTGACACGTTATCACTTATCAAGGTTCCATCGTCTTACGCTCAGCCGTATCAATGGCGAGCATCATCAGAAGACCGTTAAAC
>CM028689.1:22468469-22725376 GCA_016771965.1 Brassica carinata
ATGTAACTTTATAAGGAAGCTATGTGGGTTAGTTATATATATACGAGAACCACTATAAATAAATGTCTCCATGGATCATAAAAGTCATGATCTCATGACAGAAGCTGCGTTTGATTTGGACTTGAACTGGGCCTTCTCTCCCTGGATCCATAACTCTTCTAGCTCTTGTCTGTTGACCCAGACTTACGTGTATGAGTGTATCTTTCTCGCTTTCTCTAGAACCATCACTCTGGTCTCCATCACTCATCATCTTGTCGTGCAAAAGCTTCTATAGTTTTTTTCTGTTTTCTCATCGTTCTGACATAGCTCCAAGAAATTATATGTTAGGCTAAGTTGCATACCTTCCTATTTGATCTAAAATTTCTGAACTCGTTTGATTGGAATACGTGTAATTGTTATTTGTTCGAACAATCTCGACGCTAAAGAGGTGAGCTTCCGTTTGTTGTTTATGTTATTTAAGATTTGGTTATGAAGTTATACTTAGGTGCGTATATAATTTCTTCAGATGATGTATCTTACTCTGTGTTTCCGAGGATGTTCTTCAGACATCTTGATTTTGTGATTAACCTTTGAGCTGTCTGTCTATTTATTATTAAATCATTACTTATCTCCAGTCCAGCCATCATAGCAGAAAGTTTTGAAAGAAAATGGGAATTATTGAAAGGATTAAAGAAATTGAAGCCGAGATGGCTCGGACACAGAAGAACAAAGCTACAGGTTTCTCTTTACATTTATAGAACATGCATGAGAATCATCACTGATTTTCTTATATTTGCTGAGAAAATAGTAGAATAAACGGCCAGCTACTGAAGTTATTGTTCCCACTTCTGATGGACAGAGTATCATCTTGGTCAGCTAAAGGCAAAGATTGCAAAGCTCAGAACACAACTGTTAGAGCCTCCAAAAGTAAAGTCCAACTTCTTATAAATCTACAACTTCGAAATTTTGGATCCTGTTACTAGGCTTGTTTCAGAGATACTAATTTCATGTCTATAGCTGTATACAAACTTGTGCTTCTTGTATATGAATTAGAGTATCTGACCCTGTCACCTTTCATCAGTTCTAGTTTTTTTTTTTGTAATTGTGTCCCAAATCTAACCAAACAGGGTTCAAGTGGAGGTGGAGATGGTTTTGAAGTTACAAAGTATGGTCATGGACGTGTTGCACTCATAGGCTTTCCCAGGTCCCATCTTTAATTTTCTCTACTCACTTGTATATATATGTATTTGTTTCAGTTGTGGAGTCCTCACTTTGGTTTTTTTCTTTCTTTGTGGATGTAATTTGGCAGTGTTGGAAAGTCCACGCTCTTGACGATGTTAACTGGCACACATTCTGAAGCAGCCTCTTATGAATTCACAACGCTTACATGCATCCCTGGAGTCATTCGCTACAATGACACCAAGATCCAGTTGCTTGATCTTCCTGGGATTATTGAAGGTGCTTCAGAAGGAAAGGGACGAGGGAGGCAGGTTTAGATCCATTTTCATTCTTGATTTTTTATCACTCCCATATCCTTTGTATCATTTTATTCTTGACCATACTGTTTGTTTCTCAGGTTATTGCTGTTGCAAAGTCTTCTGACCTTGTGTTGATGGTTCTTGATGCCTCCAAAGTAAGAGTTTTAGTTTTTGCTACCGATTCAATCGTTTGATGGCTTTGTTAATCACTATTTGTTCTTCCTTAGAGTGAAGGCCACAGGCAGATTCTGACAAAGGAACTTGAAGCAGTGGGTTTGCGCTTAAACAAAAGACCTCCACAGGTAAAGCTCATCTTCATGTCACACGTTCTATATTCTGAACAATAAACTCTTAAGAGAAGCTGATAAAACCAACTTGATGTGCAAACCATTGTATAAACAGATATACTTCAAGAAGAAGAAGACTGGTGGAATCTCTTTCAACACTACAGCACCCTTGACTCGCATTGATGAGAAGCTCTGTTATCAAATTCTGCATGAATACAAGATTCACAATGCTGAGGTACTTATGCTCCAGCTAAAAGATTGCTTACTATAAGGACTTTGAACGGTATTGTTCTTGTTGAGAGATATGTAATGAGTTTAGTAATAATGAACCTTGCAGGTTCTGTTCCGTGAGGATGCTACAGTGGATGACTTTATTGATGTCATTGAAGGCAACCGCAAATACATAAAATGTGTATATGTCTACAACAAGATAGATGTTGTTGGAATCGATGATGTGGACAGGCTAGCACGACAGCCAAATTCCATTGTTATTAGCTGCAATCTAAAGGCAAGTTCTGTTATCCATGCTTTCACTACATCTGCATGGATGGAACAGCTAGAAGCAGTTGTGAATGTATGTTTGAAACACCAGTCTAATGGTGAAAGATTGTGTTTCTTGAAACAGCTAAACTTAGATAGACTACTTGCAAGAATGTGGGAGGAAATGGGACTTGTGAGAGTTTACACAAAGCCACAGGGCCAGCAACCAGATTTTGATGAGCCATTTGTTCTTTCATCTGTAAGTATAATACCCCTCAGCACTTTTCTTCTGGATTATTTGTACAGACAAGAACTTGGAGAGACGACTTTTGTAATTTTCTACTTAACAATAACATCTCTGTCATCCCACAGGACAGAGGTGGATGCACAGTTGAAGATTTTTGTAACCACGTCCACAGGACTCTGGTGAAGGATATGAAGTATGCACTGGTTTGGGGTACAAGCTCTAGGCACTACCCTCAACACTGTGGTCTTTCACATCGTCTTGAGGATGAAGACGTTGTTCAAATTGTCAAGAAAAAGGTACGCATTTTTATCTGATCTCTTTTAACATCCAGATGCTGATGCCGGTGGAAATTTTCAGGAGAGAGAGGAAGGAGGAAGGGGCCGGTTCAAGACACACTCAAACGCACCTGCAAGAATTGCAGACAGAGAGAAGAAGGCTCCACTTAAGCAGTAAGACAGTTGATCATCCTGAATGAGATTTCATGTAAGACTTCATATGTATTGTATTTGAACAATTTGCAGACTAATAATATTAAGAGTTCGAACCGTTTGCGTCCTAAGATAAGTTGAAAGTATTATTAGTTATTGTCGGCTACCATTTCTTTTGGTATTAGGTTTCATTTTAACAAGAGGTAGGATCATATATTCTTTCAGAAACATTAGAAGCAAATGATAAATGGTCCAAGTGGCCAAACAAACTCCTTGACAATCATATCTAAAAGATACACAGAAACTGCTTCTGTATCTAAAACCCGTGTATGTGTTTAGTGAGAGACCAACAAGCTGTTGAACTGCCTGAAGATTTTGATGAAACGATGTTAACTTTTAGCCTCTCTGGCTCTTTGCCCACATATGCCTCCCTGTTACTTGAGCTGGTGGATACAGATCCGAACCTGCACTACGTTTTGCATTTACATCTCCGTTGTAAGACATAGACTGTTTCTTCTCAAGCGGTGTTTTAGCACAAGATGATGAAGAACCTGATCGTCTCTGCTTGGCTTTGATAGATTGTGTCAGGCTCATGTAGCTTGGCTTTCTATAATACCCTCCTTCCTCAAGGAAGCTTCCTGAGAAGGGAACTGGAGACTGAGATGTCGAGGAAGTCTCGAACTTGTAGCTGATGATGACATTGGAGGCAACCGCAAATACATAAAATGTGTATATGTCTACAACAAGATAGATGTTGTTGGAATCGATGATGTGGACAGGCTAGCACGACAGCCAAATTCCATTGTTATTAGCTGCAATCTAAAGGCAAGTTCTGTTATCCATGCTTTCACTACATCTGCATGGATGGAACAGCTAGAAGCAGTTGTGAATGTATGTTTGAAACACCAGTCTAATGGTGAAAGATTGTGTTTCTTGAAACAGCTAAACTTAGATAGACTACTTGCAAGAATGTGGGAGGAAATGGGACTTGTGAGAGTTTACACAAAGCCACAGGGCCAGCAACCAGATTTTGATGAGCCATTTGTTCTTTCATCTGTAAGTATAATACCCCTCAGCACTTTTCTTCTGGATTATTTGTACAGACAAGAACTTGGAGAGACGACTTTTGTAATTTTCTACTTAACAATAACATCTCTGTCATCCCACAGGACAGAGGTGGATGCACAGTTGAAGATTTTTGTAACCACGTCCACAGGACTCTGGTGAAGGATATGAAGTATGCACTGGTTTGGGGTACAAGCTCTAGGCACTACCCTCAACACTGTGGTCTTTCACATCGTCTTGAGGATGAAGACGTTGTTCAAATTGTCAAGAAAAAGGTACGCATTTTTATCTGATCTCTTTTAACATCCAGATGCTGATGCCGGTGGAAATTTTCAGGAGAGAGAGGAAGGAGGAAGGGGCCGGTTCAAGACACACTCAAACGCACCTGCAAGAATTGCAGACAGAGAGAAGAAGGCTCCACTTAAGCAGTAAGACAGTTGATCATCCTGAATGAGATTTCATGTAAGACTTCATATGTATTGTATTTGAACAATTTGCAGACTAATAATATTAAGAGTTCGAACCGTTTGCGTCCTAAGATAAGTTGAAAGTATTATTAGTTATTGTCGGCTACCATTTCTTTTGGTATTAGGTTTCATTTTAACAAGAGGTAGGATCATATATTCTTTCAGAAACATTAGAAGCAAATGATAAATGGTCCAAGTGGCCAAACAAACTCCTTGACAATCATATCTAAAAGATACACAGAAACTGCTTCTGTATCTAAAACCCGTGTATGTGTTTAGTGAGAGACCAACAAGCTGTTGAACTGCCTGAAGATTTTGATGAAACGATGTTAACTTTTAGCCTCTCTGGCTCTTTGCCCACATATGCCTCCCTGTTACTTGAGCTGGTGGATACAGATCCGAACCTGCACTACGTTTTGCATTTACATCTCCGTTGTAAGACATAGACTGTTTCTTCTCAAACGGTGTTTTAGCACAAGATGATGAAGAACCTGATCGTCTCTGCTTGGCTTTGATAGATTGTGTCAGGCTCATGTAGCTTGGCTTTCTATAATACCCTCCTTCCTCAAGGAAGCTTCCTGAGAAGGGAACTGGAGACTGAGATGTCGAGGAAGTCTCGGAACTTGTAGCTGATGATGACATTGGAGGAGGTCTAGCTAAAACTCTGGTGGTGAGACTGTTCTTTCTGACCTGAACCGCGTCGTGTTCAGACACGCTACTCTCACTTTTCCTCGCGTTGTCTGATGAGTTTGTAGGACCTTCCATCAACCGCCCTTCCCATGGCCTGTCTGCAACCCATCTGTCAAGCCAGTTCCAGCCTGGACTGCTCTTGCATGACCCGTTACTCTTTTTAACGCTGCCTTGTTTGTTCACCTTAGCGTTTGGACTTGGACACGTCCTTGGCTGTCAAGATTTTGAGAAAACACAGTAAACACAAATGTCACTGAAAGAGAGTCAATAGTTATATGCGTTCAAGCCGTTACCTGGTGTGTGAGTGCATACACCATAGCTCTCTCCCTCTTGATAGCTCCTTCTTGCCTCATTTGTAGCTTCGTTCTCACTTCATTCACACTTCCAGGGCTATCACACCAACCCTTCTACACAAAAACATCATTGCAAAGTTTCTAAATTTAACAAGTCTCAGTTTATCTCAAGAGTTCATGCCTCGTCTGATAATCATTACCTCAGCTTGCTTAGCAGGATCATCCTTTAGTTCAGATGGCTTCTGCGGCTCCTCTCCATCTGAAGGAGCCCTGTTACAGTGAGCTCGGACCCGAGCTTGGACTCGAACAAGAGCTTGCATACACCTTAGTGTCACATCTGCTTGTTTCCTGACTTGCCTACCGCGGAATATCGCTTGAATCCTCACCACAGCCTTCAAAGCTCTCAGCGCCTGTCTAGCCTAAAATAACATTGACCACAAAAGCATCAATAAACAAACAGTTGCTTAATTGACATTAGTTGTTGGTGGTTTGATTAAAGTTTCTAACTTTGTCAAAGTAAACAACTACTAAGACATAACGCATTGTAACTATCAAACAGAGACTACCAATGGGTTTAAGCAACATGTAAGAGTGAGTATACCAGGAAAGCTCGAAAAGCAGCTTGGATCCGAGTTGCAGCCCATTCTCGTTTAACGAGAAAGAAATCTTTAGGTGGAGCTCTGATGACAGCAGCAACAGCAGCAGTGAAGGAATCATCTGCAGAGAAAGACGGTGGATCTGAGCCCAGAGAAGGAGTTCCATAGCTACCAGCACGGCTCTTGAAACCCTTTGAGGAAGATATGAAACTCTCTGAGGAAGTTCTCCACAGTTTCCATTTCTTCTTGCTGTTCCTATCACCTAACTGGAAAGATCAATGCTTTATGTTCTGTAAAGAGATCGAATCAACGAGTGTACAGAGAGAAAGAGAGAGGCTTTCGAGATTACCTGATGATCATCAGTGATGGGTTTCTTGTTAGATATCAGAGATTTAATCCAGTTTCCAGAGCCACCCATTTGTCAAGTCGGAGACTTTCAGAGTTTTTGGAATCGGATGCGGTAGAGAAAAGTTCAGATTCGAGAATATAAAACTGTTAAAGATTCTTGGGAAGAGAAGGAAGAAGAAGATGAAGAAAGAGAGAAACTTTTTTGGTGGCCTGTGAATGATGTAGACAATAAAGGGTTTGTAATGTTAAAAGACGAGAGAAGAAGCATTTGAAATTTGAAATTGTTGGGGGAAGGAAGGAGAAAAAAAAAGCATTTGTTTAGTATAAAATAACGGTAACATTGACACTTCGCTTTCGTCTCGTAATAAATTAAAAGATAATAAATGACTTTGGGAAATTAAATAAATTCATATCTCATGTCCCGCGTGATGATAATGTTTACAAAATATGCTTTAGGTACATATATATAGGGGTGATTGTGAAAGGACCACCTTACTATTTGTTTCTTACTCTTTCGTCCCGTTACTCTTGTAAGCGATTAAAAAGTCCACTTTTTTTTTGTAGAGTTGTGCTGCTATTTGTTTGGCATCCATCTTAGGGGTATTGGTTCTTGTATTCTCATTAAATAATAGGGATTCGAAAAAAAATATGTTACATCTATTACATAAAAAATAGCATTATCGAAAATGAAAAAAAACTTGGTTAGGAGATTCTTAAAATGGAATATTAGAAAATAAACATTCGAAAAAAAAATTCTTAACATTCTATAAAAAAACATTCTTAAAAAAGTGGAAACATGTGAGATAACATCAGTATAGCAAAAAACACATACTATACTACAATATGGTGATTATAGAAATGACGAATACCAAGTTGGTACGGTGGTTGGATCTAGACCTAATCATTATAAATAAATAAATAAATAAATAAATAAATTCAGAAATACAAATCCAACAACACCAACAATATTCAACTCTATAGTTGTTATTCTTTTTTTGTATGTTGTGTTTTAAAAACACTTGTAAATCCACTAAATCCAAGTCTTTAAACAAATTCTAATTATTGCTGCCAAAAACAAAAAAAAAAACAAAAACAAATTCTTATTATTGACTATCATTGCTTTTAAAATTAAAAATCGATGACAACAGTTAATTTAGATATAGATTTTAAAATCATAAAACCATCAACACCAATAACAAAGACATTCCAAATACAATAACCAATACTACTCTTTCTTAACGCAATCTCCACTTATTTACTTTATCAACAAACAAGCACAAAGAACAATAATAACTGTAGCAGTGAGTTTCTATTACAGAAAAAATCACTTCAATCGGCCATTATGCATGTTGTGCTTTGTGGATAAACTTTCAGGAACACACCTCTAAACAAGACCAAGGATTCATAAAACCGTCTCTTCTTCACAACTCGTAAGAGTTCTTTTATTAGACTCTCAACATCTCTATGTTCTCTATTTCAGAGAACTCTCGATATCAATCACAAACCGGTACTTGATGTCCTTCTTCACCACCCTTTCAAGAGCTTCGTTTGCCTTTTGAATGGGAATCACCTCTATGTTCGGGTAAATCTTATGAGCTGCACAGAAATCTAACATCTCCTGAGTCACCTTGGTACCTCCACTTACACTTCCCGCAAGCACTCTCATACCTGTACCAATGATCTTTATGGTTTAAGCATCTTAAGGTTTATGTATGTAAGGTAACTGAAAGACAAGAGCTTTTGAGATGCGTACCAAGGTTGAGAGTGGCAGGATGGATTTTAATCTCACTTGGGAAGCCAACCAGGACATAAGTTCCAGCAATCTTCAAAAGCGACATGTAAGGATCAAACGCGTGATCACCAGATGCTGTGTCAATCACAAAGTCTAGAGATTTCGCTAGTGCCTGCACAGTGAACATCACGTAGCTCCCAAGTTAGGTTTTAGTTCCATCCCTAAGAAAATCTTTCTCTACGTACCTTCATTTGGTCATGATCAGATGAGATAACGAAATTGTTAGCTCCCAGAAGACTCAAAGCCTCCTCTTTCTTGGAAACGCTAGTGCTGAAAACCGTCACATGAAGTCCAAAAGCCTTACCAAACTTAACCGCCATGTGGCCAAGCCCACCGAGTCCAATCACCCCTAGAGATTTACCAGGCTGATTCATGTTGTGACGCATCATGGGCGCATAAACAGTGACTCCAGCACATAGTAACGGTGCAGCTGATTCCAAAGGATAGTCCACAGGTATCTTGTAGCAGTACCTATTGTATTAACTCATCAGCAACTCACTAACAACCTTTTAAAGAGTATGAAAATGACAAAAAGAGAGAGAAGTTGATGATTATAAACCTCTCGTGAACAACAATGTGGCTAGAGTAGCCTCCTTTGGTAACAGATCCATCGTAATCAACGCCATTGAAAGTGAAAACTTGCCCTTTCACACAACTGACCTCTTGTCCTTCGTCACAGTAATCACACTCCCTGCAAGAGTTAACGTACGTTCCAACACCAACATGGTCTCCAACTTTGAATCGAGTAACATTAGATCCAACCTTACTCACTATTCCAGCAATCTCATGCCTAAAAAACAGAGGAATATTAAAAAACACAACAAGGGAAGGTCAAAGCTGGAAGCTTTTAGAGATGGGTTTGGTCAAAACATACCCAGGAACCAAAGGGTACTTAGAGTCACCATGTTTGTTTCTTGTCCAAATAACATCAGCGTAACAGACACCACAGTGCGTGATTTTTAGTGAAACATCATCACTTGTTACAGACCTGGTAATGAATATATCAGACAGACATCTGCATGAAGGGGGGATGGTTGAATCGTTATGAAACGTACCTGCGTGTGAACGTGTGAGGAGAGAGGAGACCAGATGGATCTCTTGCAGCCCAGCTCAAGCACTCGTCTTCTCCCGAAGAACTCATCGGTGGTTTCGATTCTTCCATTACCTGATCAGCGATCGTCGTCACCGTTTTGGTTTTAAAAACAAAAGCTTAACAGCTCACACGAATGGTGTCGTGTCTTCGTCTTCTTCCCCGATGATGCGTTTTGTTTTGTATTATATTGTTTTCTCTGGTGGGTGGGTTGTGGAGTTGTTTTCATTAAAATTTTCTCTAATCCCGTGATTCCCGTGTTTTTTATTTATTTATTTATTATTAGTTGGATTTTTTACATAAAGAATTACAAAAGGAAAGCCCACTATGCCTAGGCAAGGCCCATTGTATCCGCAAGTTCTCTGTAGTACTATTTGGTAACATAGTTTTGTAACTTGACAGAAACTTTTAATGTGTATTGTACTAACTAGATGTCATAATGTGGATTGAAATTTAACTGGTGGTAAATGGTTGTTGTGTATATAGAAATATTTTCAAAAATTTGATTTGATTATTTATACTTATTTTTTTTATCATTGGTCAATATATAACTCTAGAGTTAAACATGTTTGAGTTAAAGTACTGGAAAGATAAGTGATCTGTCGGGACTTGATTCATGATACTGTGTAAGTGATTTAAAATCACATCAATAACCTTCGAATGAGCGGGTGTGGAAGGTTAAGTTACATGTAAGTTGTGAACAAGAGACACAAACAGGTTTTGTGAATCTCTATTGTTGGTAATCTTGCTACTGTATACTAATCACTTTTTGTTTTAAGGAGGAGAAGACTGTAAAATAGCCTAATGTGTTAGAACGGGTTAAAGGAGAAAAAGAGGCAATGGATCATCGTGAAAGGTCGAGGATTTACCATCATAATGAGACTCATGGAACAAGTGACAACATTGATCAGAATACAGCAGTTGATGATGTAAAAAGACCTGGTTTCTTTGAACGAGTCAAAGAAGATATTGAAGCCATCATTAGTGTGCTGTTACTCCAAAGCGTTTTCTCAAGAAGTGAAGTCTCATAGTATCTTCGTATGAATGCAAATGTAGTGATCCCCACAACAAACTCAATTTCATTATATATCTGAATGTTGGACTTTCAATATGATACTTTCTGAGTCTCAGTCTGAATACCGTGTGGATTCCTTGTGAACATCAGCAGAAGATAACAACGAGGATGTCTGAAATTTGGTGAATAATCCAATCTTCATTATCCATTACTCTTTGTAAACGCCTGAAGACTAATTGTTAATCTATGATCTTGATTTGAACTCCGTTGAGTCCTGGTTAAAAGCTGGTTCATTAAGGTAAAGTCTGGTTTACAAAACAGAAGGTCGTATGAAAAGAGGATATTCACCTTATAGCCTTGCATAGACGTTACAAAAACAATGTCCAAGGACATTAAAATTTTATTGGCACCAACTTGTTTATAAAGAGAAGAAAAAAAAAAGATTATTAGTAATTTGACAAAAAAAAAGGATTATTAGTAGATGGAAAACTGGAAAGAGAGAGAGACTTAAGGAATAAGGATTGGAGAAATAAGCATACCAAACGAAACAACGCTTTTGTTTTTATGAGTGTTGTCTTTTACTTTTATGAATGCGATGTGCCCAACTCTTTCCCCATCATTTTGGAAATTACGATTGTCAGAACTGTGACATCTTCTGTATTTTTCTTATATTTTGTCTCCCAAATTTTGATATTTTAAAAGAACTCTTAACAGAATATACTATATATATATATATATGTTGAAATAGAGCTAGAAATTTTTACCTTCAATATAAGTAACTACAGTAGAAACAAAATTTATGCATATGTCTACTTAATATTTGTAATGTCGGTCCTCGGATATCTGGAGTTGAAAAGAAAATAAAACCTAACTAGATCTCGATCCGCACAATCGTACGGGTGATTATTTTCATTTTTAAACATGTAACTTCTTGGTTTAAATGATTAGTGATATATAGTTTTAATATTTATGATATTATTAATAATTTATTGTATATTTTCAAACACAACAATTTTATAGTTTGCATGCATGTATTTATTTTTTTGTTTCAAATTGTTAGTGATATCTCTATTATACATAAACACTAATTAAAGCCTTACATTATGTGATATTTACGATAAATTACATTCAACTTACTATTAACTTAGATATTAATTTTCCTTATACTTTTATTTTAGGTTTTGTTAGTACATATATGTTAATCGAATTATATGTATGATTTAAATCTTTGACTGAATACCCTACATTAAGTGTAATTAATATCAACCTACATTAAAAATATTATATTAAATTAATATCACAAAATATTAAATTAATATCACAAATTTAATACAAAATTGTACATGAGTTTAATATAATTAAAAAATTAATTAGATACTTAAAATGTTTATTTTAGTAAAAATGAAATATACATGTATATTATAAATAATTATAAAATTAATTAAATATTTTAAAGGTTTGTTTAAGTGAAAAATATACATTTATATTTTAAATAAATACGAATGTATATTTATATTGTAAATAAAAAGATTTGAAAAGATTTTATTGGGATGTAATTAAAGAAAAAATCTGGGAATATCTATTTGATTTGTTTGTTTAGAATAATTCAAATATGTATACAGAAAAAATGATTTATGTAATTTTCTAAGGGTGATCCAAATAAAAAAAAATCACACATGAAATAAGTCATGATTTTTGTTTAATATATAATAAGATGCTCTAAATAATATACAACTTATCAAACTAACGAAAATCAAATTTGGAAAAAGAGTTATTACAATATTTCTATAAATTAAAAGTGATCAGTTTGTATTTTCTTAGATGAAGTTTACAATCTCCATACTTCTTTTCTATATGACGCGTCTCCTTAAAATAAATAAATCATTCGTGTGTGTGTTTTAAGTATGCGTTTAGGATGGGATCTAAATATATTGGAGACGAGCCAAACTGAATAACTGATGACTCTTATATAAATCGTTTACAGTTTTACATAGCTTCCTCCTATACTCGAGAACGTGTCAGAATATATATTCGGTTAAACTTGATAAGTCACATAAATACGGCGGGACCAAATAACTCTATGATTGCTAGATCGCCTATGTTTTTCTATTGGGACATGAATATCGTACGTAATTGCATACGACACCTGTGTGTTCGTCCGGTGAATATTTTAATCGCTTCTTAATAGGAAAGATACTGGGACTGCGAGTTTAATAATATATATAAAGACCATCAATCATACAAATTGTATTACAATATAAAAATTTTCCAAAGTTCATTACTATATATTTTCTCCCCTTAATTTTGTGTCGCATTAAGACCCAACAGACCCATATGAATTAGAAAACATAGCACTTTATTGTATAATAATTTACAAAAATTTGGAACTTATTGGCGCATTTAATAATTTTGAACGAAATTTGCGCATTGATAGGTATATAAGCTTTCTCGATGCCGTGTTGGGCTACACGTTAAACAGACCACCACGTTGATCAGTGTTAAATGGACCGGCTAATTCCGTTGTGGGACTCCTCTTTGTGGGTCCTACTCCTTCCCTCCACCACGTTTTGATTTCTGACCGTCAGATTTAAAATGACCACAGACGATTCGGGTTGAGAAGTCAATCAAACCAACGGATACGATAAGCTGTTGTTGGGTGAACTAATCAATTTTGAGGTTGATCGACCACGACGTCACAACGGCTAGTCCGAGTCATGTGTCATTTTTTCCGAAATTTAGAGCAAGTTTTGGTTCCAGTCGAATAATCACCGCATGATTTGATTTCTAACGATTCTCGTTTTAAATTTCAAATATTCGGAGAATGTATACTCAGAAATTCAATTTCGAAAAGGAAATATTTCTAAAATGGGACCCAATAGTAATGTGAAAAAGGAAAATAGGGTCCATGCGAGTGAGTGAAAAAAGTAAAAAAGTGGTCATTATCGTGTGCAAGGGAAAAGAAAGTACATGACTCGGTAAAGGTCTAAAGAATCATAGACGTGGACCGATCCCATGTGACCATCCTTCGAACCAAAGTGTAGAGATTATTAGCTTTAGGTTTGCTTAGGTTAGAAGTTATCTTTGACCTAGAAAGAACTGAAAACAATGACACAATCAATTTAACGAGTTCCCGGCCCTCGGCACGGTACGTCTCGTGGGAGAACTCCTGCTCCCAAAATCTACTAGATCAAAGAGACACTAGACACACCAAATCAGTGTGCTAGATAGTTTGATTACAATAAGGTCATCACAACTTAGCTGGAGAATACAATCAACCTCCCTAGATCAAATAGACTTAAGCCTAAGCTATTTATCCTTGTTGATGTCTCTTCTCCTTTGTTGTATTACTTGTTGCTTGATTTCTTCGCGTAATCGGATACCTTTGCTTTAGCCTTAACTTTAACCGACATACGAACATCTCATATATATAATGTTACGTATGTGATCAGGTGTTGCTGCTGGAGTAGACCTATGGTGGGCTTCTGATGGGGAGATCCAATGATGCGGCTGGCCCATTAGTGTCTCCTGCGAAATCCAAACTCAACAAATCTCCACCAGTTTGGTTTGAGCCCAAATCTGGCCCATTCGGCATTCCTTGTGTGCCGACAGCTCATCTCCTTTGTCTCTTTGTTCATTCGGGAAAGTGATGAGTCAGTGTGACTCTCTCTTTCTCTTCTCGATTCTTCTCCGCCGACACGGACTCAGTCTCGTCGGACGAGATCATTGGTTGATTCGCCTCACAACCGTTGTTTCCCGAGTAGAGATCTTTGCCAGTTCCACCGTGATGGTGTTACCTCTTCTCCTCTCCATTCTTCCGTCAAAGTCTTTTCGCCAGAGAGGCGATTGACTTTTCTGTGAGCGACGGTTGCTAGCTTCGTCACTTTTTTCCTCTTAATCATCCTCAGGTACCTCTAATCTCTTCTCATCATAAGTGATTTGGGTCATATGCTTAAGGATATTAAGTGGATCTTGTGATTGAATCGCTGACCCGTGGATTTTGTTTTCCCTTTGCATGTCTTCTCCGTGGGTCGTGCCTCGCCTTTGACTCGGCTGAGATCCCGACATGTCATCAGGCCATACCGAGCTCTATCATCGCGCTCCACCTCCTTTTTAATCAAGTAAGTGACTTTGTTGAAAGAACAAAGCTCCTCCCTTGTGTGTGATTTACTTTGTCGATCGACTCGTTTGTCATTACAATGATGTGTTCTCCCTTGTAGCAGGATGTTCGGTTTCGATCCTGAAACCTTTCCTTGATCCGACATAAGTCCAGCTCCGTGAGCTATGTGCACACCGACACACCTTCTTCGGATAAGTCCTTAAGAAAAATCCATTGTACTCTGCGGCGTACTCGAAGTTAGTCGCTGTCACTAATTCCTCTTCACTTTCTTGTAGGTGTTGCATTCTCGAGATGTCTTTGGCGATGACCCTGTTTCCGAAATTTAGTGTGACCCAACCGATACCTTGAGTCCCATGTTGTCTCAAACCGTGACTGTTTGACGCTCAAGTTTGATTCCTCGGACCTTAGCTTGACTCGAATGTCCTTGAGTCTTTCATGTCACACAATACTTGTGACTGTTTGATGAACTCCTCCACCGAACCGAGTACTCTTCTCGATTCGCTTATGCTCGGTAAAATCTTCTTCCTTTGTCACGCCATTCTCGGTTATCTGTTGACTCCCACTTGTAATCACTAACATAAGTTTGTTACTTGTGATTTTCGAGGATGGAGTCAAGACACTGAGTTACACGGGCGTAGTTACGTCAATCGTGGACATTCAATGTACTACGAAAGCTGGAACTTCGACCGTGCATCGTCTTCGTGAGAAAGTCTGGCGGGTTTGCATTAGTATGAATCTCGCTAATGATATCCCCGATTCACTAGGTCTCGAATGAAATTGAATTTGGTGGCTATGTGCTTAGTCTTCTCATGATTATTGGATTTCTTGCTAGGGCTAAGGCACTTTGAGAGTCACAAGAAAGCTTGATCCCTGTTGTTTGAAACCTAGTTGATTGCATTGTCTCTTTTAGCCACATAGCTTCTTTAGGCTGCTTCATTCATAGCCATGTACTCGCTACGTAGTAGATAGGGCCACTACTGATTGTAAACATGACTTCCATGATATTGTATTTCCACCAAACTTGAATGCATAACTCAGAATCGATCGCTCTCGCCCATGTCTTTGCATAGTCTGAAGTCTCGAGTATCCTTCCACTAGAGTGTAGAGTTCTTCTTGAATGTCAAATTTGAATCCACTGCTCCTTTTAAATATCTTAGAACCCATCGAATCTGCTTTCCAATGTTCTCTTCCTGGTTTACTCATGAATCGACGGACATAACCCACTGAAATCCTAGGTCAGTCTAGAGCCCACCATAGCATACATTAGACTCCCCACAACACTAGCATAGGGAATTCTTTCCATCGTGAAGCTTCAACTTTCCACTCATCATCTGTTAAGCTTCTTAATTTAAAATGTGATGCAGTAGGAGTAATAACAGGCTTAGCGTCCTGCATTTCAAACGTTCTTAGAACTTTCTCAATGTATTTGCTCTGAGATAAGATCAGGGTTCCTTTTACTCTGTCTCGAGTAATGTCCATGCCCAAGATTCTTGAGGCCTTTCCCATGTCCTTCATCTCAAATTCTCCACTCGGCTTTTCCTTAAGTTCTTTAATCACTCTCTAATTTCCTGAAGCAATCAGCATGTCATCGACACATAAAAGTAGATAGATAGCCTTATCATTGTTCACGTCTCTCATGTAGACACACAGGTCCTTACTGCAACGTTCAAACAACTGATCCTTCATGAAACTGTTGAACCGATGGTTCCATCTTCTTGGAGATTGCTTCAAGCCATACGAGACTTCCTTAACAGCACACTTTGTTCTCGTCCCGGCTTTATAAACCCTTCGTGTTGTTCCATTAGAATCCTTTCCTCTAAGCTCCCATGTAAGCGGTTTTAACATCCATCCGCTCTAGCTCAAGGTCTAGGTTCACCACAATACTAAGCATAAGTCCGATAGAGGCGTGTTTCTGGCGGCGAAAATATCTCATTGTAGTCAACCCCTCATGCGAGAATACCCTTTAGCAACTAGTCTACCTTTGTATCTCTCATCTTCAACTCACGGAATACCGGTTTAAGCTTGAACAGCCATCTGCATCCAACAGTCTTGGCCTTGGGAGGTCTATCAATTAGATCCCGTTCGTTTTCTGTGAGATTCCATCTCCTCCCCGAGCAGCATTCTTCCACAACTTCTTCGTGGGCTTCTCATTGCCTCAGCATAGGATTTAGGTTCCTGAACTTCCAAATCCTCGATGACATTGGCGCATAAGCCACAAAGTTCCCATCTTCATATCTTGATGGGGCCTCACGTTCGTCTTCTCTCCTATCACGTCTTTAGAGCGTATGTGTCTGAGTTTCGTGTCGTCATCACTCTCATATGTGTCTTGGTTTCAGAATCACCCTTCTCACTCTTATCTTCTTGGACATCTCCTTGGTCGCTGAGTCGCTAGAGCTGTCGATTCTTCTCCACCTTGATCAGAGGTGCCTTCGATAGGTAGAGAAGGTCCTCGGATCAAATCATCACTGAATGAGACCTTTTTCTTAGCTTTCTTATCACGACTAAGCTACTTATTTGTGGTATCTCTTGTACTATCCATTTTCTTCGCAGCCGTGTGCTTGTACACTTCATCCTCATTGAATACCACGTTTACGCTAATGCGCATCTCCCTTCATCTTCTATCCAAACTCGGTAACCTTTAGCACCCATAGGATACCCACGAATACTCCTTTAATCTCTCGGGTCCTTTTTCTATTCGGTTACATGGACGAACGCCGTGCATCCAAACGTTCTGAGGTGTCCTAAATCAGGTTTGGAACCTGACCACACTTCTACAGGCATTCTGAACTCCAATGTAGAATTAGATGACCTGTTAATCAGATGGATAACAGTAGATGCAGCTTCTGCCCAGAAGCTTTGATCTAGACCAGATTCGGCCAACATGCATCTCACTTTATCCATAATAGTTCGTTCATTCTTTCGAAACCCCATTCTGCGTGGGGTATAAGCGCAGTCTGTGCCTCTTAATCCCTCGCTTGCAATAATCATCGAATTGTCTATTACGTAACTCCAAACCATTATCAGTTCTTAGACATTTGATCTTCTTCTGTCTTAGTTTCAACTTCTATTCTCTCGAACTTAGAGAATACCTCATCTTTAGTCTTCAAGAAATAGATCCATACTTTCTTTGAGAAGTCATCAATAAAAGTTACGAAGTACTTATTTCCTGCAAGACTGTCTGGTGTAGAAGGAGAACCCCAAAGGTCAGAGTGGACATACTCTAGAATCCCTTTAGTAACATGCTTAGCCTTAGAAAAACTTTGCTTGTGAGATTTTCCAATTATGCAGTGTTCACGAAATCCAATGCCTTAACTTCCTTGTCAATGATGAATCCCTTTGACAAGTTCGGACATGTTCTTGAGGCTCATATGACCGGCGTGAATGCCAAACATTAGTCATATTTTTCTCAATTTTCGATAGATTAGCCTCTCCTCTAGATACTATTCCGTCAAGATAATATAATCCCCGATGATATTTCCACGATATAACATGTTTATCATCCTTATAAAATTGACCATAAGATCCTTTCCTCATACCGCATCCCGATGTTTCCAACATTCCATAAGAGATTAAGTTTCGCTCATACCGGGCATGTATATGACTCGATTAAGATCACAGTCGAGCCATCCGATTGATAATTCGATCTTTCCACCCTCAGAGCAGTATTGTTTGCCATTAATACCTTTCCACCTTTGAACTCTTCCAGTCAAATAGGAAACTTTGTCCTGAGTGATATGGAATGAGCAGCCTGAATCCATTACCCACTCGTCCTTGGCGTATTGTGTGCTTACGGTGAGAATCAAGGGCTCCTTAGACTCTGCTACTACATTAGCTGAGTCTTGTGTTTTGAATTGCTTTTTATCAGGACACTCACGTTTCCAATGACCCTCTTTGCCACATGTAAAACATCCCTTGGTGTTTTTGTTGTTCCTAGGACGCGACTTAGATCGACCATTTCGCTCTTGGACTGCCCTTGTAACTCTTACCCCTCCTCGCTAGACCAGACCGACTGCCTCTCGACCATCAGACCTTCTCCACCTGACCTGGTAAATTTACCACTCTCGATCAATTCTCTTTCTTTGGACTTGGCAGCCCCAGTAACCTCAGTTAAGTTCAGTGTCTCTCTCCCATACTTGAGAGTCTCCTTGAGTTGATCATACTTGTTAGGTAGAGAACTTAGCATTAGGATGGCTTGAACTTCCTCTGATACTTCCACTTGTAGAGTGTTTAAATCTGCCACTAACTTTAGGAAGTCATCCACATTTTCATCAATAGATTTCGACTCAATCATCTTGTAAGTGTAGAACCTGAGCTGTAGATATATCCGGTTGGGCAGAGAAGTTTCTGTGTACAAGTTGTTTAATGTACTCCACATTTCAGCAGCAGTCTCACAATGTTGAATTTTCCTTAAGACTTTGTTTCCAACATTCAGCACAATCAAGTCCTTAGCTTTCTCTGATTTTTCAAATTTTGCTGGGTCAATTGCAGATTTGGGTGCAACAATTCCAGCTATCCCCTTTCCAGTGTCTTTCATGGCAGACGCTGGTTCATCCTTTGCGTCAGGATCATCCTTTAAAAGCTTCTCGTCAGTGAGAATAGTTTTCAAACCGAGCACTCCAAAGTGAGCAAGCATCCTCACTTTCCATAGGGCGAAGTCACCATCGCCTTCGAACCTGTCGATCTCAATGCGCTCCTTTGACTTCACCATCGAGTAGGTACTGAATATAAACCTCCTCTCTCTTTCTCCAGAAGCTCTGATACCAATTGTTGAGATTATTAGCTTTAGGTTTGCTTAGGTTAGAAGTTATCTTTGACCTAGAAAGAACTGAAAACAATGACACAATCAATTTAACGAGTTCCCGGCCCTCGGCACGGTACGTCTCGTGGGAGAACTTATGCTCCTAAAATTCACTAGATCAAAGAGACACTAGACACACCAAATCAGTGTGCTAGATAGTTTGATTACAATAAGGTCACCACAACTTAGCTGGAGAATACAATCAACCTTCCTAGATCAAATAGACTTAAGCCCAAGCTATTTATCCTTGTTGATGTCTCTTCTCCTTTGCTGTATTACTTGTTGCTTGATTTCTTATGCCGTAATCAGATACCTTTTGCTTGCGCCTTAACCTAACCAGCATACGAACATCTCATATATATAATGTTACGTATGTGATCAGGTGTTGCTGCTGGAGTGACCTATGGTGGACTTCTGATGGGGAGATCCAATGATGCGGCTGGCCCATTAGTGTCTCCTGCGAAACCCAAACTCAACACAAAGTAAACTTGAAAGCTCTTCTGAACGAGATATCAAATATAACCAAAGTATTCCACGTTGTTATACAATTGAAAAAAATAGCACAAATAAAAATCGAAAAGAGCTTAATATATATTTCGACCAAATTAATGTTTTAGATGAGTTTGAATATTGTCACACGCACAGTGCCGGTCCTATGAACCAAGACAATAAGCAAATAAGAAACTGGTCTCTTTTTTGTGATTTGAACCAAAGTTGAACAAAAAGATTTGCAGCTTTGAAATTTTACCACTAGACCAAAGGAAAGTATTTTAGATTTGTGTTCAGAATTGTTTTTATAATAAAATGGTTAGTAGCCACTGCTTCTTTAGGTTGGTCCAAGGGCAGACTCTGGTCACACTGAATCCAAATTTAAATTGTGTTCATCATATAAGAAGAATGCCAGGTGGCATGGTAAAGATTAATTATCCACTTAAACTTTAATCTTTTTTACCAACAAAATTAACAACATTCATTATATTGAAACGGTTCGAATAAAAAAATCAGTAGAATTGAATCGACATAAATAATTGATGAAGGAAACCAAACTTTGATTTGTCTAGTGACATTTTCTTTTAATTTACTCACTCATTTTGTCCACATATATGCTTTATTGAAAGTGAACTGTGAACACCAAACAATATATAATCTCTCTATATAAAATACGCCTGTATATTTGATATAATCAAAGGAAAATACACGTAAGGGCAAATATATATAAAAGATTAAACTTGTCACTGCACAATTTCTTTGATCTCTATGAGGCCATTTGTTAGAAAATGGTATATCTGATTGTTGAGAATGTATGCAGTTGACTTAATTTTCTCTAAGTCACAAAAAAAAAGAATGTAAGCAGTTCTTTTTTTTAAAAAAAAATGTATGCCTACCTTGTCATTTAATTAATGCAATTTGAAATAATATTCATAATATATATACATATATATATATATATATATGTGCTTCATTACGTTTAAAAGAATATACGCTATTACAAATTCATCATGCATGATGTATCAAGTTTTATCCGATAAATATAATTTTTCTCAACAAATTGTAAATATTCACCCCATTTTTTTAAAGTAAATATTCACCCCACTTAGTATTTGTTTTGCTTTTTTTTAGACAAGGGTCTACTATTTGTTTTGTTATTCCATAATATCTTAGTCGTTGCCACTTTATTTTCCGTTTAAGCATCTTAACGATGTGTGTTAGTATTATTATTGTGCTATTATTCACATTCAAAAATGGTAGAATGCATGTTTTGGAGGAGTCCTGGTAGCAAAGACGTTTATGTTATTATGGGTGCAACCAACTCATCTATCTTTAAACTTGTAAACATATATGTCTACTACAATTTACTTGATTGGTTATATAGATGTTTATACGTGGAGCAATCATATTTAAACTAAAAACAGAATAAATCTTGTGAAAAACTTCAGTTGAAGAAAAACTCTGTGAAAACTTATGGACAACATAAAAGAACAATTAATTTAAGCTAGCTAAGAGTTTCTCATTACTTAATTTCCAATAAAGATTAAAGAGAGATTTGGCTTCTAGTTAATAAATGTTTCTTTCAAGAAGCGGCTTTCAATAAATCATAATACTAGACCGGATAATTGTGGTCGGGTGGCAAAGAAGTGGAACTGGAACGTTAACACGTTTCATTTTCGATACATCTGCTGTGCGAAACTAAATCACAATTATCCTAATCACCTAACACGGATATGGACCCATTGATTTAGAGCCCTTTTGAATATCCGGAGAGAGTATATATCTGTACCTCCACTTGAAAATTAGTTTAGATCTCTTCATGGACCGAAATACTCGGGTTAATAAAAAATCATAATACTATACTAGTTTTCTTAATTAAATGTTTAGACTGTTTATGTAATAAGTTAAGCTAGATATAATATTAAGGCTAACAAATAAAAGAATATTATTTTTTATTTCACTAGATATTTTTCTGTGGAATAAATTTCAAATAATTTAAACCGTAATCAAACAATTTACATAAAAACTCCTATTATATTTATTAAAGGGAGTCCGTTTATAGTTAGTTACATATGAAGATCTGATGGTATAGAAAGAAGTGAAAAAACTATGCGGATTGGTTCAACGACTCTCCCTCAAAGTTTGGTTTCGACGCAGAAGAGAAAAAGGTTGTGTGAGGCAACGTCACCTCCTGACCACCATGTCTGCTAATTTTCTGAACCAAATACCTTTTCTTTTTATCAAATCATACACCTACAATATATACATATACCCTCCAAGAAGTATGTGATCATATTTTTCCAGTAGAAATAACCTAGTTTTGGACTTTTTTTTTACAGATACTCAAAGATTTATACATCTTTTAGAATTTCTACAATTACATTCCTTCCAATAGCTAATTTTTATTTAACTAAGAATATGTTTTTTACATAACAATATGTCTGTCATAAAAAAACCATTGTGTTCATTTTTTTTGTTTTATGTGATATCTTACTATATAACATATGAAGGTGGAACTAGAGCTTAAGCTCAATATCTATTTTTAAGTAATGTAATATACTCAGCATTATTTAAATTATTATGGTTTTTTTCCTGCGAGCCTCTATTATTCTTTGATACTCACATGGAAGGAATGTAATTAGTTTCCTTTATAAAAAAACTCATGATATTCTGAAACGTAGAGGGACACACCCATTGTTTTTGAGGAAAAATAACAACTTCACCAATCACGCCTTCTAGATACAAGTCAAATCAATAATAAATAATATTAAAAATCTTGAAATTCCAATGGAACGCGCTTTATTTACATTATTTCCAATTCGATATACATTACAGTTGGCTCATAAATACTTTTATGTTATTCGCAGATTTTGTATTTGATTATTTTCTTTATTACTTGCATAACTCTCTCTCACAAGTATTTATCTATGTTTGTAGTGTAATGGCATACGTATTATTTGATAATAACGTATCTACTAAAAAGGCTATTTGATAATTCTTTTAAATTGTCTTAAATAGTTGTAAAAGTTGAAGCTAATTAGATTATAGTTGGAGAGAGAGATAGAAGACGTAGAAGAAGAAGAAGCAGACCCGAAAGTACCTGCATTAGTTCAGATTTGCAGTTCTTTTTGATATCAACAAAAACGAGTGAATAAAATCAGACATAAAAAACAAATCTCTGTGTTTCTTTTTCGAGTCTAACAAGAGAGAAGAAAAAGACAGCAGAGAGAGAAAAAGCTGCAATTTTTTTTTAAAATTATCCGTGTTCTTCTTCTTCTTCTTCTTCTTCTTGATCTATACCATTGCCGACAGACTCTATTAGTCCGAAGAATCAAGCTTATTAATGAGATGGGGTTATTATGTTAGTTTTGGTCATCTGATCAACAGATTCCTGGTTTGTCTCTTTTGATTCTCTTACTTCTCCGACAAATCTCTGTCTGAATAAATTTTAGTTTAGTTTTGGGGTTTTTCCATTGTCCTTGACTTGTCATCTAGTTCAGGGATCTTTTATCTCAGCTTTTTTTTTACAGCTGTCAATTGCTTTTGCGTGTTCTTCATCATCTCCTCCTTCATCGTTTATCTATCTGAATTTAAGATTCAATTTGAGATTTTATAGTCATTGTTTTTCTTGCAAATGAGAATGTGATTGAAACGATTGGTGTTTGGTAAGTTTTTTTCTTCTTTCACTGGGTTTTGTAAGTTCATCTTTGTTAGATTTGGTGATTTTTTTTTTTTCAAAAACTTCATCGATTCAAGCAGGCTTCAAAACAGATTGTTTTTTTTTTCTTTTCATCTGGATTCGAGGCTGTTGACTAGTTTTGAGTATATTTGATGTTTTTATTTTCCTAAAAAATATTACTAGCTTCCGACATTCTAGCTACCTCCGTCTTTGGCTTTCTCGTTCTTGTGTCTGTTTTAGTCTTTCTCTGTTTTTTTCAAGTCTCTTGATCTTGGAAACTATCTTTCTTTCAATCAAAACTTTGGAAAAAAAAAATTATAATGGGTTTGGTTCATCTTCCTTGTTACAGGTTTGATTCAAAACATGAAGCACTAAGTAACTAGAGATCATCAACTTGGCTTCTCTTTCTCTTTAAGTAGAAAGAGTCTTTTAAAAAAGATTTGAGGAATGGCTCGAGGTAGGATAAGATCGAAGCTACGACTAAGCAATCTTTATACATTTGGATGCCTTAGGCCAAGTACACTTGAAGGTGAAGACCCTCCACACACACTCCACGGTCCAGGATTCAGCCGGACCGTGTTCTGCAACCAGCCTCACATGCACAAGAAGAAGCCTTTGAGATACCGTTCTAACTACGTCTCCACCACTAGGTACAACCTCATAACATTCTTTCCCAAGTCCTTGTACGAACAGTTCCACCGCGCCGCAAATCTCTACTTCTTGGTAGCTGCGATCCTCTCCGTCTTCCCCCTCTCCCCCTTCAACAAATGGAGCATGATCGCTCCCTTGGTGTTCGTCGTTGGCCTCAGCATGATGAAAGAGGCGCTAGAAGACTGGCGTAGGTTCATGCAAGACGTGAAGATCAACGCTAGGAAGACGTGTGTTCATAAGAGTGACGGTGTGTTTCGTCAGAGGAAGTGGAAGAAGGTTAGAGTTGGGGACGTTGTGAAAGTGGAGAAGGACGAGTTCTTCCCTGCTGATTTGCTTCTTCTGTCGTCTAGTTACGAGGATGGGATTTGCTACGTTGAGACTATGAACTTAGATGGTGAGACGAACTTGAAAGTGAAGAGGTCTTTGGAAGTGTCGTTGCCGCTAGATGATGATGAGTCTTTTAAGAACTTCATGGCGACTATAAGATGTGAAGATCCAAACCCAAGTTTATACACCTTCGTTGGGAATCTTGAGTATGAGAGGCAAACGTTTCCTTTGGATCCAAGTCAGATTCTGTTAAGAGACTCAAAGCTTAGGAACACATCTTATGTCTATGGAGTGGTTGTGTTCACAGGTCATGATACTAAAGTAATGCAGAACTCAACAAAGTCACCTTCCAAAAGAAGCAGAATCGAAAGGACAATGGATTACATCATCTACACACTACTTGTGTTACTTATCTTGATCTCTTGCATCAGCTCATCAGGTTTTGCTTGGGAGACAGAGTTCCACATGCCGAAAATGTGGTACCTAAGACCTGATGCCCCTGAGGATCTAACGAACCCTATAAGTCCAGTCTACGCTGGCGTTGTGCATCTCATCACTGCTCTGTTGCTTTACGGATACTTGATTCCGATCTCTCTTTACGTCTCCATAGAAGTTGTCAAAGTCTGGCAAGCAAGTTTCATCAACCAAGACTTGCGCATGTATGATGATGAGAGTGGTGTCCCTGCGCTAGCGCGGACGTCGAATCTCAACGAAGAGCTTGGTCAGGTTCATACTATCCTCTCTGACAAGACAGGGACTTTGACATGTAACCAGATGGATTTCTTGAAATGTTCCATTGCTGGTACTTCTTATGGTGTGCGTTCTAGTGAAGTGGAACTCGCTGCTGCAAAGCAGATGGCTGTGGATCTTGAAGAGCATGGAGAGATAACAAGTAGTACTCCTCAGTCTCAGACTAAAGTTTATGGTACATGGGACAGTAGCCGCACGCATGAGATCGAGGTGGAAAGTGGAGGGGATAGTAACTATAATGACAACAATCCTAGAGTTCCTATAAAGGGGTTTGGTTTTGAGGATAACAGGCTCATGAATGGGAACTGGTTAAGAGAATCACAACCAAATGATATTCTGCAGTTCTTCCGCATATTAGCTATTTGTCACACAGCTATTCCGGAGCTGAACGAGGAGACTGGTAAGTACACTTATGAAGCAGAGTCGCCTGATGAGGCTTCTTTTCTTGCTGCTGCTAGAGAGTTTGGTTTTGAGTTTTGCAAGAGAACTCAGTCAAGTGTGTTTGTTCGTGAGAGGTTCTCTTCTTCAGGGCAAGTAATAGAAAGGTGAGTAAAGTAGAGAGGCTTCATTTTTGACTCTTTTGATTATCATTATAGCTCTACTAAGTACCAGAAACAATGCAGGGAGTATAAAGTTCTTAATCTGTTGGAGTTCACGAGCAAAAGAAAGAGAATGTCAGTGATTGTAAGGGATGAGGAAGGGCAGATCCTTCTACTATGCAAAGGAGCCGACAGGTTAGCATCCAAATTAAACATACATTCTGTTCTTGTCCCTTCACTGTTATAATGTTTTGTCTCCTGTTTATTTTTGCAGCATTATCTTTGATCGGTTGGCGAAGAATGGGAAGACATACTTGGGACCTACCACTAGACATTTAACTGAGTATGGAGAAGCTGGGCTTCGTACACTTGCACTTGCTTACAGAAAGCTTGATGAGGAGGAATATACAGCTTGGAACTCTGAGTTTCTTAAGGCCAAAACTTCAATAGGATCTGATAGAGATGAGCTGCTTGAGAAGGGATCGGATATGATTGAAAAGGAGCTTATCCTTGTAGGTGCTACTGCTGTGGAGGACAAACTCCAGAAAGGGGTATGTATTGTCAAACAGAAACAGTTTTAACATATCTTTATCTTGTTTATCTAAGCTAAAGTTTTCTTGTTTTCATTTGAGTTAGGTTCCTCAATGCATAGATAAACTTGCTCAAGCTGGTCTCAAGCTATGGGTTCTAACTGGGGACAAAATGGAAACAGCAATCAACATTGGGTTAGAATCTCCCTTGAAATGAGATCTGGTATCTGCTTTTTATCTAGTGAGTTGTATGAACAAATTTTACCTTTTTGAACTGCAGATTTGCGTGTAGTTTACTTAGGCAAGGCATGAGACAGATCTGCATAACATCAATAAATCCAGATGGAGAATCCCAAGATTCAAAAAGGGTATGTCAATTGATGATACCTACTGCCAAAACATTGAATGACAATCCCTTCAACTACAGATTTGAAGCTAACTCTGTGTCTAATGTTGATGTGTCAGGCTGTGAAAGAGAACATTTTGAACCAACTCACCAAAGCTGTACAAATGGTGAAGCTAGAGAAGGATCCTCATGCTGCGTTTGCTTTGATCATTGACGGGAAAACGCTAACTTATGCATTGGAAGATGATATGAAGTATCAGTTCTTGGCTTTGGCAGTTGACTGTGCATCAGTTATTTGCTGTCGCGTGTCCCCCAAGCAAAAGGCTTTGGTATGTTTACATCCACCTTGACTATGCAATTCAAACAGCAGGAAAATTCTAATCTCTTTGTTTCGTTTTCTTAAAAAACAAAGGTAACAAGGTTGGTTAAAGAAGGAACCGGAAGAACCACATTGGCCATAGGTGATGGTGCAAATGATGTTGGGATGATTCAAGAAGCTGACATTGGTGTAGGGATTAGTGGCGTTGAAGGCATGCAGGCTGTTATGGCTAGTGATTTTTCCATTGCGCAATTTCGGTTCTTGGAACGATTGCTCGTCGTCCATGGACACTGGTGCTACAAAAGAATAGCTCAAATGGTAATTCTTGTGAGCATTTTTTATTACTTTAGACATGTAGTTTGTTTCTAACGTTAAGCTGTTTTACATCCAGATCTGCTATTTCTTCTACAAGAACATAGCATTCGGTCTCACTCTCTTCTACTTCGAGGCTTTCACCGGATTTTCCGGACAATCAGTGTACAACGACTCCTACTTATTGCTCTTCAACGTTGTCCTTACCTCATTGCCAGTGATTGCCCTTGGAGTCTTTGAACAAGATTTGTCCTCCGAGATCTGCTTACAAGTAAAGCTTTAATAATCATCCTTCAAGAAGTAAAGCTATTTTGAATCTCTTCTCATGACCTTTTCTTGCTTGTGCTTTGTGTAGTTCCCTGCTTTATACCAACAAGGCACAAAGAACCTCTTCTTTGATTGGTCAAGAATAATTGGATGGATGTGCAACGGCGTCTACTCATCGCTTGTCATATTCTTCCTCAACATCGGAATCATTTACTCACAAGCTTTCAGAGCAGGTGGCCAAACAGCTGACATGGATGCTGTCGGCACAACAATGTTCACTTGCATCATATGGGCAGTCAATGTCCAGATCGCATTAACCATGTCCCATTTTACTTGGATCCAGCACGTTTTCATCTGGGGAAGCATCGGTTTGTGGTATCTCTTCCTAGCACTCTACGGGATGATGCCTCCAAGCTCTCTGGAAACATTTACATGATTCTTGATGAGATTCTTGCTCCTGCGCCTATCTACTGGATGGCTACATTGTTGGTCACGGTAGCTACAGTTCTTCCTTACGTAGCGCACATTGCTTTCCAGAGATTCTTGAATCCGTTGGATCATCATATCATCCAAGAGATCAAGTACTACAAAAGAGATGTCGAGGACGCGAGATTGTGGACCAGAGAGCGTACTAAAGCGAGAGAGAAGACAAAGATTGGGTTCACAGCTAGAGTGGACGCAAAGATCAGGCATCTACGGTCCAAACTGAACAAGAAACAGTCGAATCTGTCACATTTTTCAGCTCAAGATACAATGTCACCTAGATCGTTGTAACCTGTCCTGTATAGGTCCCAATTCTCTGATGCATCAGACTTTTGGAGACAGGTCTTAGAGTGAGATCAGTATGTAAAGAGTAGTAGCTGATGTTTTTTTCTTCTTCTATTTGTTGGCTTCTCATTTTTTTTATTAACATGCTTTGTTTCTTTTGTATACTATACGTAGGGTCTGTTTATACTTAGGAGTTGGTACAGAATGGCAAAAACATAACAAAGCATCTTCCTTTGTGCCTCTTCTGTTCCTCTCTCTAATCATTATGATTTTATTTAGGAGTTGGTGCATATTATGATTTTATATACATAATATATAATGGCTGCTTAACAATGTCTCATGTCCTCATCCTCTTAGATCTAGATCTGGACATTCGAGTATCTGTTTGTTTGATTTTTTTGGATTTCATATTTTTGGATCTAGTTTTATAGTCCTCATTCAAATTTTATGTGTTTGGATCGGGTTCGGTTAAAAATATATGTTCGAATAAATCTTGTAATTTCTCTGTAGCTTATTGGTTAAGGTTTAAAGACTTTTACATCCAGGTTCGAATTTCAAACTAGAGGAATTTCAAACTAGAAGTTTCAATTCCTGGAAAAAGCAATTTATGAAACAATTATGCACTATGAAAGTAAAAATTTATAAGAGATCTTCAACATGGTGCAAGTAAATTTGGTCATGCGTGGATCTTCATAAGGACAGTTTATGTGATGCAGTTAGGTGTAAATCTTCATAAAGTAGGTAGTATTGTCGGTTGTCGTCTATGTAATATATCTCATAATTGTAATATCATAATAAATCATCGTTTAAAAAGAAAAGTAATAATATTTTATACTTATTTTGTGATCAAAATAAACATGAAATTGAAATTATTTATTTATGTCTCAAATATTATCTCGAAAGTACTAATTTGGATATTGAGGTTCCGCTTTTTATTTTAAGATTTTTGTATTTTTCGATATCCATTCGAGTTCGGATATGGTTCAAATCATTACCATCGTACAAATCTGTTCAGGTACCTTATAAATGAGATTGGATAATTCATGGTTTTTGGTTCGAAACACTGTTGATTTACAACTGCCTTATGCCTAACCCATCCATGAATCTGGCTTATTTTATGTAAAGAGTTGTTGCGTGTTTTGATACTTTTAACATTGTCCCAGGTTAGAGAAGTGAGAGATTAGTTGGCGGCGAATACAATAATTCATGTTACCATCTATATATATTATTAATAAATGGGCCGATAAATACACAATATGGGCCAGCCCCGCCCATAGAAAGCTTATCCAACAACTCCACAATAATAATAATAGTAGCCTTGATTTTGCTTTTTAAAGTGCTTTAGGCATCTCTGAGTCTATCCCTTCCCTTTGGGATTATTATTTATTTCGCCGCGTGGATAGATGTCGCCGCTCTTTCGCCGGAAGTCAATCGGAATCCACCGCTACTCTTAACTTCAATCCCTTTGATTTTCTCTTTCTTCTGCTAACTCTTCAGATATCCTGCTTCAGTCTCGTCCTGGGTTTCTAGATTTTTTTTTTCGGTGAAAAGGTGAAAGCTTTTTAGTAATCGGGGATTCTGTTAGCTTAGAGGTTAGGTTTATAGGGTTTTAATCAGCTTTCGATTTGATGGAGCCGCGAGTCGGAAACAAGTTTCGGCTCGGGAGGAAGATCGGTAGTGGATCATTTGGAGAGATCTATCTTGGTATGCTCTTAATCGCTCAGTTGAGTATAGATTACTGTTTAAATTAAATGGATTTGAATTGGATATGGCGTTTTGTTTAGGTACGAATATACAGACGAATGAAGAAGTTGCCATTAAGCTTGTAAGTTTTCGTTTTACAAATTGAATCTTTTTTTTAATAGTAGCATTTTGATTGTCTAATGACTTAGAGAGAAGCTAGTTTTTGGGAATGTGAGATCTGTTATTACGTTTGGTACTTGTGGAGATCTATACTCGTTAAATAATGAATTGAACTTTCTCGGAACTTGGAATTTAAAAGCTGTGATTTTTGTGTGTGTTTAAGGTCTTTCGTTATTGCTTGGTCTTTCTAGGCTTGTAGCTTCTTCTTCTTTTTATCTGTTTAAGAGGTTGTTCAGATTCGATTGCAATAAAAAAAAAAGACACATTGTGTTTAGACGGAAATGGATATAATATGTTTCATAGGCTTATTATATACAGGTATAAGGCAGTTACTGCTTTCTGTATTCTGCATTCTAGTAATTTAACTGACTTTCTTCCTTTTCCTTCATTTTGATTTTCGGTGACTACTTCTATTCAGTACTCAACTCAATTAATTCAATGCTTTTGGTGGTGATAAGATTCTTTCTAGTTTTGAATCTGGATTCAACCTGACTTCTTCTTTTATAAGAACTGAGAGTTATTATTATCGATTCTTGGGATAATATTGTAATTAATGCTGAACAAGCTCTTAGTGTGAACGACAACATTACCTGCAACTGGGTGGGCCCTACATTTTGAAATTTTTTAGATGTTTGTTGTGTTGTGTGGCCTAAAGATGGAGAATTATAGGGCTGACAGCTACTCATATTATTGTTTTGAACGTTGGTTGTCTGTTATCAATCTACTCATATTTTTTGTCTGCTTGTACTGGTTCTGACTGTTAATGATATTCAATCAAATCCTATTGTTTGTTTTCATATTTCATTGTTGTTTTGAAAATGTGACAGATTTATCTTTGTCTGTCTGTTATGTTTGCTGCATATGTTTTGACGGCTTCCCTTTTTCTTCTTTCAGGAAAATGTGAAAACTAAGCATCCTCAGTTGTTGTATGAATCAAAATTGTATAAAGTATTACAAGGAGGAAGTAAGCACCTAGTTTTGTACTTGTTTATACTTCAGTTTGTGATTTCTGCTTTCTTATCCAGAGACGTTACTTTCCTTTCCTTGATTCTAGCCGGAGTTCCAAACGTTAAATGGTATGGTACTGAAGGGGACTATAACGTCCTTGTGATAGACTTGTTGGGTCCTAGCCTTGAAGATCTATTCAACTTCTGTAGTAGGAAACTCTCACTTAAGACTGTACTAATGCTTGCAGATCAAATGGTAGGATACCTTGTATTGCCTGAAAACTATTCTATATTGAATAGTGATTGCCAAAATACTTAGGATATTTTTTCCTCTTTTGTCAGATCAATCGCATTGAATTTGTTCATCAGAAGTCATTTCTACACCGGGACATAAAGCCTGACAACTTTCTGATGGGTCTCGGAAGGCGCGCAAATCAGGTAGCGATGAAATGGGTTGTTTGTACGCTTTCTACTCTCCTTAACTATCTGCGAAACGAATTGTTGGCCGAATACAGGTATATGTCATCGACTTTGGCCTGGCAAAGAAGTATCGAGACTCAAATAATCAGCATATTCCGTATAGGTTGGCCACAGCTCTGTGATTTTCCTTGTCGAGAATGTGCTTTTGTTACTTATATGCTCACAGTATTAGACTAGAAATGCTGGATTACAAGAATAGTGATTTGAGCTAGTGCGAGAGTTTGCTTTAATTTTCTACTAGACTGTGTTCTCTGACTTAAGGTTCTTCTATGTATACATCACTGTGAAAAGGTGCAATCTTCGTATATGCTTACAATAGGAACTGCAATGTGCCAGTGTGCCCGTATTTGCAGTATATGATGTATCAGCTTAGAAACTACATTCTTAATTCTTGTCTATCGCAGGGAAAACAAAAATTTGACTGGAACTGCTAGGTATGCCAGCATGAACACTCACCTTGGCATAGGTACACCAGTTCATTTAGTTTCCAACTTTCTTATTATTTAAAAACGTAGTTCTGAAAAGCAATGGTCGTTTATATGACAGAGCAAAGTCGTAGAGATGATTTGGAGTCGCTTGGATTTGTTCTCATGTACTTCTTAAAAGGAAGGTACGAACCACTCTTATCTTCAATGTTGGCATGTTTCCATTGGTTCTAAAAGGGCTGTCTTTGGCTTACTTACCCAATTAAATGCAGTCTTCCTTGGCAAGGACTGAAAGCTGGCAATAAGAAGCAAAAGTATGAGAGAATCAGCGAAAAGAAAGTATCGACATCTATTGAGGTATACATATCACCTAAGACCTGTGCTGGAGATACTTGTGTTCAAAAACTGATTAATTATACCTTTTCTTATTTTAGTCTTTGTGCCGAGGATATCCATCTGAATTTGCTTCTTACTTCCATTATTGCCGTTCCCTGAGATTCGACGACAAGCCAGACTATGCCTACCTGAAACGTCTTTTCCGTGACCTGTTTATTCGCGAAGGTCTGGTCCCATCATCACTTTTGTTAATTCTAGTCTGATGAAGCAAATATAACTTGAACCAATTAAGTAACATGCTGATTTAGAGATGTGTTGTCGTCTGCTCATATTTTAGGCTTCCAGTTTGATTATGTATTTGATTGGACGATCTTGAAGTATCAGCAATCACAGATTTCTACTCCGCCTCCCCGTCCCCATGTAAGAGTCATGGCTTTTTCTTTTTCATATTTCATCTATCTTTACTTCATTTCTGCTGATGAACATAGCTTTCTTGCAGGGCGCTGGAGTTGGTCCAAGCTCTGGCTTACCCCCTGCTATTGCTAGTGCTGAGAGGCCATCAGGTTGTTCTATCTGTCTTGATCTTGAGTATAGTTTATTTTCCATGTATGATTAGGCATTTAACTTCGTTCCTCTGTTCTACAGCGATATGACTTATGTGTTCATTGGTTCAACTGCAGGAGGCGAGGAAGCTAGACCTTCTAGTTGGTTATTAGGAAACCCTAGACGAAGTTCTGGACATATTTTTAACTCAGGAAGCGTAGCTAAACAAAAGGCACCAGTTTCAAGTGATCCTGCAATATCTAAAGATGTAGTGGTGAGTACATAAAGTTTCTTCCTAAAAGTCTTTAGCAGAGTGTTGTCGAAACATGATCCATTGTATTTATTGTTCGTTGTATAAATGGTAACTGAATTGTTTTGCTTGTGACAGTTATCTAGCTCGAGCTTTCTCCGCGCAACTGGATCATCAAGACGTGCTGCTGTCTCCAGTAGTCGCGAGGCTGCAGTTCCTGGAACTGATTCTGAGCCATCAAAACCTCAAAACATTGAAGCTGGATCAAGCTCCAACCCAAAGATCCATGGTGGTCGAAGCTCACCTATCGTCTCATCTGATAACAAGCAGCTATCATCTCCTTCAAGGGGAAATACTTCAGTCATGAAAAACTATGAGTCCAACCTTAAAGGGATCGAGAGTCTGCATTTTTAGTCTCTGCTGGGGATCACTGAACCAGTGAATGATCGTTAAAACTCGACCCAGGACAAGTGTAAATTAAAAGACAACAGAAAACCTTTCTGAGGCTCTCCCCATGTATTACGTGCATTTGTGTGTGCAGGAGAGAGACTACTTGTGCTGCTTGTAAGCACTCTCAAATAACAAAGATAAAGAAAAGACTCTGAAGAAGTGATTCCAGAGAAACACAAATTCAAAATAGGGTGAGATCAAGGAGTCTAAAGGACTTAATACTTTTAGTCCTCATTTGACGTTTTTTAATGTCTGCTGTGTTGTTTCTCGTTTGGTATTTCAAAGTTAAAATTCTTTCGTCTCAAAGAGAGATTTGAAGTGTCGGCACAAAAAAGGCACAGAAGAAAGGGTGGGTGTTTCTTATGTTTTCATCTTTCTCGTGTTACAAGTACAACACATCATATTGCGAAGGTAAATGGTAATTATTCTGTGGGTAAAAAGTGAAAGATGTACGTAAGCAATAATTGTACTGTTTTAACTTGATATGAGAGATTCTTAAATTATATGTCAAGTTGCAACCTGAGAGAACCTGAGAGTTGCATGTTATGTCATATATAAAAATCCTTCATGTCTTTGCAAGAAGTATATTGTGGATGCAATTAAAGCATAAATCATGGTAACTATCAATTTATCATGGCTTATATGATTCACCCTAAATCTTTTATTGTTTCAAACAACCATAACATTCAGTTACTAACAGCGAAATCTAACAGAGAATTTTTAAGTACTTGCCACTCGGTTTACAACTGAAACGATGAACATACCAGATACTACTTGTTTGCCTTGTGTCTCTCGCTCTTAATTAAACATGATTATTGCGTGACTAAGATAAAGTTCCTGAAATCAGATATCGTACGTGATTACTAGTTTTTCCCTTTTGCAGAATATCTGTATCAGATCACCACAAACCATAGACAGCATTAGAACAAGTCTCCTTGAACCATTTGAAGCTCTTTTTCATAGACCCCTTCACTTTCCCTTCAACACCATACACATTATAAGCAGCCACTCTCTTCTTCCTCTGAATCTCTGCCTCACTCAAACCCTTGTACCCTTTCTTCGCCTTACTATTCCTTCTCTTCGATCTGGGACTGTCTCTCACTGTTGTTGGATTCTTGTATGGACTATAAGTTGATGTGCTGTAAGATCTCAGCATCACTGGAGGCAGCTGGTTTGTTGGGTGGCTTGGTGCTGCTTCTCCATCACTAGTTAAGCAATGGTACTTGTTGGTGATGCTGCTTCTTCCTATGATCTCTTCCCTGCATGACTTGGATCTGAACATCTCTTCACTTGCAACAACCTCAAGAAACTGTCTCTCCTTTTAGGAAAAGAGGAGAGTAGATTTTTGGCTTTTATTACCAACCTCTTTCTCTTCTGCTTTTTGTCTCTTATATAAACTTGTAACATTTTTGGCATTATGTATTGTATATAATCATAAAGTATTATTATATATTCATTTTTAGTCTAGTAATTACAATTTACAACCTCAACATCTGTGAACGAAGGTTCTTGGTCATTGGTTTAGATGAGATAAGTTTTTGTCGTTTACTAAATTAATTTAAAACATTATTATAGAGAGTACCTCGTATGATTTATTCTTCCTAAAAAAATTTTGCAAGATCTCAATGTCCTTTGGATTTTACACATGGCCGCTGCTTCTTACTTTATGAGTTCAAGAGAGTTTTGGGGGCTTGTACCAATTCCAAATAGTTAAATACTTTGTTCATTCACTTTGGCCAAACTAAATCAACAAATAAAAGAAGATTTTGATTTGTATATTTATTTCACAAGAAAGAGAGCAAAACATCATAAGATCAATAGACCAAATGCAAAACAAAAACCTAACCATTGTGGAAGCTCATTAGTCCAATGATTTGACTAAATGATCAGTAATTGTTATATATCAAAAGTACAGAGAATGCAATGCAAATTGAACCGTTATACATAGATCTTCCTAAACGGTGTCCATAGAGGTGAAATTAGAACCTGTACATAATTTCCATAAGAAATGGAAGATTGTTCATTATGTAATAATTCTCATAATTTGTAAAAGGTAATAAATTATTGTTCTTGATCCAACCATCTATAACAATTATCTATGAAATGGTGAAATACTAGAAAATAAGTAACCTTTCCAGTCACAAACTATCCTTGTGAGTCACGTTAACAAGAAAGTCATAACATTAAACAGAAAATCTTGAGTGCCAACAAAACAAAAGAAGTCATGAGATTGAGCTTTCATCTCATTTTGCCAAAAGAAGGAGGGTAAAATCAGCAATTACTAGGTAAGAAAAAAGAAAGAAATTACCAAGCCGCCGCAACAGTAAAGACAGACTCAGAGAAGATCAGCAACATTGCTAGGCAACTCCTCAACGACCACATTGTAAAACTTCTGAATATCAGACAGCATCCTCTCATCATCCGTCGTCATGAAGTTAATCGCCACTCCCTTTCTCCCAAACCTCCCACTTCTTCCGATACGGTGAAGGTAATTCTCCGGTTGCGTTGGCAGGTCAAAGTTAATGACCAGAGAGACTTGCTGAACATCTATACCACGTGCAAGAAGATCAGTAGTTATGAGGACACGTGAAGAACCAGAGCGGAACTCGCGCATGATGATGTCTCTCGTGTTCTGGTCCATGTCTCCGTGCGTTGCCGACACCGTGTGGTCACGGCTTCTCATTTTATCCGTTAACCAATCAACCTTACGCCTTGTGTTCACAAAGATGACGCTCTGAGTGATGGCTAGCGTCTCGTAGAGATCGCAGAGTGTCTCCAGCTTCCATTCTTCCTTGTCAACGTTGACGTAAAACTGTTTGATACCTTCGAGAGTCAGCTCGTCACGCTTGACAAGGATCCTCACGGGTTTGCTCATGAACTTCCTAGTGATCTCAAGAGCTTCAGGCGGCATGGTGGCAGAGAAAACACCGACCTGAACTTTAGAAGGAAGAAGCTGGAAGATGTCGTATATCTGATCCTTGAAACCACGAGAGAGCATCTCATCAGCTTCATCGAGAACAAACATCTTGATGGCGTCAGCGCGGAGATATTGCCTACGCAACATGTCAAAGACACGGCCAGGTGTACCAACAACAACAGCCATGTTCTTTTATTTGCCGCTGCGTCTAGCTGTTGCGGCAAAGAATAACACTTCGATGGAGAGGAGATAAACGATTTTCAAAATGAATTTAATTATCACCGCTCGCCGCAGCGACTGAAAAAGGAGACGCGGCTGCCGCTCATATTTACAGCATCGGAGTCAGTTATTGTTTTTAGCCGCTGCGTCTGAAAAAGTAAGTTCGTGTTCTCTCACCGGCGTTGTATTTCCAACGGTAAAGGCGTAATTTTCGGTCGCAGCCGTTGACGCCAGCATTTGCTAAAAGAACATGGCTAACATGGACACCAGACTGGAGAATGCGTTGATCGTCACGCACGCTTGTTCCGCCGACGCAAGCGTGAACCTTGACGCCGAGGTAGTCACCAAGAGCCCTCATGACCTTCTCGATCTGCTGAGCTAGCTCCCTGGTCGGAGCTAAAAGAAGAGCTTGGCACTGAACAAAAGTGTAGTCAAGCTGCTGCAGAACGCCGGAGCAGAAGGTGGCGGTCTTGCCGGTCCCAGACTGAGCTTGTTGGATCACATCAAGACCCTTGCAGAATGGGATGATTCCTCTCTGCTGAATAGCAGAAGGCTTCTCAAAACCTAGAACAAGGGAACAACATTACAGAACCACAATGAGTTTGTCTGAAGAGTGACATTAAGCTAAAAGAAACTAATAGATACAATGAAGGTATAGGAATGTGGTTATCTAACGTACCGTAGGCATAGATACCCCTGAGAAGATCAGATCTGAGTTCCATGGAATCAAAGCTATCGCAGACTTCGTCATAGGTGGTGTAAAAAGTTTCCTGTCCTTCCTCACCGAGTCTGCAAAAAACATCATACAATTTAGTAGAAAATTTGGTTACGGTGGTGATTGAGAGATTGGATAGTAGATGAGACAACTTACATAGCATTCATCTTAGAATCAAACTGACGAGGATCATATTGGGTTCCTTCAGTTGCCATTCCTGCCATGACTAGAGAAAAACAAAACCCACATTGTAACAAAAAAAATCAACCAAAGAAACCAAAAATCCTTGTCTTAGATCCCAAAACAAGAAGAAGCGAAAGCAGAGTCATATCAAACATAAAAAGCTAAGATTAAGACTTTGAACCTAATCTTCGTAATGTCGATTCAATAATCCAAAGTAAACCGAAACACAGAACAAGTCACACTGATAAATCTACATTGTGTACATTCATATGACAACAACAAAAAAAAGAATGAAGCAGGAACAAAACGTGTGTATCCATCCACTAAGGCACAACGAGAATCCAAAACATAAATCATATAAATGTACAGATAGAGAGAGTTTCAAACAAACCTGATATTAGCAAACAAAAGAAGAGAGACGAAAGATTCAAAGAACAAAAACTCCTCGGATCTGCGCCGTGGAGTTGAAGAAGAAAACTGTCGATGATGACTGCTTTATATAGCTCCTCCCGTTTTTCCTTTTATTTTTCAATTTACTTTTTTTTTTTTTAAATCTTTTCGGTTTGCTTAGTAGGAAAAGGAAAACAGAACATTAAATATCTTCTTTTCCGATTTTACCCTCTCAACTGTTCATACATTACTACCGACTTTTTCTCTCTGTTTCTTTTCAGACATTAGCCGGGTCCCACTTAGAATCTTTTTTTTTATTCGAATAAATTTACTTTGCTCCAAAAAAAAAAGAAAAAGTAAACTCTATTCGAAAATAAGAATCCATACGAGAGCAATCTCTCACTGATAGTATGTTGATGTTAAGACTTAAGAGACGCCTCTGAAATTACTCACAGAGCCAGAGTCACCGCTTCGTTAATTGACTCTTCTTCTTTTTTTTTCATATATATCAACAACTAAAGAAAGTCTTCAACTCTGGTCTGAAGAGAGTGTAGTCAACCTGAGGATGAATGTAGACACTGATGAGCTCGATGATATCTCCCCATAGCCTTTAAGCCAATACCACAACCTCGCCACGACAACCTACACAACAACATATAGTTTTTTTTTTAGCTTGATTCTCATGCGAAGGAAAGAATGAGAAAATTAGGGGGAAAGTCTCGGTTCTTTTACATTGTTCATGCATCTCTTTAGCTAACTCCAGCAGAAGATCCGTTTCATCTGCAAGTTTAGTCGTCTTCTCCAAATCTTCCACTGCTACTTTGGCAACGTTTATTTTATTCTCTGCCTCTACAACTTTACAGGCTGCTGTTATTGCTGCTTCGTCTATCATCTGTTGTGAAACTGAAGGGGGTTGATTGTATGATTGCCGGGGTTTTACGTTTGTCTCCTTAAGTTTTGGGGTAGGTGTTGTTCTTGTTGCATCCGATCCATCTGGTAGCTTGTAGAAGTTCAGTAACTGTTGAGGGTTGGAATTAAACAAGACATGTGTTAGACATGGCATGAAAAAAAAACAAGGCTTTAAAGAAACATGATGAAGCGGGATTTTTAAATATATAACATTAGATCAAGAAGCTTGAACACATGCATTTGTTTACTCAATTGGCTCAGACAGAAATGGAGATCATTCATTCATGAAGATGGTTTTGCGAGTGAATTTTAATAAAAAAAAAAGTGGCAGAGAAGAAAGAAAGGCGTGCTTCAAGACTTACAGGTTTTGAGTTGCTAACCTTTGAAAGTTTCCCCTGAGCTGCGAGCCTCCTCAGTCTTGAACTAAGGACTCTTCTAAAAGTTGGCGGCACTTCATGCCTTGGCTGTTTTTTTTCACAGTAAACCACAAGGTCCGTTAGGAAAGGTTGTAGCAACTAGGGATAAAAATAATAATAACAGAGAGTGACCCCAACTTAGGTATAATCAAGATAACTACAACGTTTCTTCAGATAGGCATAGTGAACAGCTTCCTACCTCATGAGTCATGCATGATAAAGCAAATACTGTTGTTATATGCATGAAAACATCAGTAACAAGTGGCAGATGGAGACTAAGGAATAGATCTACATCGATTCACAGACAAAAGGGAGTAATGTATCATGACCGATATGCTGAAACTTACATGTAGACCTCAAGTACAACAAGCCAGTTGCAGATCGATGTATATACAGTTTACAATGTGAAAACAACTTAACTACCCTCCCCTATATGCAGATGATGAGTCTCCACCAATGTTTATTAGTTGAATTAAACAAGCACAACAAACTTCTGATCAATGCAAAAAAAAGAAGAGCAAAGAGAAACTTGTCTCTAACCTCGATGAAGCTGAAGATGGAACCGACATCAGATCCATTAGCATCCGCTAACTCAGAGATAGCTTCAAATATCATCGCGTCATACCTGAAAATAGCAACTCATCAGACGTTTAGGATTGATAGGGTATCATCCTCTCTGAAACAAAGACAGACAGACAGACCTGGGAGCGTTCTTGTTATCCACCACAAAGTTATCAACGCTGAAATCAGAAGAAGCACTGCGTGGAAGGGAAGTAGCTGGCGAGGAGGATGAAGAGTTAGCAAAAAGAGGTGGAGTAGAGGTAGCAGCAGTAGGTGCAACTGAAGACACAGTAACGCCTTCGTCTTTGACTTTTGTCGTTGTTCTCGCCTTATCCTTTACGCATTGAGTACCGGGAGCAACACACAAGTTACGCCACTTATCCTAACAAAGCATTGAAGAAACACACACATAAACTCAAGATTCTTGTTCACAAACAGCTCACCAAGTAAAAAAAGAGAAACGCCATAGTCTTTGAAACAGAGACATAACATTCTTGTTCATAACAGATCACTACCAAGTTGAAAGTAAAAAGCCATTGCACATCTTCTAATCAAGAAAAGGGAATAAACAAAGGAATTGAAAGTAATGTTCTTTTCCACCTCAAAACTCCATCTTCTACTCAATCAAGATTGCATTAGAATCAATCTGAATGTGGTGAAAAAAGAAAGAAAGGAAGGCACCTTGAGGTCGATGTTGGAGCGATTGCTGAGCTGATCGGCGAACTCGGGATCACGGAGAATGTTCTTCCACTTGCCGGGGCCGTGCTTTTCAATTCCGGCGCGCAACGCCTCCTCTTCATCCCCCGTCCATTTCAATTTCTGGTTTCCCATTTTACCCCTCTGATTCCGCACAACGTCTCGTCGCCGTAACCTTCGCCGGCTATTTCGGCTCTTTGGCTCGAGATCCCTCTCAGGAGGAATCAGCCTATTTTTCTAGACTTGGGGGGAGGTTAGGGCTTTGCAAGATTCTGAACCGAACCAAATCTGGAACATTTTATGAAACTGAATTTACTAAAATTAGCGTTATAAACCAAAATTTATTTTATTCTATCCATTTTTCATAATAAAATATCTTGTCATGAGTTCATTCATATATAAAGACATAATTAAACAAATTAATATGTTTATTCTATGTGTACAACATAGGAAACAAAGAAGTAATATTTTCGTTTGACTATTAATATATCTAAATGTATATGTTAAATATAATTTTTTATTTTATTTTCGTTATAATTTTATCTCTAAAACTTGTTAAAACTAAACCAAACCAATATGAAATTTGACCAAAGGATATGAACTTTTGGAACTTAAAAATCTAAACGAATCGAGCGTAATTGTTGTATGTTAATTTGTCATATACATATTGAATTGTTCAATGTAAAAACGTTGACAAAAAAAAATTGTTAAAACTTAAATTGGTTATATTTGTACAAAATAAAAAACATATGGGTCAAATTAGAGATATCAGTATCCACAGCTTGTGGCAAGCGGAAAGCCACAAACGAAGCAAACCTCTGGGTCTAATTGGTAAAACAAAGAACTATAGGGCCGAATTCGAATTATAACAAACACCAAAGCGAACCTGGAAACAACTGGAACGAACGAGTCTGTTCTTTGACACAAAACACTAACAAAATAGTTTACTTTAATAAGTTAAAAACCCTAAAACACTCTTTTTAACTTTCATTTCTATTTTCGCACAACACAACACATCGGAGAGAGAGAGAGAAAGCAAAGGCAAAGCTAAACATCACACATTTCTCCGATGGCGGCGGCGGCGAACAACAACAACAGATCCGATCACGACTCAGACGACGGCAACACACGTCTCTACAACCCTTACCAAAACTTCGAGGTCCCGATAAAGTCTCAGTACCTCTACAAGCTCCCCACCTCCCCTGAGTACCTCTTCACGGAGGAGTCTCTCAAGCAGCGCCGTTCCTGGGGCGAGAACCTCACCTTCTACACCGGCACCGCTTACCTCGGCGGCTCCCTCGCCGGCGCCACCGTCGGGATCTTCTCGGGAGTCAAGAACTTCGAATCTGGCGACACGACTAAGCTGAAGATCAACAGGATCCTCAACTCCTCTGGTCACACGGGTAGGACGTGGGGTAATAGGGTCGGGATCATCGGGTTGATGTACGCTGGGATCGAGAGTGGTGTCGTGGCTGCGATGGATAGGGATGATGTTTGGACTAGCGTCGTGGCTGGTCTTGGGACCGGAGCTGTTTTTAGAGCGGCGCGTGGGGTGAGATCCGCGGCTGTGGCGGGGGCTCTCGGTGGTTTGGCGGCTGGGGCTGTGGTTGCAGGGAAGCAAGTTGTGAAGCGGTATGTGCCCATATGAAGAAGAAGAAGAAGAGATGGTTGCTTTTGAAATTTTTGATAGGGAGAGAGAGATGTTCCATTTGATGTCTTTGGAATCATAAGAAAAATGAACACTTTGAATAACAGAACCTGCAAAGTGCAAACCTTTTTTTGATTTATATATACTATTAAGAATCGTATTGGTTCTTGATGGTAGTTTCTGATATAAGTTACTCTTCTTTGCGTATTGCTAATGTTTGATCTATGTGTTGTATTAGTCTTGAAATGAATCTCTTTTCTTTTGTCAACTTCTTGCCTCTTATTATTGTCCTGGTCCTTATTGTTCCCTATTGTTCACTGTATTGACTCTTGATAATGCAATTGAATTGTGGATAATGAGAAGTATAAAGGATAGTGATCCTCAAAGATTGTGTATTTATGTTCCTCTCCTTTTTTTTTTCACTGGACTGTCTTCTGCTCTTAAGCATTCTCCCCGGGAGATCTAGCAAGTAATGATGTGGGATCCCTGGATCAGTCATAAAGTCTGTTTTGTGGCAGCAGCTGTGTTGCTAATTGCATTTCAGACAAGTGTTATCTTAGTGTTACTGCCTCTTTTTGCATTACTTCTTACACATTATGTAAAACAACCAATGTCCTCAAATATACTCCAAAAAGTCTTAAAATTTCAATTTTCTGAAGTTGCTTATAAAAGATCTTCTGTTACAGAAGATCAATGTTCCTGTCAGACGAACTTCCAATAATAAACAGATCTTCTTTAAGAAGTGTTAAATTTCACATGACTTGGACTATAAAATTATGTTACATATACATTTATGGGAGATCATCACCCAACTGGGCTTTGGAAGGGGCACAACTCATAAAAGACCAACGAGTGCCTTTGTACTGGCTGCTTCTATTTGATCTTGGAGGTCGTCTACTTCTTCTTGGTACTGAATGACTACGCGTCTTTAACTGATCAAGCTCGTCCTGGTTCTCAGGTACTCCCAAAGTTGGCTTCCTGCTAATCTACGTCCATGTTTTCATTTCTGTTAATACTCAATATCGGATTTTCTCATTCCATCCTCTTTCTACATGGCAGAAACATTAGTTCATGAACTGTTAACATATCTAAAACCCTATTGCATGTGTGCAGAACAAAAAGGTTTGATTAACTAAAGTCTAGATTCTAGCAGTTTCCAGTTAGTTTACCCTCAAGCAGAATGGTTCTAAGAAACTAACCTGAGAGGAAGGAACCGGATCTGAATAGTTAGATTGTGACACATGAGATGTTCTGTTCTGGATACGTTCATGATCCTCTATTGCAAACTCTCTTAGCCTGTTCAGAGCCGGTAACACTACTGAAGCAAGATCAGGCCTATCTCTTTTCCTCAACTCACAGCACTGTAAAGCCAATTTAGCCAACTCCAGAGTCTCTTCTTCAGGCCATTCTGATACTGTTGGATCCAAAAGTTCTCTGAGCTTGTTGTTTTCAACCGCCATCTCTACTTTGTGGCCTAACCCCATTGCTGGCATGGCTGTTATGATTTGCAGAAGCACTACACCAAAAGAGTACAGATCAGATTTCACTCCAAGCAATCCGGTTTGCTGATACTCAGGGTCGATGTAACAAAATGTACCTGAAGGGAAAACAAACATCAACACTGTGGTTCGGTTCCATGTTAAGAGATGGAAGTTTAGTTTAGATTCTTACCGGCTGCAGAGGTCATGTGATAGTTACTATAGCTATCAGCCACAGAGGAAGGTACTAGGCGAGCTAGACCGACGTCACTGATTTTGCTAGTGAAATATCTGTCGAGTAGAATGTTTGCTGGCTTCAGATCACGATGAACCAATGGCTCAGGCTTCGCGTGGTGAAGGAAAAGAAGCCCTGTGGCGATCTCAGCAGCGATTCTGAACCTTGATCTCCACGAAAGTGGAGGTGTATTGTCTTTGCAGAAGAGACGATCTTCAAGCGTTCCATTTTCCATGTACTCGTAGACAAGACACCCATACTCAGGACATGCACCGAGGAGGATCACCATATTAGGATGCCTCATGCTACTCAGAACCTCAACCTCTTGTTGGAACTGTTTAAGGCCTTGTGTGATACCAGACTTCAAGATTTTAATGGCGACGGGAGTGTAATCAAGGACAGCCTTGTACACAGGTCCATACCCTCCTTCACCAATCTTTAAAGCATCTGAAAAGCCACTGGTAGCACCTTCAACATCTTTGATACTGTAACGTCTGTAAGAGACGTGACTGGCCATTCTTTGTTTCTCCAACTTGGCTTGCATCTCGAGTAGTCTTCTCCTTTGGCTCTCCATTTTCGCTAACTGCTTTGCGATTTCAGCTGCTTGGATTGCTGAAAGCCTTTTCTGGTTCTCCTCAGACAATGCCCTAGGCAGCTCTATTGCTTGGTTGTCTCTAGGTAGTTGATGTTCTTGAGACTAACATAATGCAATATCTGGTTAGTTATTCATCCACCAAGAATCTAGAGGAAACAACATTGTCAGCACAATGGAGACAGGGTAAGAAACAGCTTACGCTTTCTTTGTTGTGTGAGGGATTAAACTGCTTCAGTTCTCGTCTCAATCTCCTCACTTCTGCTTCGAGATTTTGATTCTGTTCAAAGAAATAACATGGCATAGAACATACACCATGTCAAATAGCATGTTGACAGTCAAGATCTTCATGTTCTTAAACATATTACCTGTTGTTCCATGAAAGTTACCGCATGTGGACTCTCCTGTGCATCAGTCATCATATCATCAAGAAAATGTCAGAACATAGTAAGAAACTGAAAAGTTCAGAAACTTCTGTTCAAATGTGATGAGACTAACCGTGGATGTTGAAGAGACGGAGCTTCCATTGGTAGTGGAACTTTGAGATATGGTGTAAGAAGTCTCACTTGATACCATTCCATAACTTCCATTGTCAGTGTCTGACTGAGAAAATTCACTCAGAGTTTGCTGTGATGAGAGGCGAGGAGGTGAACTGGTTTGGGAGAAATCTGACATGGGTTTGCTGTGTTGTGTAGATACAAATGATTCTCTGTAAAAAAATGTAAACCAAACAAGACACTGTTGAAAAGACATTCCCTAACTTAGATAGTGGTTGGAAGAGAGTTGAGAACTTACCTCTCTGAATCACTTGAATAGCTTGAGCTCGTTGGTTCGTGATTGTACAACAAAGTAGAGAGACTTTGTTGTATGGGGTGATGCTGCTTCAGAGCCTGACTTGCGGATTTGCTTTTTAGCAGCTTACCTTTTGACACAACAAAGACTGCACAAGTCTCTGGAGACGTTTTAAGCAAAGTGGTGGGCACATCTGGACTCATAAACTTCCTGATCACAGAGAGGGGACTAATGTTAGTATTCATATACAACCAAAGTTGATATCATTGAGCATGAGAATCAAGAGACTTGAAGAAGGCATTGTGAGCAGAGGCGCCAACGACGATATTTGAAATGGAATTTTTGGTGATGTAGTTGACAATAGCATTGGAGATGTCAATGTCTCTAAGAAGAACCTCCTTGGGGATAATCTGAACAAGCGGTTTGGTGTAATAAGTAATGATTCATAAGCAGTTTTGTAGCAATAAAGGAGATTGAGATATGATCACTAACTCCTTTTCGAGAGCAGAATCCTCTGAAAGGGAGAAAGAACTGATGCCCTTCGTCTCCATTGTCATGTTGTAAATGTTGTGCTCCTGTGTTTCTATCTGCAAGATAGATGACCTCATTAGAGACTTCTCTGACATTGTTGTTTTTGATGTTAAGAGGTAAAAGATCGAGATTATGCCTTTAGGTTCAACGTGGAGAAGAACACATTGTGGAGAATCGCTAAGAATGTTCTCAAAGGTCCATTTCAAGGCGTGTTGGCTGTTTTTGTCTTTATCAATGGCGATCACCGTGATTATGCCATTGTCTAGTCTTCTTGCAGACATGTTAAAGACTTGCTACACAAGAAACTTGTATAACTTGCTTCATAAGCAAAACCATGTACTAATAATCAATTTATCATTAACATCTAAAAACCAAAACCAATTGTGTTTGTTTTCTTTCGCTTCGCTCTGCAACTTCTGAGAAGAAATAAAGAAACTATAAAGAAACAGATTCGCTTTATTATTGCGAATCAAGAAGCTTGAGTTGGTTTTGCATCTTAGCTAATTTTGGAGGGCTTTTTTTTCTTAAACGACTCAACAGTCTTGTCAACAAACATTATTTTTTTGGTCAAACTTGTGAACAAACATTTAAACTTATATTTAGAAAGTGTTATTTTGGGAAGTTGCTATCGGTTCGAATCAAACGAAGTCCGGTTTTGCATTACCAAACATTAAGTTGGTTTTCTTGTCTTAGTTTTGTAAAATTAGCCAGATAATGCGTTTTAGCCTTTTAGGTTTTCTTTTCTGGTATAAGACAAAGCATAGAAAATAGTATGTTGCATTTTAGGTTACGATATAATAATGTTTCTGAACTACAAATTTGACTTTTGGATGCAACAATGTTTTCTTAAATGTATTCGATAGAACAATATGGTGATAGATGATATAATCATTTTTCACATGTTCCTGTTTCCTATTTTTTATTTTAAAATGTAACTGTTATTTTTTAACATTCAACATATAATGTTTTCAAGTTGTTAAAACTAATCATGCTAAATATATACTTTGAGCGTCTTGAATTAATAAGTAATAAAATAACAGAGTATTAATACATTACAGGTCGATTTTTCTTTATTATTCAAATGTTTTAGCATAATTTTTTTAAAAAATATTCAAATCAAATATTGATGTGATCAGATCAAATATTTATGTAATTCAAATCAAATATTTATGGTCGATGATGAGATTTATGAAGTTTAAAAAAATTGTGGTTTGATGACCAAATATTTTGTACATGTGTATTTTAGATGATTTATAGGATAAAAATAATATAATTAATTAATAATTTGAAATTTGGAAGTGAAAATTTGTTCTCGTGTTAACTGGTTATTTGATTATTTTTCATGATAAAAAGTGACGTAAGAAACATAAGATAATCTCATGTACGCTTAAATTGTAACTAAAAAATTTAGATTCCTTCTAATATCGACACAGAATTATTAACTAAATTGCTTCGTATTAGTAGTTATGTTTACTTTTATCATATTAAAATCTTCTGTTGACAACGTAAGAACTAAGTCATGATATATTTGTACTATTTATTCGTCATCTCTTGTAGTATTCCTGCTTTTGTTGCTCCTGTCAGTCTAGAATATCTCTTTTATATGTTTGAGCTATCTACCACCAAACGAACTTTAACTTTAGTCCACCATTATTTGTGTAAAATCTGGTGCACAGTACAACCATCCTCTCGTATATTTACTCGACACTATTAATTGACAAACACCAACATTTTGATTTTTCGTCCTGGATCAATCAGACAGCCACGTGGGCAGGTAGAAATCGGAATTATTGCGAACGTCATCACTTTCAGAAAGACAAAAACACGTTGCATTTTCTCATTTACAGAGCCAAAAAAAAGACGAAGAAGAAAAATAAACTAATTAAAAAGGTAACGATCGAAATATATATTGTTTTCTCTCAGTTGTCGTCTTCCAACTTCTCTCTTTTAGCCATATCGCCATTTCGTATACGTCTCTCGAAACATGATTAGTTTTAAGACAAACCAGAACACTACGAGTGCGGTGTGAGTTTTTCCATTGTTAGTAACAATAATTGGTGTTATTCTTACCTTGTATATATGGACAAGTTCCTACGAGCATACATAGTGGAACAAAAAAGAGTTATATCAATAATAGGTAGCTGAATCATCAAACAATATTCTTTTTTGAGGTGGTAAAATATTAAAATATTTCATTTTATTTAATTGGATCAATTATATATCTAATAAATCCATTGAATTACTCATGATTTGTGGTTTCAGTAGACCATAACTGTTTATCTAGCTAGGCATATCATATAGTTGCATTTAGAAACAATACATGCATACACACATGTCATCTGTTTAATCCATACTATGTTATTTATATACCTCACTTACCTGTAGTTGATTTATCCAAATGTCATCTTGTAATCCCCTATTTGGAATCGATGTATACCTCTACGCGTCAAGACTTGGTATAGACCACACTAAATCACATTGTATCAAATTATCAACACGTCAAGATTTCATTTGTTAACATATCTCATACTCTCACATTCTATATATCATCTCATACAGTTGTCATATATAACTAAAACATGCATATTCATGTCATGATAAATCCTTAATAAGAATATATTATTTAAACCTCACTCATCTGTAATTAATTAATTTAACCAAATGTTATCTATTCATCTTATAATCTCCATTTAGAATCAGTGTATGCGTCTACGCGTCAAGACTTGGTGGAAACCTTTTATATACTTTTAATTAAAAACAAATTTTCCTAGTGAAACATATTTAACAAAAGAGGAATTTAATAAACCTCTTTTTATACATATCATATTCCGTATGTGTAACCATTACCATAAATAAAAACGAATTTTCCTATAGCGAAAATATAATTTTAGCAAAAGAGGGATTTAATGAGATTATCAACGCGTCAAGATTCATTCGTTAGCATATTGCATTTTCACATATCTCTCACTCTCTCACATTCTATATAGCCATAAGCCATCTCATACAGTTGTCAATTAGAACCAATACATGCATATATATGTAATCAATTCATATAACCAAAAATGTTATCTAAGCGTCAAGACTTTTTAGTGAACTGTAATGAAGCTATTATATATATTTCATATGTGTAACCCATTAGCATGAATAAATCTAGTATTTGAATTTGAAATAAGGGAAAATCGCATAAAAAACGATGAAAATGACACCTACTGACACTTTAAACCTTGAAATTTTTCTACTAGCACTTCAAACCTTCAAAGTGGTATTTTTATCATAAAAACTTTCAACCATGCTTACTTTTCCATCAAGTAAAAGAATGACATGTTGAAAATGTAAATGTGATGATGTGTAGGTTTTTTCGAAAAAATAATTATTTAATTAATAAAATCAATAAAAATTAAATAAAAATCATAAAATAAAATAAAAAATCAGATAATTAAATAAAATTCAGAAATTAAATAAAATATTCAGAAAATAAAAAAGTCAGAAATTAAATAAAATTTCAGAAAATTAATAAAATTTCCAAAATAAATATGATTAATTAAAAAAATAGATTAAATAGAAACTCAGAAATTGAAGAAAAATTATAGAAAATAAAAAAAAAATTAAAAAATTGAAAAAATTCATAATATTTTTTTAATTACAAGGTTTTATTTAAAAATAAAAATATAATTTTTGACAATAAAAATTTCAAACATATCACTGATGACAATGGTGGTTTCTCACATTACTATTAACAATAACATTTTTAACGTCTCTCAAACGATAGTTTCCGACATCATCGGTAAAAATGACGGCAGATATATCTATAACAATTTCGACAACCATCATTTAAAATAGTATCTACCATTTTTAAAAAACCTTGATATACTTATCGTTTTAAATGACGGTTGTCGAAAACATAGTTATTGACATATTTACCATCATATTTAACGATGATATCGGAAACTATCTTTAGAAATATTTCTGAAGATATTTTTGAAATTGTTATTGTCAACGATGATATATTTCTTTTTAAATAATCTTGTAATTTTAAAAAGTATTGTGGATTTTACATTTTTTAAAAATATTGTGATTTTCCATTAATTTTAATTATTTCTCTGAATTTTTATTTAATTTTCTGTATTTTTAATTTAATCTTACTTACTTTTGAAATTTTATTTTATTTTCTGAAATTTCTTTAATTTTCTGATTTTTTTGAATTTTGAAATTTTTATTTAATTTTTCTGAATTTTTGTTTAGTTATCTGATTTTTTAATTTAATTTTCTGATTTTTATTTAATTTTTATTGATTTTATTAATTAAATAATTAATTTTTTCGAAAAAAAACCTACACATCATCAGATTTACCTGCTTAGTAGATCATTTTTTTACTTAATAGAAAAGTAAACCAAGTTGAAGGTTTTTATGATACAAATGCCACTTTGAAGGTCTGAAGTACTAATCGAAAAACTTCAAGGTTTAAAGTGTCAATAGATATCACTTTCAAGATTTTTTAAGCGATTTTCCCTTTGAAATAACTGCCCGTGGTGAGAATTATAAATGTAAAACATATGCTGAAAAAAAAATAAAAAAATATTAAACATATTTATTTGTTTTTAAATTAAATAAAAAGAAAAAAAATAATAGAGAGGGGAAAGAAGAGAAATAATAGGTGATGTTGGTAGATCGACAGGTGTCTCCTGAAGCGACCTTAAGAAGGACAATGACAAAAAGGAGAACAAAAAGGACTTGTGTATACGTGTCCCTTCTTTTAATACTTATTTTTCTGTAATAAATAAATAAATACTCTTTTATTTACTTTTGTTTATTAAAATCACAAAAAAAAACACAGAGAGAAAAAAGAGCAAACCACACAATATTCTCCCTTCTCTCTCTTCTTCGTCTTCGTCTTCTTTAGCTTGATAGAGAGAGTCTCTCTCTTAAGCCGAAGCACCAGCATCAATCACAAAGAGAGAAAAACGAAGACCTTCTCTACTCGTTCGCATTAGAATTTGCTTCTTAGAATATCTATCGTGAGATTCAACTTGTAAGTTCTCTTTTATATATTATTCGTGTTTATAGAGTAAGTTTTTTTTTTTAAAATCAGATGATGATTTATATGCTATGAATCTCTTTTCTTCTTTATAAGCTTTTGTGTTTAGTTTCTTAATACCAAAGTTTAATTACCTTTTTTCAATTTAATAAAATATTTCTATTTATTTTTCTTGGTAATAAAAAAGCTGAAGCTCGTTTCTGTTACTTAGATCCAGAAACATCCATGTTCTGTATCTCACTGATTCGAATCTTTAGTGATTAACATCTCTTTACGATCTCTCTCAATTAGGGTGGGAAGAAAAGACAAGAGGAGAGGATCCGTTTCGCCATAAGATCCCTTCAGATCTGGAATGGAAGAGGAGATGATGAATCATTGCTTAGAGGAGTCCAAGAAGATGCGAACTATTAAATGGTCTTAAAGCTAACAAAAGTTACCAAGAACAAAAAAAAAAACAAATTCGTTCCAAAAAAGGTATATTAAATATATATTCTCTGGAGGTGGTGGTGATGGAAGAGATGACTCCAGCAGTTGCAGTGACTCTCAGCTTAGCATGTGACTCATCATCACCTGTGGACATCACTCAGCTCAAGAACGTTACCGATGCAGCTGACTTGTTACCTGATTCCACCATGGAAGATGCTGCAGAGGAAGAGGAACCCCCCAAGAAAGGCTCTTCTTCTTCTGCTAATGGAAGCGTTGGCGATGAAGACGAGGTGTTATCTGTCGTGGAGGATACTAGTGCTGTCATAAGCGAAGGCTTGCTAGTTGTGGACGCTGGATCTGAACTCAGCTTGTCTGATACAGCGGTGGAGATAGATAACGGTAGAGTTCTCGCTAAGGCCATTATCCTAGGTGAATCTAGCATCGGGGAGGTTCCTACAGCTGAAGTTCTTATTCAGGACACGAAGGTTGGTGATGGTTCGGGTGTGACAGCGTCAGAGGTTGTCATTAGGTTGCCAGAAGAGAATAGTAACAATCATGTGGCGAAAGGGAAAAGCGTCTATGAACTAGATTGTATCCCTCTCTGGGGAACAGTTTCCATTCAAGGTAATAGATCTGAGATGGAGGATGCTGTTGCCGTGTTACCTCATTTCTTGAAGTTACCTATCAAAATGCTAATGGGAGATCATGAGGGTATGAGTCCAAGCCTCACTCACCTCACTGGTCATTTCTTCGGTGTTTATGATGGTCATGGAGGCTATCAGGTATGGTATAATAATGACAATATCTCTATTAAAAAATATTCCGTAAATGGAGATTCTTAAATGTATTATGGTTTATATAGGTTGCTGACTACTGCCGAGATAGACTCCATTTTGCTTTGGCTGAAGAGATTGAACGCATAAAAGACGAGTTGTGCAAGAGGAACACTGGAGAGGGTAGGCAGGTGCAGTGGGAGAAAGTCTTCACTAGCTGTTTTCTAACCGTTGATGGTGAGATTGAAGGAAAAATCGACAGAGCTGCTGCTGTTGGTTCCTCTGACGTGGTTCTTGAGGCTGTTGCCTCTGAGACTGTGGGATCAACAGCTGTGGTTGCTTTGGTTTGCTCATCACATTTAGTAGTTTCTAACTGCGGTGATTCGAGGGCGGTTTTATACCGTGGCAAAGAAGCCATGCCCTTATCGGTTGATCACAAAGTAAGATATGAGCTTCTTTCTTTAATCTTACCGACCTGATTGAAGTTTTCTTGACACCTCTTTCCTGTTTCTTGCAGCCAGATAGAGAGGATGAATATGCGAGAATAGAAAATGCCGGTGGGAAAGTTATACAGTGGCAAGGCGCTCGCGTATTTGGTGTTCTCGCCATGTCTAGGTCCCTCGGTAAGCAATGCATCTATAGAATGTCTTGTGAGTTGGCTTATTAATATTATCTATGGCACATCACAAGCACTATACCTTGAGAATAGATTTACTACTATTCAAGAAACATTAGATCCTCGTTGTGTGTGTTTTCCTCCTCTGGACCATATTGCAGGTGACAGATACCTGAAGCCATATGTGATCCCGGAACCGGAAGTGACATTTATGCCTAGGTCAAGAGAAGACGATTGTCTAATAGTAGCCAGTGATGGTCTCTGGGATGTAATGAGCAACCAAGAAGTCTGTGAAGTAGCGAGGAAACGAATCTTGATGTGGCACAAGAAGCACGGTGCACCGCCTCTAGCAGAGAGAGGCAAAGGAACGGATCCAGCTTGCCAAGCCGCGGCTGAGTACCTCTCCGTGCTTGCTCTTCAGAAAGGAAGCAAAGACAACATCTCCATCATTGTGGTTGACTTGAAAGCTCAAAGAAAGTTCAAGACCAGAGCTTGAAAGCTTGATGATGATTACTTTTTTTTTTTTTTTTACTGGGGTAAGTCTGCTAAATCTTCTTATATTTTAGATCGTAAGAGATCTAATTTCGACATGTTTTTACATATAATTTACTCAATATTGTTAGAGTAAAGACTGAAGAAGATGATGATGATGCATAGCTAATTATAAGTACATTCCTTTTTTCTGTATGGAAACTTGGACTCGTATGTATTAAGAAGAAATAGGCCAAGATAATGTCTTTTTCTTTCATTTTGGGTATTAAAATCGATGAATATGTTGTAATGTTTTGTGATGTGGCTAATGAAACTGTAACTGCAACTATGTCACATTAACCCTTTTTGCCTTTTTTCTAACCTTAAATGTGTTTTATCCTGTAACTTGCATACCATACAGAGAGAGGGTCAGACTGCAGATTTGTAGATAATGGTTATAGATAAAGGTTTTGTAATAGATTATTAGATAACCAGAATATACACAAAAAGTGGACGTGCCGGAGTGGTTATCGGGCATGACTAGAAATCATGTGGGCTTTGCCCGCGCAGGTTCGAATCCTGCCGTTCACGATTTTTGTATTTATTTTCTGTTTCTCATCTTTGATTGTTTCCATAGCTAAAAGGGGTTAATATTTCTTCTTTTTTTTTTTTTTTAAAGTGAACCCGACAGGGTTGGCAAAATAAAAAAAAGTGAACCCGACAGTGAAACCATATCTACTGTGCATTGTAATAGAATCTAGATTATGATAGAAAGTTTATATCATTTTTAGATCATCTGCTTTTGCAGGGAAAAAGAAATAAATATTTGAAGTTGACGGTTTGGGGCAACGACTGCGCCGGCTCTCGCCTCTCGTCCCCCTTTGACCAGAAATGCTAATTATTAAAATCTTTGATAAATATGAATTTAAAAATCTGAACACACATTTTACTCGAAATTACAAGTTAACATGCTAATTACGCCTTTAGTTTTCGTATAGAAAACGTGTTTATTAACACGTTATACATATACGACTACGTTGAATAATTTTGGCGTACCAATATGTATTTGCTTCATCTAATCCAGCTGTATCACAAGCAAATATCTTTGTAATTTCATTTCCAACATTCACAAGCAAATTATCACCGTTTTTTCCAGCTTATTTATCTAATAAACCATCAAAAATATAAAAAAGGTTTCTAGATACATCTCCAAATTCTCGTGGAGTCACCAATATATGTAAACAGTGAGAATTGAAAACTACTACATTATTATTAGAAGTGTAAAAGGTGATATATTTTGTAGTTTTCAGTTGAATAGTTTCATGGATGACCTGGTAAAAGGTGTAGTCAAGTACACTAATTATATCATTACAAATTTTGTTCAAAATATCCAATACGTAGAAATGTATTTGGAAATGTAATAAAGTGATAAACATGTATAAAATATAGAGTAATATATGAAATGAACAAATTTACACAATACTATCCTGATAACGTATCTTACAAGGAAGAAGTCTAACACTTCAAGACAAAAACATATATTTTTGTAAGGAAGGTGTAATGTATAGTAATCCAGAAAGAAAAAAAAATCTATAAAAAAAAGAAGCAAAGCATATAAAGCAAACATTACAGCATCATTGAAAACCAACAACTCCTCACAAAAAAAAAAGTTTTCTTTCAAAATTTAATTATTATTTTTTTAAAAGGAAGCGTATGGAAGAAGAAGATGTTGACGCGTCTACGCCGTTCTGGCTTCAATCCGGCCGCAATAACACTTACTTCCGCCGTACCTCCAGTCTCGGCGGTCGATCAACCACCGTAGCCATCCAAGCATTCTTCGCCGGAGCAGCTGCGATCCTCATAGTCTTCTTCATCATCCCTCCCTTCTTCACCTCTGTTTCACAGTTTCTCCGACCACATTTGATCCGTAAAAGCTGGGACTATCTCAACTTCGTTCTCGTCATCTTCGCCGTCATCTGCGGTTTCCTCAGCCGCAACACCGTTAACGAAGAAAACAATCACAGCAAGGAAGACGTCAGTAAAAACAATGACGTCATCAACGGATACAGTTTCGACAAATTCTCGAGCTCGCCGTCCATCATCGATCGAGGCCGTGCTACGCCGCGTTATTGGATCGGTGATCAGTTTCCTGATCAGACGGTGTACAAGAGGTTTAGCAGTTTAAGGAGTAGTAGCTCGTATCCAGATCTACGGCTCCGAGAATTCGAAACCGATGAACGGTGGAGATTTTACGACGATACACGTGTAAGTCAATGCCGTTACGAAGCTGCTTCGGATCCTATCTATCAAAATCAAGAAGAGGGCGGCGAGGGAGGACGAAAGGAAGCTGAGGTTGTTGCGACGGCGGCGGCTGAAGTAGTAGAAGAGATGACGTCATCTTCTAATCCGCCACCTCCGCCGCCTCCGCCTCCGTCTAAGCCAGCGAAGAGGAGGACAAAGAGAGTATCCCAAGATGTTGCTGCAAAGGAAGAGAAGAAGGATAGAGCTGATTTTGCGGCGGCGACGTCTCCGATTACTCCGGTTCCGCCTCCGGAGACGGCGTATCAGAATAGAAGTAAACAGGAGGAGAAGAAGAAAGGCGGAGCAACTAAGGACTTTCTTATTGCGCTACGGAGAAAGAAGAAGAAGAAGCAAAGGCAACAGAGCATCGACGGTCTCGATTTACTCTTCGGCTCCGATCCTCCATTCGACTATACGCATCCTCCTCCTCCTCCGCCGCCGCCGCCTCCACCACCTTTCCTGCAAGGACTCTTCTCGTCTAAAAAAGTCAAAAGCAAAAGAACTAATTCAAATCCACCGCCCCCTCCGCCACCTCCACCTCATCGGAGCTTTGAATCACGAGCGTCAATGGCGAAGATTCACAAAGCTAAACCCAATCTTCCATCTGAAGTAACTCGATTTATAGGCACTGGAAGCGAATCGCCGCTGATGCCGATCCCACCGCCTCCTCCTCCTCCACCGTTCAAAATGCCGGCATGGAAATTCGTGAAGCGTGGAGATTACGTCAGGATGGCTAGCAACATCAGCATAAGCTCTGACGAACCTGATGACGATCAGTCAGTTGACGGTGAGACCGCCGGGGGTATGTTCTGTCCGAGCCCCGACGTAGATACCAAAGCCGATGATTTCATTGCGAGGTTCAGAGCTGGACTCAAGTTGGAGAAGATGAACTCGGTCAAAAGAGGGAGATCCAACTTAGGACCCGAACCCGGACCTGATGAACCCGAATCTTAAACGGGTTATAATTCATTAGAGGCCTCTAGGCCCATGCGTACAGACGTTGATTTTTTTTTTTTTTGGAGTGTTTCATTCTTGATCGTTGATTCCGTTTTGGTGTGTATATGAGTAAATTGTGTTGTGTTTTTTTTTTCTTTTACATATTTAGTTCGTATACGTATATAAATATTCAACTTACGTTATGGACGGTTGTATTTGTATACTTTATAAAGATTCAACTTACGTTATGGACGGAGGTTTTTATTTGGCTAAGACACTGAAAATGTTTTGAACCAATAAAAGTGGATCTTACAAATAGAAGCATTGTGGTGGACTAAAACTAAGATTGATTTAGCCCATCTACAAAGTATACAACCATCACTATTAGGAGTTTAATCCGATCATAATTGGCCCAGCCCATCAAAATGCTAATGTACTTTTTGGAATGCCGAATATAACTTTTTCTTTGATGAAAGGTTTAGTCTATAACTTCCCCCTACTAAAATCAGTTGAAGAGAAACGATTTACGATTTATAAATTTCATATGTGGACCAAAAGAGTAGTAGTGTAGGTTTTGTTTGATGCTTATTTCAGGAAAAACGGTTATTTGATATTTTGATTTGAATCTCAAATGTATGACACTCACTTAAATGAAACAAGGACAGCAAAAAATGATTTCTGTTGATGTTTGGTGGTTTCTTGTTCTAGGACCACCACTGTTCATGAAATTTAGCATCTCAATGAAATGATAAACCTACACCCACAAAAGATATTCTTTATGCAATAAAAGGCTGGAGGAGGGATGGTGGAACTGTAAAAAAAGAATCATGCCCAAGCGAGGTCACGTGAGGTTGTCTGAAAGATCACGTGACTCAGCTTCTACACACACTGACTCCTGCTCCTTGTTTTCCTTCCGGACCTGTGTGTCTGCCCAACGACCCAAGGATATGGACACCACGTCATCTTATCCATATCAAACAAAAAAGCGGATCCATTTTCTCTCTCTTCTCTCCTCCCTCACAAAAAAGATCTGAGCCGTTGCTTTTGATGACTATTTTGTACCTTATCTGCATCTCTGCCGTCGTGACTGACACGTGTCACCTGCCAGCGATCTGATTTTACGCAGAGCCTCCATACTTCCTTAAAAAGGGAAAAGCATTTCGTGACGAAAAGATAAATCGGTTAAATCGAACCGGATAAAAAAGCCGGTTAGCTATACCGGCATCTCGATTTCGTCTGCTTACCGGTAAAAAAAAAAAAACAGAACCCTAGTCTCGCTCTATAACAGTATAAGGTCTCTCGCATTTTCGTGCTCGCTCGCTCTCTCTCTCTCTCTCTCGCTAATATCCGTCTCTCGTATTGGTGAGCTTATTGGATTTATCTCCGACCAAAGGAAACGGCTTTCGCGGGGAAGATCATAGGATGATCGTTCTGTTTTGGAATCGTTGAGTGATGTTGTTAGATCCGCATGGTCGTTTCGCAGCAAAGACATGGTTCCACAGGCGCAAAAAATGCCGTCGTCTCTTGATTTGATGATACCCTCCTTCTGAGAAAAAAAAACCTTTCCCTTTCCGTTCTCGGCGAATCAAAAATCTAATCCTTTTTTTCTTTCCCTTTTTAGAAAGTTTTGGTCTTTCCTAATCCTGGAGACCCGTTACAGTCTCCGATTGTAAATAGAGATCGAAAGTTCGTTCCTTTTTGTTAACAAAAAAAAAATCTGGCGAAGATGAATCTTAGTACGGCCGAGGAAGAATCGGCGCAAGAGATTCACATCCCTGCTGATATCAACTGGGAGATGCTCGACAAGTCCAAGTTCTTCGTTTTGGGGGCTGCTCTGTTCTCAGGAGTGTCTGGAGCTCTCTACCCTGCTGTGTTGATGAAAACTCGGCAGCAAGTTTGTCACTCTCAAGGCTCTTGTATCAGAGGTGCGTTTACTCTTGTCAGACACGAAGGTTTGAGGGGATTGTATAGAGGGTTTGGTACTTCTTTGATGGGAACGATCCCTGCACGTGCCTTGTACATGACGGCTCTGGAGGTTACCAAGAGTAGTGTAGGCTCTGCTGCTGTTGGGTTAGGTTTCACTGATGCTAAGGCCTCTGCTGCTGCTAATGCGGTTGGTGGGTTAACGGCTGCGATGGCTGCTCAGCTTGTTTGGACTCCTGTTGACGTGGTGAGCCAGAGGCTTATGGTTCAGGGAAGCAGCGGTCTTGTGAATAACGCGTCGAGGTGTTGTAATTATGTTAACGGGTTCGATGCGTTTAGGAAGATCGTTCGAGCTGATGGAGTGAGAGGGTTATACAGAGGGTTTGGGATATCGATTCTGACTTACGCACCCTCTAATGCGGTTTGGTGGGCGTCTTACTCTGTTGCGCAGCGGATGGTTTGGGGTGGAGTTGGGTGTTATGTTTGTAAGAAAGACGGAGAGAATGGGAACACGATTAAACCGGACTCCAAGACGGTAATGGCTGTTCAAGGAGTTAGTGCTGCGATTGCTGGGAGTGTTTCTGCTTTGATTACGATGCCACTGGACACAATCAAGACGAGGTTGCAGGTTCTTGATGGGGAAGATAGTAGTAGTAGCAATAACAATGGGAAGCGTGGACCGAGTATTGGACAGACGGTGAGAAACTTGGTTAGGGAAGGTGGATGGACAGCTTGTTACAGAGGGTTGGGACCAAGATGTGCTTCAATGTCAATGTCTGCAACAACTATGATCACTACCTACGAGTTCTTGAAACGGCTTTCGGCTAAGAACCATGACGGGTTTTACTCTAAATCATAGTGTTAACAGCTCAAGAGAATCACATAGAGAAATGTTCTTTATATTTCTTGTTCTTGTTCTTGTCTAGCTGTTCTGCTTTCTCTTTTGTTTCCTTCCAGTCATATTGTAAGGAATGTGTTAAAATTCAGTTGTTTCTAAATAAAGAAATGTTTATTCCCACCTCTGCTTGGATTCCAGGTTTGAATCGGTTCGCCATAACCGCGCTACTAAACCAGTGTGAAAATAATGACTTGCAAGACTTTGTTGGGCGATTCACACTCTTACATCAAGTAGCCCACACGACAGGATTTAATTTGGCGATATGTTATAATCAGTAAGTCATGAATCACTTTTGGAAAGTGATTTACAGGTTTGATTGTGACTTTATATAATTCAAAATGCTGTCTTTTGTTTTTATCTATGATCGTTGTTAGTGTTTGAGGAGCACAAGTTTGTATTCTGTCACATAAGTCAACGTATTGTGGAGCAGAATCTTACGTTTCTTCTTACCTTATTCAAAATAATTGGTAACAGACGGCTTTGATATTTTAATTAATGAACGTGTCCAAGAAATGGTAATATTTTCAAGTATCTTAAGTGTGTGTGATGACAACTTCTCAAACTGATAGATGAGACTCAAAGCAGAATATTTCAACCTCCCATCTTAATTCAAGCAAGTGTATACAGAATAAGAGACTCTTATATATATAAAAAAATATTAGATTCTTCTTTAAATGTATCTCAAAACATTGTCAACTAAACTGTAAAATATTCAGAGATTCAAATGTCTCTTTACACAGATGGAAACCAGAATCTGTGTGGCTTGAGTGTCTGAATCCAGTTTTGGAAGTAGAGACAGTGGAGTTACAGAAACCTGTCATTACAAAAAAGGTAAGTAAGTAACTCAGGATCAAGAATTTTACCATAAAAATGATATTTCATGGCGAGCCGAAGGATTGATTCAGAAAAGAGAATGAATAAAGAGCATGATTATGACAACTTACAAAACCATCTTCTAGAGCCTTGATATCCAAATCTTCATCCGTATGTTCTTGTTCTTTAGCCACAAACTGCGCATAAACATAGTCAGGACTCAGGATGTAAGACACATATCCCAATGGTTTGTGAAGAGAAATTTGTATCTACCTCTAGGCGGAAGTATTTCTTAACACGGCTCTCAGTTTTAGCAGCAACACCAACCAACCGATTCGATCTCCACAATACTCTTCTTCTGTGTTGTAAAACGACGAGCAGCCCCCTGATATTGCCAGGTATCTTAATCTCAGTGGTCTTATTAACTAATCTTGGACCTTCTTAACCAACAACAAATTACAGAAAAAACAAAGTTGAAGTTTAAAACTTTTGAAAGGATTAGGAGGAGTTAACTCACAGCAGCTGATGCATCTCTACCAAGCTGGGCAAGTTGATCTCCTAGGCATTGTTGGTTGGACATGAAATTCCTAGCACCAGGGTGAATGTTAGCTGAAACAGCTTGCCAGCTAGGACTCTGCCTCAACATGCTTTGTTTTGTTACCTTGAATCCCTATTCATACGTAAACGAAACATCAACTTCCCTAACCCATTGGATAGTGACTCTAATTTTCACAACAAAAAGGAACATTGTTACTAATGCAAGCATAGATTGTCTTCTTAGCATAAAGAATTCGAACCATCCAAAAGCCAGTTTCTGATAATAAGAAAAACAAACCTTTATGACAGTTAGCATGGTGATACTACATAAAAGAAGATCCTTTACAAACTAGAAATAGAAGCAGTATTATAAAAAAAATGATATTTAGATTGTTTATATGCAACAAAGTTGTTCCATTATGCGTTGAAATGGTAGATTATCTTTCAGTGTAAGAAAAGTATATAACAAAGGTCTTACTAAACCTGTGTAGGAGCAAACGGGGATGATGTCATTGCCCTCAAAAAGCCGTAGCAAAAACAGCAGAGCAAACGGGGATGATGTCACTGTGCGTCTGAGCCGTAGCAAGAAAACCAAAAACGCAACATTGTAACATGAACTTAGTAGTATTCATTAGTTATATAACTAACTATTGATTAACATGTATTTAACAATGCATCTCTTCTTAATCAATAATCACAAACAAAAAATGATTACCTAATAAAACAAACCTCTAATGACACGGTTCCTAATGATATGGTTCAAACCAAACCTCACATTAGTTAGCTATTGGATTAATGATTATATATATTTATTTTAACAATACAAATACTGTCACAAGTTTTCAAGTGGTAATATGTAATCCAAACAAGTAATAATGTGACCATTGAAATTCTTTCTCATACTAAATTTCCCTACTGCACAACTATTGTTCTTGTTGTCAATTTCATATGAAAATAATCATTAACAAATATAGCAAGTTCTATGTTGTCTGACACATCACCATGATTAAAAACTAAGACATGATGTTGATTAGAGAGTGATTTGAGGGAAACAAACCAAACAATAGTAGTTTCTAATAATATTAGCTGAGGATTAAGACCATAATTACCCCTAAAACTTGGATTTCCAAGAGAAGAAGAGACCTTCGAAAACTTTGACTATTAGAGATGTGTTTTTAGAAGGGGAAAGATAATTCAAAATGGTTTTAAAGTATAATTGAGAATTAAGAGATCAATTTTATTCAAATCAAGGATTTTTAAGGAAAGAAAAAAAAATATTATCTTGAGAAGAGAGAATAAAAGAGGTTTATGAGTGATTTAACCTTTTCAGAACGATCTTTTGTTGAAGAGTACCAGCACCACATTGTATATATTGACGTGGGCATCGTTCTCATAGCTTCCACTGAGCGTCCACTAAGAGTGGTTGGCCCTGTTCCGGAATGCAGAGCTGTTTGGGGTTCAGACTGGATGCTGACTTGAAACCAATAGTGTGCGAATGTAATGGTAGCCGGCTCAAGGTGAAGGAACGCTTGGTGGTTGCGAACAGAGAGCCTCATTATGGTGAAAAGATCTCCATCAAGAGGTTTGAAGCGGTTCATCAAAATTAAACCGTATCTTATTTGATCTCTTTACTTATCTTATTTTGTTACGAGTACACCGTATGTTTTAGTTTAATATTTTGTCTGTTATGAGTAAACCGTAAACACTTTCATAAGGTTTTTGTAGTGTTTCCATAAACGATATGACAACCGCAGCTATAATAGACCCCTTCTATTGCAACGGTTGTTATATACTAAAATAAGTAGAAATATTGTAGCGTTTCTTCGTAAACTATAAATTATTATTTTATAATATTTAAATCGTGGTATGATATTCATTTTCATGGATTTTTTAAAATGTTTAAAATACTTTATAATAAAATAAATATAATACTATAATTAAAGATAAAATATTTAAAATTAAATAAATTAGTTAATTAAAATTAATTAAACACTTGCTGTCATCAATGGAAAGTTTGTTATAATCCCTAAAAGAATCAAATCAAATTGCCTTGGCTATTTATGCTATTATAGTTTGTTAACCTGCGTATCATTAGACCCACATATCTTGGAAAATTTCATGTTCTTCAGTGGGAAAACGTCAACTTGATTCAACATTTTAATGACATACAAAACTAATTTAATTGACTGCAGAAATGTATAGTACAAAACTAATTCAGTTTAGCAAAGCTCTAGATTAAACATGTCAAGTTTAGAACTGCTGCGATGTATTCTTGTTCTTGGAAACGTCTTGGAGCAATAATCTTGTTTCAGCAGCAATATCAATCAGAGAAACACCTCTTACAGTTATCCTCTGTCTCTTTTGGCTGTTATACTCTCTCGTTGAGAAACACTGACACGGAAGAGATGAGACGACCACGTAGCTTCTTTCAGTTTTGTATGAAACTCATTCGATTCACCTTCATGGAGAAAACCAAAAATAACAACACATGTTTTACTATTCTTACCTCTGATTTTAGCATGTTGAGTTCATCAGCTGTGCATTCAATCATCTTCTCTGCTTCAGCGTTTAATGCCTTCAGTCAGAATCACCTTATTGTCTGAAACGTAGAAAGCAATTCCATCTAGACAGAAAGATCAAAAGTGAAATGTTTACGCCAGCATAGCAATATTGAATTTGAGTTCTAGTACTAAAGTTATACATCTTCAAGAGCTTTCTTGATGTCGAGGAAGATCAAGACATTAACATCTCTTCTCATCCCTTTTGCCAAAATCATGTTAAATTAGAATCAGACAATGTGCAAGAACAACAATAAGATCAAAATCTTACCACTAATCACTTCACCATCTGTTGGCAAACCACAAGAAAAGTGAACATGCAATCTATATTGACAAAGACAACTAAATAAACAAGGTGTTTGAATTCAAACAGCTAGATCTTGATGTATCCTTTGGACCAGTGGTTACTTCTATACTTACCTCTCTTTCTTCTTCCTGTCAAATTATATAGATGGTGTAAACTCAATTTTATGAATTAAGGAAAAAGTTCTCCTTCTTTTCTCCCTTTTACAAAATCATCACATACTCTCTCTCTCACAAACTCTCTTTTGTTCTTGAACTTCATCACTCTGTTCTTAAGATTTCTAACATGGTATCAGAGCTATAAGCTCCTGACTACCTTTCTCTTCCGCAACATCACTCTGTTTACTCATTCTCTATTGATTTTATGTTTCATTTCTTTCTTTTACTCTTCAGATTTCTTTTATCCAGTGGATAATAGATCTGTGTTCTTGAGTGTTCTTGAGTGTTCTTGATTTTTTTCTTCACTTTTCTTAGTTGTGCTCACTCTGTTCTGTCCCTATCTCTGTCTCTTGAGAGTTTATCTTGATTCTGGACTTGATTTCTTTCAGTTCCAGAATTTATTTCTCTTAAAACCAGCCTTGAAAATTCAAACTCTTCTTGGCACCAAGCTAGAGGAATGGAGAGCTACAACACTGTGAGGATTCCAGTTACACTCAAGGGACCAGGAAACTACATTACCTGGTCTAGGATGACCATGACAGCCCTTGGAGGAAGAGGACTTTGGCAGCATGTGACTTCAAGCTCAGCTCCAAAGCAAATCACCCAAGGAGAAGATGGCAAGGAGATTGTAGTGGTAGATGAAGGCAAATGGGCTCAGGAAGATCTCATGGTGCTGTCTATCTTGCATAGCTCTCTTGATGGTCCACTTATGGACACTTATCACACTGCACAACTCCAAAACAGTTGTGGGATACTTTGCAAAGAGTATATGGCAACACTTCAAATCTCACCAGAATCTATGAAGTGAAGAGAGCCATCAACAATTTGCAGCAAGAAGAAGGGGACTTCACCAAGCACCTTGGAAAGTATAGTCAGCTATGGTCTGAGCTGGAGATGCTAAGACCAAGCACCAATGACCCTGAAGCACTTGAAGCTAGGCGTGAGCAAGACAAAGTCTTTGGACTGCTTCTCACACTCAGTCCAAGCTTCACTGATGTGGTTAGGCACATACTAAGAGACAAGGAGCTTCCAAGCTATGATGAAGTGTGTGCTCAACTACAAAAGGAGATAGGCTCAGATGGACTCTTTGGTGGTGGAAAAGGAGAGTTATCTATGGCACACAAGGCTGAGAAGATGGAGAGTGCATCAGCTAACAAGGCTTACTACAAACCAAGAGGAGGAGGAGATAAGACAGTATCTTGTGAGCATTGCAAGAAGAGTGGACACTCCAAGACCAACTGCTGGATTCTCCATCCCCATCTCAGGCCTGCCTCGCCTAACAAGTACAGCCAGGCCAGAGCACATGAAGCAAGAGCTCAAGAGCATCCGCATCAAGCTCCATGCATGGGAGATGATGGGAGGGCCTTGATCTCTACTACTCACACTGGTGGCTCCACTTCTCACACCATGTCTCAACCACCACATGAAGATGCATTCATCAGGAAGTCAGACATTGAGGCCTTGATCAAAGCTCTCAATGCAAATTCTGGTAACCAAAGTATTCATGCCTTAACTTCTATACAAAATGCTCATCACACTGCTAGTCCTTTAATCATTGATTCAGGAGCTTCTCACCATATGATTAGGGATGCTAAACTGATTAGTGATATTAAACCAGCTCTAGGCAGTGTTATGATTGCAAATGGTGATAAAATTCCAATTGAAGGAGTAGGAAATCTGAACCTGTTTAATAAAGAATCTCAAGCTCTTTATATGCCTACTTTCACATCAAATTTATTATCTGTTAAGAGAGCAACTAATGATCTAAATTGCAATGTTATTTTTAGTCCTAATGATGTTTGCTTTCAGGATATTAAGACCAGTAAGATGCTGGGAAAAGGTGTGAGCAAGGGAGAGCTTTATTTGCTTGAAGACACCAAACTATCAGACTTATCCTATGCTTTTAATTCTGTTTTAGCTAGTAGTGAGTTGTGGCATGCTAGATTAGGCCATCCCCATTCTCGAGCTCTAAGCTTAATGTTGCCTAATCTTTCTTTTAAAAATAAATCATGTGAGGCTTGTATTCTTGGCAAACATTGCAAATCTGTGTTTCCTCAATCTATGACTATTTATGAGAATTGTTTTGATCTAGTGCATTCTGATGTGTGGTCTGCTCCTTGTGCATCTAGAGAACATCATAAATATTTTGTGACATTCATAGATGAGAAATCAAAATACACTTGGCTCACACTGATTAAAAGTAAAGATAGAGTTTTAGAAGCTTTTATTAACTTCCAAAACTATGTAACTAACCACTTTAATTCCAAGATCAAAATTTTTAGTCCGATAATGGTGGGGAATATACTAGCAATGCCTTCAAACAACACCTAGCAAAACATGGCATTATTCATCAAACCAGCTGCCCATACACACCACAACAAAATGGAGTTGCTGAGAGGAAGAATAGACATCTTATGGAGGTTGCAAGGAGCATGATGTTCCATACAAATGTTCCAAAACAGTTTTGGGGAGATGCTGTGATCTCAGCTTGCTATCTGATTAACAGGATCCCCACAAAAGTTCTCAAAGATGTCTCTCCCTTTCAGGTATTAAACAAGATAAAACCCCCATTAGACCATTTGCGTGTGTTTGGTTGTGTGTGCTATGTATTGACACCGTGGGAACAGAGAAACAAGCTGGAAGCTAAGAGTGTCAAGGGCATGTTTATGGGTATACACACACACGAAAGGCTATAAATGCTACATTCCAGATTCAAGAAGGGTCATGGTCTCAAGGGATGTCAAGTTTGTGGAATCAAAAGGATACTATGATGGGAAGAGCTGGGAAAACCTTAGAGATCTCTCACATGGACCATCCGATAGGGCAAACAACCTGAGAATCATTTTGGAGAGCTTGGGGATTAGCCAACCAAAGAACAGTGAGGCCACCAACCTCTCCTTCCTCACCAGTTGCTAACAACAATGGAGAAGCAACACCAAGTGTTGAGACTGTCCATCCTGATCTGAGGGGCAATGAGCATGAATCACAACCAGGACCGAGAATGATTCAGCATCAGCACATGATCAAGATGGAGCAGAATCTAACCATTCTAGTGAAGATCCGTGTGATGGTGATCAAGGACATGAAGAAGCAGTGGTAGAAGAGCAACAGACTCAACCATTGAGGAGGAGTATAAGAGAGAAGAGACCATCCAAGTGGGTCGACACCAGAGTGTACTTCAACAACAATGTAGTGGCTCACCCTATCCAAACAACCTGTTCTTTTTCCTTAATTCATCCTCAAGAACATGTGGTTTTCATCAGCAATCTGGATCAAGAGTATGTTCCAAAGACTTATGAAGAAGCTATGGAGCATGATGAGTGGAGAGAGTCTGTTGGAGATGAAGTGGGAGCCATGATCAAGAATGATACTTGGTATGAAACTAAACTTCCCAAAGGAAAGAAAGCAGTCACCAGTCGCCTACTCTTCACCATCAAGTACTTGGCAAATGGAAAGCCAGAGCGAAGAAAGACAAGGCTTGTTGCAAGAGGATACACTCAAGTGTATGGAGAAGACTATCTGGATACTTTTGCACCAGTAGCTAAACTTCACACCATAAGGATTGTACTCTCCTTGGCAGTGAACTTGGAATGGGATTTATGGCAAATGGATGTCAAGAATGCTTTCCTTCAAGGAGAGTTAGAAGATGAAGTCTACATGAGACCACCTCCTGGAATGGAAGACATGGTCAAGCCAGGGAATGTACTTAGACTAAAGAAGGCAATCTATGGTCTAAAGCAGTCACCAAGAGCTTGGTATCACAAGCTTAGCACAACCCTTAATGGAAGAGGGTTTGTGAAATCGAAGCTGATCATACACTCTTCACTCTCACAAGCAAGCAAGGAATGGTGGTAATCTGATCTATGTTGATGACATTATCATCACAGAAGCAACAAGGAAGGTATCATCTCAACTAAAGCTTTTCTTAAATCTACATTTGATATTAAAGATTTGGGTGAGCTTAAGTACTTTCTTGGGATAGAAATATGCCGCTCTAGAGAGGGGCTCTTCTTATCTCAAAGAAAGTACACACTTGATCTTTTAAATGAGGCAGGACAGCTTGGTGGGAGAATAGCCAAAACACCACTTGAAGAAGGTTACAAGGTCTTGCGTGAGGGGGAGTTTAAAGATACACCATTTGGGGACTTCAAACTCTATAGAAGGATGGTTGGAAAGCTGATCTATCTCACCATTACAAGACCAGACATCTGCTTTGCTGTGAATCAAGTCAGCCAGCATATGCAAGCACCAAGGGTTCATCATTGGAATATGGTGGAGAGAATCATGAGGTATCTAAGGGAGGCTCCTGGTCAAGGTGTTTGGATGGGTTGCAACAAGAGCACAGAGATTGTAGGATATTGTGATGCAGATTGGGCTGGTGATAAAGTGGACAGGAGGTCTACTACTGGCTATTGCACCTTCATAGGAGGCAATCTGGTTACTTGGAAGAGCAAGAAACAGAAGGTGGTATCATGTTCAAGTGCTGAGGCAGAGTATAGAGCCATGAGGAAGCTGACCAGTGAGCTCATTTGGATCAGAAACCTGCTAAGAGACTTGGGCATAGAGACAACAACACCAATCACAATGCACTGTGATAATCAGGCAGCCATTCATATAGCTTCAAACTCAGTATTTCATGAGAGGACAAAGCATATTGAAGTGGATTGTCACAAGGTTAGACAAGCTGTGGAGCAGAAGATCATTTTACCTTGCTACACTAGGAGTGAAGATCAGTTAGCAGACATCTTCACCAAAGGAGCAAGTACCAAAGTCTGTGAGTCCATCCATCCAAGGTTGGGACTCATAGACTTGTCTAGATCATGATCCCCTCTGTTGTGAAGCATCTACTCTTTTTCCTTTATGTGTTTTTGTCCCATTGGGTTTTGCACATAAAGGTTTTAATGAGGGATGTCTTCACACTGTCCAAGCTTACCCATGCTGTATGGCTAAGCTTGAGGGGGAGTATTGACAAAGACAACTAAATAAACAAGGTGTTTGAATTCAAACAGTTAGATCTTGATGTATCCTTTGGACCAGTGGTTACTTCTATACTTACCTCTCTTTCTTCTTCCTGTCAAATTATATAGATGGTGTAAACTCAATTTTATGAATTAAGGAAAAAGTTCTCCTTTTTTTCTCCCTTTTACAAAATCATCACATACTCTCTCTCTCACAAACTCTCTTTTGTTCTTGAACTTCATCACTCTGTTCTTAAGATTTCTAACAATCTATTCATACGCTTCAAGCCAGATGCTAAAATCGATTACAAATTTCTTCCTATAAGTTTCATGCACACACACTGCCATCACAAAAATAACTCAAGTTACAGAACATAAGTGTAGAAGTAAATTGTCCAAGTACAGCTTTACCTGGAGCTTCTTCATGTGACAGAATCGGTTTAAGTAACTTCTCGGACTCAACCGTCTACAGAAAAAGACAAGCATATACTTACCAATAGCTTTCAAAAGACATGACAAGGCGTCAAAATTTCTATTACCGTTATGGAGTGGCCTTGGTTAGCGCGAATCAAAAGCTCTCCATTCTCTTCTGCAAGGCTAAAACGTTGTTTATTGTCTTTTCGCACTGCCTGCAGGTTAACAGAGAATCAGATGCAAAACCTCAACACAGCTCAATGGAAGATAAGGGAAAAAAAAAGACCTCTCTGATTTCATCAACAGTGTGTGACTTCAACTGAACGTTTACAGATGTTTTCAAGTCTAGATTAAGCAAGGTTTCAAGTCTAGATTAAGCAAGGTTTCGACATTAACAGTGCGTGGTTTCAGCTGTTCACACCGGAATGATGGAGGTAGCATTTGGAAAAGAGCGTTAAAGGATCCAGATTTGAAAACGGCTCATAACGTACACAAGATGTCTACATTGTCGGGTGGAGCTTTGTTCATTGCTGACGATCTTTTCCCTGAAACACCATTCATTCACGCCGGTTGGCATCTCGCTGCAGCCATTGGCGTTGGGAATTGCAATAAGTTTCTTCAGTAGTTCCGCGATACCAAATCTATATCGTGGTGTAGTTGTGGAACTACTGCCATATTCTTGGTTCAGAGCCAGTACTTTTGTTTTCTTTCTTGGATACATTGAAAGTAGCGTGTAATCTTGTCTCTGTCTTAGATCTTTCAACGAGCATAAACAATAGAATCAATAAGAGTTGGGTCCATTAAAGAGTATTAAGCTTAGATACCAAATGGGAACGTTCCATCTTATAAACGCTAAGCATAGAAATGAAAAGAAGAGAACTCAATACTACTGAAGTCAGTTATGAGTCTAGAGCTAGTTTATGAAGTACGAAGATGTGTGTTCCTGGGCATATTGATCACTGAGCAGGTGGAGACATGCGTTTACTCAATTTAAACTGTAAAATTGTGAAAAAAAAAATCAAACATTCGGTTTCTGTAAGAATAGGTGTGTATAATCTCAAACTGAATTCCAAAGCAAGGAAGGAATATTATAATAAACTTACACTTGATCTCTGAGTAGCAGATGGAAGACATGCGTTTCCTTTTGTGGACAAGAGGTTGGTCGACTTGCACTAAGCTTGGACGATAAGGGGAAGAGCAAACAAGTGGGGGACGAGCAGCTTTACGGATGTTGTTGGTGAAGGGGTTACGGTTTTCGAATATGAGAGCTTCTCCAAGGTTGACGGATGATTTGAAGGAGCCGTCTTGTCCAAACACAATAGCCTTGTGAAGAGGCTTGGTACTGCTTAGTAGAAACAGTTCAAACAAGACAACAACTTTGTTTTCCTCATCAACAAAGAAGCTCCCACCACAACTTGGGGTACAGAGCTTAAAACCGTATTGACAGAAGGGCCCCGGATCCACTCGGCAAAATTTGCTCCAGGACGCACCGTTGGGGTCAACAGTAAGGGTAACCCAAATCTCAAAAAAGCCAGATTCATAACCACCGAAGAGGACCGCAAGCTGCTCATCATCACCTCTAAGGAAGGTTGAGAGGGTCACAATGTCACCATTGTAACCATTGAAAGAGTCATTAAAAGGAAGAGGGAGGCGTGGTCCAAACCTCTCTTTGGTAAAATCAAAACAGAGTAAGAAAATTTCCCCTTTGCTTCCACCATATATATAATCAGGTACACTACGTTCAGCAAAAAAGTAGGTGTTTCCCTTGACAGGCACGCCTCGCTGATTCAAACCCATCGCCCACTTGGTATTATTCTGCACCACGTCGAGGACCCTCCATGAATTAGACTTAATTTCATAGATTTCGAACCACTTATCCACACAAACCTCAGGATCTTGTGGTTGCGCGAGTCTGAGTGGTCGGAGTATCCGATTGCGTGCCTGTCAAATATGTTGAAAGTCTCTCTCGGTTCGATCCACCTTGTTTGACACAGACAAGGGTTCCACAACACCAGCTTCGGCTCCTCGTCCTTGTCCTTAGCCACGCATAACACCAACCCATCGCAGTGATATAACTTGGATACCTCCAACCCATTGAGCAAATCTACCTCCTTTACCGTGACATCACGAAAATCTTCTTGGAACTTCTCCAGAGAGTACATCTTGGCATTCATCGTCACAAACATTTGCTGCGGCGGCGCTGGTGCTGGTGCTGCTTCTGCTTCTGCTTCTTTACCCGCGTCCCGTGTAGATCCAACCGCCTTCGGTGTCAGTATCTTCTCCCCAACCAATTGATCGCTCATCATTTGAAAAATTAGGGTTTTCCTCCAAGTTTCTCTATTGCCGCCTCGGTCGTGTGTTTATATATATATACCCAATCATTTCCCTAGGTACCGGTAATTTTAGCAAGAAAATTAACCCATACCTTTTTTTTTTTTTTGTATCTAAAGGTCTTGTTTATTCTGATTCGTTTCACTTTCATTTTATTTATTTTTAAATCTCTTTCATATCTTAGTTTTAAATATTTACTAGGGGTTAATCATGCTACGCACGGAGCTATATATTTTAATTTTCACATGTTAACTATATACTTATTCTTTGTATTCTAAATTGTATGTTTGTATGAATACATGAATGCTTTGTATATATGGTATGCAAAATATAAATTTTTCATATTTTTAAGTTAAAGTTACTGTATTGTTTTTTAAGATGTTTGAATTTTGTTATTGTTCGTGTGCTCAACCTTAGTGATATTAAGGTTTAACTTTTTTTTTCTCAAAATAGAAATTAATGACACAAGAAGAAATTAAAAAAAAACGTATCTAACACACATATTGTATATTTACACACATTTCTCTAGAAAAAGCTACACATTTTTTCAGATAAATGTTTAATGTAGTTTTCTATTTTGGGAGAATTGCCAAGTGTGACTCAAAACTTGGAGTCAAACCAAAAGAATACCCCAATTTGGGTCAAAGGCAAAGAACCTAAAAGGCTATTGAAATTACAACTATCCTTGTGAACAAACAAAAAACGGAATTTTTTACGTTTCTACCCTCGAAAGTCGTCTGACAGTTATTCTTAAACATAATTTAAAAATTTTGTAAAAATATTTTGATAAGTGAAAAATGAGAATTATGTAATTAAGATATGTATTAAGAGATATAAATTAAGATATAACAAATTTCAATTGTTTTCAGATAGATGAGTGAAAGTAGTGAGTCATGATATTCTTTAGTTTAACTTTCATCAACATATGTTGTAGTATTGTATATGTTCTTAGGGTTAGATTTCTGAAAGCATTAAAACCGCTTTTGAAAAATTTAAAATTACATAAGCGTGTTCATTTCTGTGTATATTAAACACTATTGAAGTATAATTTGATTTTATAACGTGGTTAGTTAGTTAATTTAGTCATTTTAGTTTAGGGGTTCATTTGGTCTGATACGACTTAATATTTAGTCTTACGTAGCGGCGACTAAATATTTAGTCGATGTACATGAGCGAATAAATCGTCTAAGCCAATTAAATTTTACCAACGTACTTTTAAAGCTAACCGGATTATTTACCCAATATATAAGGTGATTTTTTTTTTTTTTTTTGTATCTAAAGGTCTTGTTTATTCTGATTCGTTTCACTTTCATTTTATTTATTTTTAAATCTCTTTCATATCTTAGTTTTAAATATTTACTAGGGGTTAATCATGCTACGCACGGAGCTATATATTTTAATTTTCACATGTTAACTATATACTTATTCTTTGTATTCTAAATTGTATGTTTGTATGAATACATGAATGCTTTGTATATATGGTATGCAAAATATAAATTTTTCATATTTTTAAGTTAAAGTTACTGTATTGTTTTTTAAGATGTTTGAATTTTGTTATTGTTCGTGTGCTCAACCTTAGTGATATTAAGGTTTAACTTTTTTTTTCTCAAAATAGAAATTAATGACACAAGAAGAAATTAAAAAAAAACGTATCTAACACACATATTGTATATTTACACACATTTCTCTAGAAAAAGCTACACATTTTTTCAGATAAATGTTTAATGTAGTTTTCTATTTTGGGAGAATTGCCAAGTGTGACTCAAAACTTGGAGTCAAACCCAAAAGAATACCCCAATTTGGGTCAAAGGCAAAAGTAACCTAAAAGGCTATTGAAATTACAACTATCCCTTGTGAACAAACAAAAAACGGAATTTTTTACGCTTCTACCCCTCGAAAGTCGCCTGACAGTTATTCTTAAACATAATTTAAAAATTTTGTAAAAATATTTTGATAAGTGAAAATGAGAATTATGTAATTAAGATATGTATTAAGAGATATAAATTAAGATATAACAAATTTCAATTGTTTTCAGATGATGAGTGAAAGTAGTGAGTCATGATATTCTTTAGTTTAACTTTCATCAACATATGTTGTAGTATTGTATATGTTCTTAGGGTTAGATTTCGAAAGCATTAAAACCGCTTTTGAAAAATTTAAAATTACATAAGCGTGTTCATTTCGTGTATATTAAACACTATTGAAGTATAATTTGATTTTATAACGGTTAGTTAGTTAATTTAGTCATTTTAGTTTGTGGGTTCATTTTAGGTCTGATACGACTTAATATTTAGTCTTCAGAAACGCATCGACTAAATATTTAGTCTTCGATGTACATTATGAGCCGTAATAAGTCGCCTAAACCGACCAAACCTTAAATTTTACCAACGCATTTTTAAAGCTAACCGGATTATTTACCCAATATATAAGGTGATTTTTTTGTTCATTTTTCAAATTTAAACCCTAACCTAACAGCTTCTCACCGGCGATATCAAAGGCGATTTGAATTCCCACTATTTCCGAACAAACCATCGCCCTCAACGCCGCTATCTATCTCACTTCATTCTCACCGCTTCAGCTTAACTTCTGCCTTCTAAACTCCTAATGCTTCCACTGCCGCCTTCCACCGCGTTTCACCAACACTATCTCACCGCCGCTTCTAAACACTAGCGCCGCTTCTAAACCCTAGCCGCTTCTTCAGAACCGTGAATAAGCTTTCTCAGAACCCTAACGGTAAGTCATCAATCTCGAGGAAAAGATGAACATAAAACGTTGTTCTATCAATTTACTCATTCTCACCGCTTCACGCTTATTTTTCAGATCTATAACCGCAATGACGTAGTACTCTTCGCTACTAATCAGGTCCGCTTAATTTTTCTATCGGAAGACTTGTAATTTAAGTCGCCCGAAAGTCTTCCAACCGACGACTTAATAGACGACCTAAATATAAGTCGCCCAGTTGAAGATTTTCCGCATCTAATTTAAATCTAAGTCGCCTACTAAGTCGTCAGCTTGGATCGATTTCCGCACGACTTATATCTAAGTCGCCTACTAAGTCGCCCTGAGTTACAATTAAGGCGTGATTGATTTAGCTTGTGTTCTGACTTTTCAGGTGTTCTTGTTAGATTTAGCTTGTTTAGCTTATCTCTATTGTTGTCTTTGATTATTTTGCAGACAAAAGGATGGATATTCCGTAACTCCCCGTAGGTTATACACATTAGGGAAGAGCCGAAGCCCACAATAGCATTTCGTATCATACGGATAATAACAAGTTGCATACTGCTCTTGGGAAGCTCTATCGATGAAGAATTTGAAGAGCTCAAGGAGTCGAAGTTTGGGAGTTTTCATCAAGTTCAAGGAGCAGGATTTGGTTGGGCTTCAAGGCTGGTTCACTACATGCCCGCCTTTCTGGACATTAAGAAGAAGTATGAGATGTGGTCTCGTTGGTCCGTAACCTTTGAGGTTTTCATCTGCGAGTTTGAAAACCTCACCGGTCTAAACCGCGAAAGTACATCGAGGACCTTGAGACACCAAAATGTGAAGTTACCAAAGAGATGCTTTCTTTCCTCGCATGCGGAGTTCATCCGAAGCCGGGCCAACCATCGATCGATAATAGCAAAGATCAGAGATGCGAGGATTGGTCCACGGAAGATCGCAGCGCATCTTTCCATCTTCACCGGATTCATCAAGGGAGAAAGTTTTCAACCGCTACACGATCTACCGCAAGGCTAGTGATGGATTTGAACTTTGAGAATTATCCATGGGGAGAGTCGCGCTTAAGGTGCTGATGGACTCTTTGTGGAACAAAGATATTACTGGCTGTTACACCGCGGGATGGGTTTATACAAGTTCTTCAGGTCCGGGTGTACACAGCTATGCCGAATTGGGAGCTAGTATTGGTGGTCCCAGAGGAAACAGTCCGCTCTCCATCGATACGGCTTACGGGGCAGCAGAGGCCCAGATCAATGAAAGAAGCTATCTTGAGACAGGTATCTACTTAATTAAGTCGCCGGAAGGTCTTCCAGCTGGACGACTTAGTAGACGACTATATATAAGTCGCCCGAAGGTCTTCCAGCTGGACGACTTAGTAGACGACTATATATAAGTCGCCCGAAGGTCTTCCAGCTGGACGACTTAGTAGACGATTATATATAAGTCGCCCCGGTCTTCCACCGACGACCTTCCATCTAATTTATAATTAAGTCGCCTATTTAGTCTTTTTTCAAATATCTAACTCGATTCTTCTATTTACTGCAGACCCGCTGATCAACTTTGTTGAGAAGGACATTAGTGAAATGTGGCCAAAATGGGACTCGAGGTTGAGGACGTGCCCGCGGAGAACATCATTAAAGTCATGTATGATCGAGACCGTGGAAGTGGACCAAGGATTGCTGGGAAGTCACTGGTACTAAGAAAACCAAAGAGATAGAGATGGTTGTGGTGGAGGAGGAGGAAGACAATCCAAGACCTCTCAAGAAAGCTCAGGCTCCTAAAGAGGCTCCTAAAGAGGCTCCTACAGAGGCTCAGAAGAGGCTCCTACTGAGGCTCCTACAGAGGCTAGAGAAGAGGCTAAGTGACTAGAGAGGAGTTGGAAAATATGTTCAAAGACGTAGTTGACAAAGATGAAAGAAGGGCTAGTTGACTGCATGAAAGAAGGGTTTAGGAAGTGCATCAAGGAGATTAGGAAGTTGTCCGATAGGGTGGAAGCTATGGAGAAGAAGGTTGGTGTCACCAATCAGGCTACCCTCAAGAGAAACAGCCTACTCCTCAAGACAGCCTACTCAAAAGAAACACTTACTCCTCAACGTAAACAGCCTCCTCCTCAAACCAAAAGCCTCTTCCTCAAACCAAAAGCGCATTCTTCAAAAGAAACAACCTACCCCTCAAGCCAAACAATCCGAGGTTAGTATCAAATCCTCTCCCAACAAGAATTAAGTCGTCAGTGGTTAACTAGTTTTCCGATCGACTTAAATGTAAGTTAATTCGACGATTAGTTGATTCTGACGACTTAATGAAGAAATGTCGACGATTAGTTGACCATGGACGACTTAAAATTAAGTCGTCCATGGTCAACTAGACGCCCGCATAACTTTTATTTAAGTCGTCCAGGGTTAACTAGTGTGCAACTTTTAATGCAGAGAAATTCGCGATGAGGCTTAACGCTGGAAATAAGATCTTGCCGGATAAAGCGAGATGGTGTCTCCTCCAAAGAGATTGTTGCTGTCACTTCCACGACCAACCGAAGCCGCTCCACCGACAACAACGAAGCGCCGCCCACCTATCAACCGAAGGCCGCTTCCACCGATCAACAACCGAAGCCGCTTCCACCGCATAAACAACCGAGCCTGGTTGTATTGGACAAATAGCTCCCATCGCTTCGCGCGCAAGGAGTGAACGAGCGAGGAAACCTTCTCCCACGCAGATATCTCCTTATACGGCAGAGAAAAATAAAGATAAAGTGGCAGCCTATAATCCATTTCAGCCAGAACAAACCTAAGTTGAAGGAACTCGCTGGTTGGTTGAAAACTGATCCGTAAGTGATTGCTTTACCCATAATAGCTTGATTTAGTCTACCAAAACTGATTATTTCTGATCCGTAAGTGATTGCTTTATTGTTTGCAGTCATTATTTCACTAAGCATGATGAAAACCACGCACATCACTTAACTTGGTGGTATCACATCCTCCGGACTGCAGAGAATGGCTGGAAGACTCGCGAAGTCTTCTCGCAAATCTTGTATCTTTGTCGCCCGAAAGTCACGGAAAGTCGCCTACAAAGTCGTCAGTAGGCGACTTTCCGGATGACTTATCTTTGTTAATCGTTAAATATAAGTCGCCCGAAAGTTTCACAAAGTTGTCCAAGTAGATTACTTCCGCACGACTTATATTTACCGACGACTTATCTTTAAGTCGTCGGAAAGTCGCCTACAAAGTCGCCCACGAGCGACTTTCCGCACGACTTATATTTAAGTCGTCTGGTATCTTCTAACTTGTATTATTTTATATGCAGCATATAGATGCTTGGATTAATGTGCTGAGGCAGAGGTATCAAGAGAACCCACAAGCTTTCAGGAGCGAGCGAATGTGCTTCCTGGATCACAACTTTTCCAGTCTTGGAGACCAGTATGAGTTCTTCAAATTATCCGCACTGATCACAAAGGTTTAGGAAGAGCTCTACCTGGTATGGAATTTTATGACGGATCAATACCTTCATTTTGCCAATCAAAGAAGGTGTGGGGAGGACATTGATGATATCTATGCGCCGTTGAATGAAGAATTGGGTTGCTATTTGGATATCAATCCCTAAGAGGCACATAGTCGTCTGACAGATACCTTCAGCCTACCGCACCATAAGCATGGGATGACATAATGCAGCTTTCTCGAGATGGTCCCTTATCCGCTTGTTGAGTGCACCCACCTAAATAATGGGTCAAATACGGGTGAAGCCATACACATATGAGAGACAAGATGTACCCACGGCCAACAATGGTGATTGATGCACGATTTAAAGTACATTGAATGTCATGCTCTTGGAGTCCCCTTTAACTCTAAAGACTTTTGTAGCCAACGAAAGAATATGAGGGATAAAATGGCGCTGGATATATGGACGAGCTTCTTGATCAGCATTTGAAAGAAAATGTGGATGGTGATAAGTTCTGGGCATGTATGATTAGATTCGTGGGCATGTATGTTATTCTAGGTTTATCGAGTGTAAAAGATATTACATTTAAACTTTTAAAGCTTTTATGATTTTGACTAAGCTTTTAGCATGGGACTTACAAATAAGTCGTCCTGAAGGTCTTCCAGCCGACGACTTACAAATAAGTCGCCTGAAGGTCTTCAAATGGGACGACTTACAAATAAGTTGAAGGTCTTCCAGCTGGACGATTTACAAATAAGTCGCCGAAGGTCTTCCACTGGACGACTTACAATAAGTCACCGAAGGTCTTCCACTGGGACGATTTTAAATTCTAATATTTGTATCGATTTTAAATTCTTTTTAATATATTAATTTCGATTAGTAATTTGAAAAGTTTATTATGAATGTGAAAAGACATGACTCTTCGATCACATCCTCTTCTATATAAACCGTATAGTTAACAGATTTCATCTCTTACTATCATCTCTCTTCTTCTCCAATTTAGTCTCTCCCAATATTAGCTAAGTAAGTAGATCTATCCTTTTTCTTTGTATCCGTTTTATATAAATTTTTTAGATCTATCCGTTTCTAATAATTTCGATCTATTAACATCCGATCAAAATCTCAGTATGGCATTCAACAAAGACCTTAAACTCAAGGCTCCCATGGTTGAAGATCATGGTTCTTCTCTAGAAGAGGCATTCAACAAGGGAGTTGAGGCGACCACGAGCATTACCGAGCCAAGCTCTTTATGTACAAGCAACTAAATGATGCCATCGCCAAGAAACATGTTGAAGAGCTTGAAGTGTCGCGCATACAAGGTAAGCTGGAACTCATGAATGAACTTTTCAAGAAGAACCCATTTAGCAAAGAGAAAAAGAAGAACTGGTTGTGTACATTGTGGCTTCGTATGGCCAGTTTCCTTGCAGTTTGAGCATCTCCTTGCCCTGTGTTTCTTCCTGGGTTTGTGTCCTCTCATCCTAGATAGCTCCAACCAAGATTGCCATCTTGATTTCTTCTGTCTCCCGGACCACGCTTTACGCCCTGAGGAAAGCATTCTCGTTCCTCAATATGTTGTGACACGATAGGATATATATTCTCTCGAGTATCCTGCATACAAATAATTCTTTGAGTACACCGGACATACAAGTGTGGAGATATGCAAACGAATATGTGTTCCAGCAGCTATAGCATGAGAGCAAGGTATTTTCTCCACTCCATAGACACCACAATCACACTTTGCATGTTCCAAATCAACCACAGTCCATTTTGCCACCTTTGACAAAGAATCGCCATCCATCAATTGGTTGGACCGTCATCGTATCCGCTATCTCTGTTCGAACAGCAAGCAAGTATTCAACACCCGGCTATGTTGAGTTGTGAGACTCAATGCATCTTGTCTCCTTTTCCAATACCATTTTCCTAACTTCGCCTTATGAACTTCAGCAGAACGAATCGAAATCCTCTTGCTCGCTTCAGCGGAATTAATAGATTCAGCGATGTTGCTTGTTTTATGTTGTACCTGTTCCCTTACAATAAACCCTTGACCATAGGCTGGCGCGGCATTCTCCAAATACGCTGCAAGTTCCGGTTTGCACTCGTATCTCAGCCATGTACCGGTCAAAATCGTAAACCGTGTGAGCATAAGCAGCCCTTTCACCAAGTACATGAGATGTTTCCTTTAAACTTTTTGACAATGTTATCTTGAAGGTGATAATAACATATTCCTCGAGTTGCCCAAGGAAACACCTTATCACACGCACTTTTAATGGCGGCGTGCGGTCGGAGACTATCACCGAGGCTTGTCATGAGATATACAACTAGCCAATTTTGTGAAAACCATTCCCAAGAAGGTTCATCTTCAGCATCCACGATCCCAAAGCCAATGGGAATATCTGAAAATTGCCATCTTGTGCGGCTGCAACTAACATAACACCTCCATACTTTCCACTTAGGTGAGTTCCATCCACCACAATGACCCTTCTCGATACTTAAAACCTTTTATAGAAGCTCCAAAAGAGAGAAATAGATACTTAAATCTTTTCATAGAATCAAGTTCTATAGCGTGATAGAATCGATTTGCAATGGAGATTTGCTCGAGATATGATGCCGACGCGAATACCCTTCTTCGCTGATCCTCTCACCAATGTTTGTGCATATACGGTCTTTCTGTATGAAGTGGTGTAATCAAGCTCCATGCCAAACATGTTCCTCATTGCATCGTGATATGCTGCGGAGTTATCCCATCAATGATTCCAACACGATCAATGAAAAGACTACCAACATACTGGTCTGATGTCTCCGCTGGCGGTCGGTCTCCCACCGAGCATAAATGTTTTTCCACATACTTTGTTACCCAAAACGTGTTTGTCCCATGTTTCACACTCGCTCGATCTTCCATCCACAACCGCTAACCCGACATGTTGCCACAAGGAGAGTTTTCGTTGATTTGTATATTCTAAAAGAAACCACCCTCACTGCTGCCAACAGCTCAGAAAGCGATGCATCCTTGCTAACAAAACTCTGGTTGACATAGATCTGGTACCATCCGATTTTCCTCCTTCAATAGCATTTGTCTTAGCATATGTCTTTTCCATTTCTTCAAAACAAATATTATCATCATCTTCCTCGTCCTCATCTTGAACCTTTCCATAAAGACGTAATCCCACCATTCTGATCCGTTTCACCAACAATAGAGTTATCAGCATCCTCCTCCCCATTTTCCTCCTCCCCATCTTGATTTTCATCTTCAACAAACTCATTATCACCAACATCTTCTTCCCATTCATCAGCTTCATCATTATCACCAACATCTTCTTCCCATTCACCAGCTTCATCATCACCAACATCTTCTTCCCATTCACCAGCTTCATCATTATCCTTTTCTCGAAACCGTTTCCACCTTGCTGCGACGATACACAAAGACATACTCTCGCGTTTTGAGTATCTCGAGCAAGTTCGAACTTAATCATCACCCGGCTATGTTGAGTTGTGAGACTCAATGCATCTTGTCTCCTTTTCCAATACCATTTTCCTAACTTCTGCCTTATGAACTTCAGCAGAACGAATCGAAATCCTCTTGCTCGCTTCAGCGGAATTAATAGATTCAGCGATGTTGCTTGTTTTATGTTGTACCTGTTCCCTTACAATAAACCCTTGACCATAGGCTGGCGCCGGCATTCTCCAAATACGCTGTGTTCCGGTTTGCACTCAGATCTCAGCCATGTACCGTCAAAATCAAACCGTGTGAGCATAAGCAGCCCTTTCACCAAGTACATGAGATGTTTCCCTTTAAACTTTTTGACAATGTTATCTTGAAGGTGATAATAACATATTCCTCGAGTTGCCCAAGGAAACACCTTATCACACGCACTTTTAATGGCCGCGTGCCGGTCGGAGACTATCACCAGAGGCTTGTCATGAGATATACAACTAGCCAATTTTGTGAAAAACCATTCCCAAGAAGGTTCATCTTCAGCATCCACGATCCCAAAGCCAATGGGAATATCTGAAAATTGCCATCTCAGCGGCTGCAACTAACATAACACCTCCATACTTTCCACTTGGTGAGTTCCATCCACCACAATGACCCTTCTCTGATACTTAAAACCTTTTATAGAAGCTCCAAAAGAGAGAAATAGATACTTAAATCTTTTCATAGAATCAAGTTCTATAGCCGTGATAGAATCAGGATTTGCAATGGAGATTTGCTCGAGATATGATGCCGACGCGAATACCCTTTCTTCTGCTGATCCTCTCACCAATGTTTGTGCATATAATGCTGCTCGTATGAAGTGGTGTAATCAAGCTCCATGCCAAACATGTTCCTCATTGCATCGTGATATGCTGCGAGTTATCCCATCAATGATTCCAACACGATCAATGAAAAGACTACCAACATACTTCGGAGTACAGTGTCTCCGCTGAGCGATTCGGTCTCCCACTGAGCATAAATGTTTTTCCACATACTTTGTTACCCAAAACGTGTTTGTCCCATGTTTCACACTCGCTCGATCTTCCATCCACAACCGCTAACCCGACATGTTGCCACAAGGAGAGTTTTCGCTGATTTGTATATTCTAAAAGAAAACCTACCCTCATCGCTGCCAACCGCAGCTCAAAGCGCAGCATCCTTGCTAACAAAACTCTGGTTGACATAGATACTGGTACCATCCGATTTTCCTCCTTCAATAGCATTTGTCTTAGCATATGTCTTTTCCATTTCTTCAAAACAAATATTATCATCATCTTCCTCGTCCTCATCTTGAACCTTTCCATAAAGACTGTAATCCCCACCATTCTGATCCGTTTCACCAACAATAGAGTTATCAGCATCCTCCTCCCCATTTTCCTCCTCCCCATCTTGATTTTCATCTTCAACAAACTCATTATCACCAACATCTTCTTCCCATTCATCAGCTTCATCATTATCACCAACATCTTCTTCCCATTCACCAGCCTTCATCATCACCAACATCTTCCCATTCACCGCCTTCATCATTATCACCAACATCTTCCCATTCACCACTTCATCATTATCACCAACATCTTCTTCCCATTCACCACTTCATCATTATCCCTTTTCTCAAACCGCTTCCACCTTGCTGCGCTTGATACACAAAGACATACTCTATGCTTTGAGTATCTCGAGCAAGTTTCGAACTTGTCATCACTTGTAACATGAATGGGAGGACTGCCTCGAGCCATCATCATTTCTGCTGGTAATGAGTAGCTAATCTCCACAGCCATCGTTCTCATGTCCAGGTTATAATCTTCTTGAGCCATTGCAACAAGTTCAGCATGTGTTGAATCTTCATTCAATAAAAACAATTTTGCTCCTTTGAGATCATCAACCACAAAATCCCAACGGCAATCTCTCAACAACCATTCTCCATAAACTGCATGTAACTGACAAATCATCTGCAAATATTCAAAATAAAACACATTAGTAAATATAGAAAATGAAGAAGTTCAATAAACATTGCCTTGAGCGACTTGAAATAAGTTGAGAAGACTTAAAGGTAAGTCGCCTAAAGAGGTCACTTTTGCAATTTAAAATTAAAGCGACGACTTAATTCTGTCGTCGAAGCTTTGTTAAAAAACTCGGGCGACTTATATATAAGTCGTCTACCAACGGACTTGTTTTGCATTTGACCACTCGTGTCGATCTTTGACTATTTACGGGCGACTTATAATTCGATTCGTCTGCGGAAAGTTAAAATTTCAATATTTTATTCAAACTAGGCGACTTACGTGTAAGTCGTCTAGAATAGTTTGTAATTGAAAAATAAAACTTGAAATTTTAACTTTCTCCGGCGACAATTGAAAGTTAAATCGGCTAAACGACCTAATTTAAGGTCGTCCGATAAGCAAGGTTTGACCAGAAAATTGGGAAAAATTCGACGACTTTGCTTTCCTGACGACTTTAAATTAAGTCTTCTCGTCGTGACGACTTTATATTATGTCGCCCGGTAAAAGTTAAACGATGAAGTTTTATTTTTCAATTACAAAACTAACCTAAGGCGACTTACACGTAAGTCGCCTAGTTTAATAAAATATTGAAATTTTAACTTTCGAGAGGCGGTGAATTATAAGTCGTCGAGAAATAGTCAAAGATCTGACACGATTCGGTCAAATAACCGTTCGCAAATGAGCGACTATATATAAGTCGCCCGGAGTTTTTTTAACAAACAAAGCCGACGACTTAGTTTAAGTCGTCGTTTGACCGAAGACTTATCGATGAAGTCTTACGCATACGAATGACTTCTTAGTAAGTCTTCTACGTGAACAGATCTTCAAAAATTCAAATTGCACCTTAAACTAGGTGAGATGACTTCGTTTATGCGGGGTCTTCCAACCACCCGAACCTCAAACGAAAGCAACCGTAAGTCAAAACGAAAGAAATATGGCTCACAACCATAAAATATTTTGAATCAAAAGCTTGAGTTTTTGGATGAATATGGAGAGAAAGTGAAAGAAATGTTGTTTTAGTTCATAACAATTGAAGCAGAGAGTAAAAAGAGATTTACGTGCATTAAAGGGCATTAAAAGCTCAAACGGTTAGTCAAGGTTGTTGAACTATTCATGGTAGTGGCACTTGTTGTAAATAATTGAAGATGAGGTTGAGGCAGAAAGCCATTTTGAAAAAAAAAAAAAAAAAAAGTTAATGGCATTTTAGTAGATAAAATGCAGGTGTGGGTGAAAATCTCAAAAAAAAAAAAGTCGAAAGGTTAGTTTTACGTTTGACTCAGTTCGAGTTACTTTGCAAAAAGCCCTTCTATTTTGATATTTTATATTTACTTTTTATTTTGTTTTTCTTATACTGTATTTTTATTTAATCTAATTTTCTTGCTTTTCTATCAAATGGTAATATTACGATAAATATTTAATGTAATATATATATTTAAATTTTTAATGTAATATTTATATTTCTTATATTGTATATTTACTTATTATTTATTTTACTATATAATTTCAGATAAATTTTTAATTTAATTTTTATTTCTTAAAATTAAATATTTACTTATTTTTTATTTTTCTTATTTTTTATACTTATTTATCCTCAATTTCTTGCTTTTATATCAAGTAATCATATTACAATATATGTTTAATATAATAATTTTATTTATTATATAGTATATCTACTTATAATTTATGTTTCTATTGTAATTTACTTATTCTAAATATTACGATATTGTAATATTTCTATGGATTTGGTCCGTGCTTTGCCCGGATAATTTGTATATTTTACCTTTTATTTTGAAATACTTGGTTATATATTCTATAAATTATTTTTTCTTTACTTGTTATTTTTGCTTTATCATTCTTTTTGATTTTAAATGTTTGGTGTTAAGATATTCTAACATTCGTCTTGTTGCCAATAATTAAATCTCTTAGGTCGAGTGTTGAGTGATTTTAATGATGATATGTTTTATTTTATATGTGTAGGATAAACCTTTAGATATCTTTGTTTGATTTTTATTCATTTAATCTCATGCTTAAATCGTGAATTTTTTTTCATTTTTATAATGTGCATTACTTATTTTTTATTTTTCTTATTTTTTATACTTATTTATCCTCAATTTCTTGCTTTTATATCAAGTAATCATATTACAATATATGTTTAATATAATAATTTTATTTATTATATAGTATATCTACTTATAATTTATGTTTCTATTGTAATTTACTTATTCTAAATATTACGATATTGTAATATTTCTATGGATTTGGTCCGTGCTTTGCCGGATAATTTGTATATTTTACCTTTTTATTTTGAAATACTTGGTTATATATTCTATAAATTATTTTTTCTTTACTTGTTATTTTTGCTTTATCATTCTTTTTGATTTTAAATGTTTGGTGTTAAGATATTCTAACATTCGTCTTGTTGCCAATAATTAAATCTCTTAGGTCGAGTGTTGAGTGATTTTAATGATGATATGTTTTATTTTATATGTGTAGGATAAACCTTTAGATATCTTTGTTTGATTTTTATTCATTTAATCTCATGCTTAAATCGTGAATTTTTTTTCATTTTTATAATGTGCATTACTTATTTTTTGTTATATTTAGTTATATTTTCACCATTTATTTTGATTATCGTAAATTATATGTTGTGTTTTTCTAAGTATATTATTAGTTTTCCTTAACGTGAGTTTGATGATTAAAAGTGAGAAAAACTCTTTGATTTACTTGTTCTTTTAATGGTTGATCTTACTTTGATAAAAAGTTTAAAACAATGACTTTGTTTGATTTTTATTCATTTAATCTCATGCTTAAATCGTGAATTTTTTTTCATTTTTATAATGTGCATTACTTATTTTTTATTTTTCTTATTTTTTATACTTATTTATCCTCAATTTCTTGCTTTTATATCAAGTAATCATATTACAATATATGTTTAATATAATAATTTTATTTATTATATAGTATATCTACTTATAATTTATGTTTCTATTGTAATTTACTTATTCTAAATATTACGATATTGTAATATTTCTATGGATTTGGTCCGTGCTTTGCCGGATAATTTGTATATTTTACCTTTTTATTTTGAAATACTTGGTTATATATTCTATAATATATATATTTAAATTTTAATGTAATATTTATATTTCTTATATTGTATATTTACTTATTATTTATTTTACTATATAATTTCAGATAAATTTTTAATTTAATTTTTATTTCTTAAAATTAAATATTTACTTATTTTTTATTTTTCTTATTTTTTATACTTATTTATCCTCAATTTCTTGCTTTTATATCAAGTAATCATATTACAATATATGTTTAATATAATAATTTTATTTATTATATAGTATATCTACTTATAATTTATGTTTCTATTGTAATTTACTTATTCTAAATATTACGATATTGTAATATTTCTATGGATTTGGTCCGTGCTTTGCCGGATAATTTGTATATTTTACCTTTTTATTTTGAAATACTTGGTTATATATTCTATAAATTATTTTTTCTTTACTTGTTATTTTTGCTTTATCATTCTTTTTGATTTTAAATGTTTGGTGTTAAGATATTCTAACATTCGTCTTGTTGCCAATAATTAAATCTCTTAGGTCGAGTGTTGAGTGATTTTAATGATGATATGTTTTATTTTATATGTGTAGGATAAACCTTTAGATATCTTTGTTTGATTTTTATTCATTTAATCTCATGCTTAAATCGTGAATTTTTTTTCATTTTTTCATTTTTATAATGTGCATTACTTATTTTTTGTTATATTTAGTTATATTTTAATGTAATATTTATATTTCTTATATTGTATATTTACTTATTATTTATTTTACTATATAATTTCAGATAAATTTTTAATTTAATTTTTATTTCTTAAAATTAAATATTTACTTATTTTTTATTTTTTCTTATTTTTTATACTTATTTATCCTCAATTTCTTGCTTTTATATCAAGTAATCATATTACAATATATGTTTAATATAATAATTTTATTTATTATATAGTATATCTACTTATAATTTATGTTTCTATTGTAATTTACTTATTCTAAATATTACGATATTGTAATATTTCTATGGATTTGGTCCGTGCTTTGCCCGGATAATTTGTATATTTTTACCTTTTTATTTTGAAATACTTGGTTATATATTCTATAAATTATTTTTTTCTTTACTTGTTATTTTTGCTTTATCATTCTTTTTGATTTTAAATGTTTGGTGTTAAGATATTCTAACATTCGTCTTGTTGCCAATAATTAAATCTCTTAGGTCGAGTGTTGAGTGATTTTAATGATGATATGTTTTATTTTATATGTGTAGGATAAACCTTTAGATATCTTTGTTTGATTTTTATTCATTTAATCTCATGCTTAAATCGTGAATTTTTTTTTTCATTTTTTCATTTTTATAATGTGCATTACTTATTTTTTTGTTATATTTAGTTATATTTTCACCATTTATTTTGATTATGCGTAAATTATATGTTGTGTTTTTCTAAGTATATTATTAGTTTTCCTTAACGTGAGTTTGATGATTAAAAGTGAGAAAAAACTCTTTGATTTACTTGTTCTTTTAATGGTTGATCTTACTTTGATAAAAAGTTTAAAACAATGACTTTGTTTGATTTTCAATAAACTTCCATCTATTCTATTAATTCTCCAGCATGACCAGTTGATAAAAGGTTGTGTCCAACAATTATTTTTTATATTATCTACTTAAAAAAACAAACTATGTAACCTCTCCGCTTTCCTTAATTCTCGGACCCGCACATCCTAATATTTAGCTAAGAGGTAAATTACAAAATCTTTCATTTCTATAAAATAAGTTATAGAAAATAAAATGTAAGGGGAGGGTTTTCATTTCTATAATTCTTATCTTATCTTATATATATAAAGTTAACTTCTCTGGCTGCTCCTGCTGCCACGTCATCATGGAATGAGGGGCTTTTTATGCCACGTGTCAGTTCTTTTTTTAAACTATCCAAAACTATTCTAAATGGGCTTGAACTTGACCAACGATCTATGATTTTTCAGATTAGTCCTGTGGAGATCCATTAGCATCTTTCTCAATCACTTCGGCTTCCTCGAACTCAAAGGGGCTGTGAAACCACCGCCGCACCTTTTCCTCTTCGCCTCGGTTCGGCGAAGTAACGTCTGAGTTGAATCAATGAAAGCCATTATCTCTTCTTAAATCTCTTTCCTCCAATCAATTTCACTCGAAGTCAGTATATATAGATATCCGGTGAGTCTCGTTGCCTAATCTTTTCCTCTGTTTGCTAACGTTTTCTTTTTCAAGATTTCTCCACAAAACACTCAAAAGTGATTAATTCCCAGATTCTTTTCTCAGAATTGAAGTGAGGTCATTGCAGAGAAAAGGGGTACGTTCATGGGTGTTGACATGGTTCTGATTGTCAGGAAGATTATCTGATTCACTTTAATATCTTATAACTTACTTTTATCCATGTTTTTTGTTTTACTCTTTTACTTGATAGTCGACGCTAATCCATGTTAGTCGCTCAACATCTTCAAACACCTGCTCAAACAAGGATATCCCTTTTATGAGCTAAGTGTTTCTGATGTCCCCAGGAACAACCAAAGAGCTTCACCCTATGCAAACAAAGAGCTTCAGGTTTCGAAATTTCGAACAGCTAATGTCACTGGCTAACACTAATACTGAATTTCCAGTTAGACACTTTATTACCTAACCTATAATTAATTTCATCCTCTAAAAGTCTGCCACTAATACTTATGTTTCTCTGCAGATATCGTTAGGGAGATGAGGGGCATAAGGACCACTTACACCGAGAAAAACCGATCCAGTCGACGCCTCATGGCTGGATTCTGAACTCATTACTTGCTTCACGTAGATCCTCTCAGCAGTTTGGTTGTTGTCGTCTGACCTTACGTCTGTTTACATACCTCTAGCTTACATCTTCAGGTTTAGTCAACAGGCTTCCCTGAAGTACTAAATCTGTGTGTGGTTAGGGAAAAAATGTTCATTCTCTCTGTTGTTGACTACTTCCTGCTATTCTATGATATCTAATTTTAGGAACTGTGCATCCAATTTATAAATATAACGTTATTTTGTCTTCGGTAGAGAGTAGAGGAAGAAGTTTGGAATAGGAAAACACTCTCTTAACCCTTAGTTGTCTCTATATCAAACTTTAAAACTTTTATTATGTGATGAAGGTCAGGTCATGATAAAAGTCTATAACTTTGGGTAGTGGTATTAAATTTTTATTCATTTTCTCTATACCTTTTGCTGTTTTCATCCGTGGAAAGGCGGAGGCTATAGAGGTTGCAAAATGACATTTAATTGTTTACGTCCGACTGTCCAAATGCTCGATTTTGCAGGGACAGACCCGCATGCCTGAGTGTATTCGGCGACCTTGTGGAGCTCCTTGATGAGAAATTAGTATTGTCAAGTGTGGAACCAAAGGTTGTTGTAGCCACCAAAAGTTCGGTTGCTGCACCATCAAATGAAACTGCTAAACCCTTACCTGTCTTACCACATATAGGTTTTATATTATTTGAGGCATCACTCATATAAGTTAACTCTTATTTACTTGTCTCAAGAGAAGACTAATTCATGTTGTTATTACATTACAGCTTCTCCTCCTTTGATTGCACCCTCAGCCCCAAAGTTCAATGGACACTCTCATCATACATCTCCATCTACTACTCCGCCAGATTCTACTCCGAGTAATGTACGCCATCATTCTTCATCATCTCCTCCTCCTTTGTATCATAGACATCATCAAGATCGAAAGAGGATCACAGATAGTGCAGCTCCTTCACCACCACCAACACCGAAGAAGTCAAACCGTAAAGGTTTCCACTTTACCATAGCCTCTGAGATACTTAGATTGGCCATGCTCCTTCTCAGTGATATTGATTCTCTCATTTTGGTATGTTTTTGTTGCTATAGGTTCAATGACTCCTCCTCCGTCATATCACACCATGCTCCTTCTCCTCCCATTCCTGCTCACGGTCCAATCTCTTCCTCTCATAGCATCTCCATAGCTCCAGCACCTTCTCCCACCCAAGGATTGATTCTTCCACTCCTAACTTTTCAAACAGCAAATAGGCAAAGTCAAAGTCTCCTTTTTAACCTCATTGCTTGATGTGATATCCTAAACTCTGTTTATTTCTCCTAAATGCTACCCCAGGAACACATTTCTTTTGACCATGAGAGTGTTGCCAGCCAATGTTATCTCACAAAGTAAGGAGTTATATAACCTTTGGTACTGTGCAAATAATTTATATTTTTCTTCATGTTATAAATCATGTACAGAGTTAGTCACCACAAGGTTGGTCTCCATATGAAGGTTCATCCTCAACGTCTACAAAATATGGTGGTGTTAAAAGATCGAAATGTTATAACTGTCTGAGCGAATTGCTTTTATCATATTGCCCCACAGGTGACCACTTTCACGTAACCCATCTGTTAGCGCGTTTCTTGAGCGACTATTACTTTCACTTTCGCTGGTGCCATATCCAAAGGTTTAAAACCAACTTCTCTGCTCCTGCACTGATGAAAGACTGAATATGTTAAAAATAGTAATTGGATCGAACTCTTCTCTTTTGTTTTGAGTGCAGCGTCCCTGAGATAAAGTGCAAATGTATAAAGATAACGTTATTTTGTCTTCGGTAGAGAGTAGAGGAAGAAGTTTGGAATAGGAAAACACTCTCTTAACCCTTAGTTGTCTCTATATCAAACTTTAAAACTTTTATTATGTGATGAAGGTCAGGTCATGATAAAAGTCTATAACTTTGGGTAGTGGTATTAAATTTTTATTCATTTTCTCTATACCTTTTGCTGTTTTCATCCGTGGAAAGGCGGAGGCTATAGAGGTTGCAAAATGACATTTAATTGTTTACGTCCGACTGTCCAAATGCTCGATTTTGCAGGGACAGACCCGCATGCCTGAGTGTATTCGGCGACCTTGTGGAGCTCCTTGATGAGAAATTAGTATTGTCAAGTGTGGAACCAAAGGTTGTTGTAGCCACCAAAAGTTCGGTTGCTGCACCATCAAATGAAACTGCTAAACCCTTACCTGTCTTACCACATATAGGTTTTATATTATTTGAGGCATCACTCATATAAGTTAACTCTTATTTACTTGTCTCAAGAGAAGACTAATTCATGTTGTTATTACATTACAGCTTCTCCTCCTTTGATTGCACCCTCAGCCCCAAAGTTCAATGGACACTCTCATCATACATCTCCATCTACTACTCCGCCAGATTCTACTCCGAGTAATGTACGCCATCATTCTTCATCATCTCCTCCTCCTTTGTATCATAGACATCATCAAGATCGAAAGAGGATCACAGATAGTGCAGCTCCTTCACCACCACCAACACCGAAGAAGTCAAACCGTAAAGGTTTCCACTTTACCATAGCCTCTGAGATACTTAGATTGGCCATGCTCCTTCTCAGTGATATTGATTCTCTCATTTTGGTATGTTTTTGTTGCTATAGGTTCAATGACTCCTCCTCCGTCATATCACACCATGCTCCTTCTCCTCCCATTCCTGCTCACGGTCCAATCTCTTCCTCACGCACCGCATCTCCATAGCTCCAGCACCTTCTCCCACCCAAGGATTGATTCTTCCACTCCTAACTTTTCAAACAGCAAATAGGCAAAGTCAAAGTCTCCTTTTTAACCTCATTGCTTGATGTGATATCCTAAACTCTGTTTATTTCTCCTAAATGCTACCCCAGGAACACATTTCTTTTTGACCATGAGAGTGTTGCCAGCCAATGTTATCTCACAAAGTAAGGAGTTATATAACCTTTGGTACTGTGCAAATAATTTATATTTTTCTTCATGTTATAAATCATGTACAGAGTTAGTCACCACAAGGTTGGTCTCCATATGAAGGTTCATCCTCAACGTCTACAAAATATGGTGGTGTTAAAAAGATCGAAATGTTATAACTGTCTGAGCGAATTGCTTTTATCATATTGCCCCACAGGTGACCACTTTCACGTAACCCATCTGTTAGCGCGTTTCTTGAGCGACTATTACTTTCACTTTCGCTGGTGCCATATCCAAAGGTTTAAAACCAACTTCTCTGCTCCTGCACTGATGAAAGACTGAATATGTTAAAAATAGTAATTGGATCGAACTCTTCTCTTTTGTTTTGAGTGCAGCGTCCCTGAGATAAAGTGCAAATGTATAAAGAAAGCATTCTTATTATATGGTATCTTACCAGAATCAATCAATTTATTTGGACGGTAAGGATCTCCAAACACAGAATGTAATGTCTTTTTTAAAAAAATTTCAAACACCGAAATAGTAATCAGATCTATATAGCTTTACATCGAACAAATTCAGGACATAGATCAAAATGTTGTCTCAGTTCGGACGCATGCATTTGATTTCTTTAATCATGTATTGCAATGAGGACAGCAAGATGATCGTTTTGTATGAGTATATGGAAAAGGGAACGCTTAAGGACCATCTGTATGACTCGGATAACCCTTAGTTGTCTCTATATCAAACTTTAAAACTTTTATTATGTGATGAAGGTCAGGTCATGATAAAAGTCTATAACTTTGGGTAGTGGTATTAAATTTTTATTCATTTTTCTCTATACCTTTTGCTGTTTTCATCCGTGGAAAGGCGGAGGCTATAGAGGTTGCAAAATGACATTTAATTGTTTACGTCCGACTGTCCAAATGCTCGATTTTGCAGGGACAGACCCGCATGCCTGAGTGTATTCGGCGACCTTGTGGAGCTCCTTGATGAGAAATTAGTATTGTCAAGTGTGGAACCAAAGGTTGTTGTAGCCACCAAAGTTCGGTTGCTGCACCATCAAATGAAACTGCTAAACCCTTACCTGTCTTACCACATATAGGTTTTATATTATTTGAGGCATCACTCATATAAGTTAACTCTTATTTACTTGTCTCAAGAGAAGACTAATTCATGTTGTTATTACATTACAGCTTCTCCTCCTTTGATTGCACCCTCAGCCCCAAAGTTCAATGGACACTCTCATCATACATCTCCATCTACTACTCCGCCAGATTCTACTCCGAGTAATGTGCGCCATCATTCTTCATCATCTCCTCCTCCTTTGTATCATAGACATCATCAAGATCGAAGAGGATCACAGATAGTGCAGCTCCTTCACCACCACCAACACCGAAGAAGTCAAACCGTAAAGGTTTCCACTTTACCATAGCCTCTGAGATACTTAGATTGGCCATGCTCCTTCTCAGTGATATTGATTCTCTCATTTTGGTATGTTTTTGTTGCTATAGGTTCAATGACTCCTCCTCCGTCATATCACACCATGCTCCTTCTCCTCCCATTCCTGCTCACGGTCCAATCTCTTCCTCTCGCACCGCATCTCCATAGCTCCAGCACCTTCTCCCACCCAAGGATTGATTCTTCCACTCCTAACTTTTCAAACAGCAAATAGGCAAAGTCAAAGTCTCCTTTTTAACCTCATTGCTTGATGTGATATCCTAAACTCTGTTTATTTCTCCTAAATGCTACCCCAGGAACACATTTCTTTTTGACCATGAGAGTGTTGCCAGCCAATGTTATCTCACAAAGTAAGGAGTTATATAACCTTTGGTACTGTGCAAATAATTTATATTTTTCTTCATGTTATAAATCATGTACAGAGTTAGTCACCACAAGGTTGGTCTCCATATGAAGGTTCATCCTCAACGTCTACAAAATATGGTGGTGTTAAAAAGATCGAAATGTTATAACTGTCTGAGCGAATTGCTTTTATCATATTGCCCCACAGGTGACCACTTTCACGTAACCCATCTGTTAGCGCGTTTCTTGAGCGACTATTACTTTCACTTTCGCTGGTGCCATATCCAAAGGTTTAAAACCAACTTCTCTGCTCCTGCACTGATGAAAGACTGAATATGTTAAAAATAGTAATTGGATCGAACTCTTCTCTTTTGTTTTGAGTGCAGCGTCCCTGAGATAAAGTGCAAATGTATAAAGAAAGCATTCTTATTATATGGTATCTTACCAGAATCAATCAATTTATTTGGACGGTAAGGATCTCCAAACACAGAATGTAATGTCTTTTTTAAAAAAATTTCAAACACCGAAATAGTAATCAGATCTATATAGCTTTACATCGAACAAATTCAGGACATAGATCAAAATGTTGTCTCAGTTCGGACGCATGCATTTGATTTCTTTAATCATGTATTGCAATGAGGACAGCAAGATGATCGTTTTGTATGAGTATATGGAAAAGGGAACGCTTAAGGACCATCTGTATGACTCGGATAACCCTCGGCTGAGCTGGAGACAGAAGCTTGAGATATGCGCTAAAGGGCTTCACTATCTCCATACAGGCTCCGCAAGAGCCATTATACACTGCGTGTGAAGTCTGTTTCAGGTAAACGTTTAGGACCAAGTCTTCTTCTATATAACCCGTTGAAGGAGCTTTACTCTTTACACAATGTAATCATTTCTCTACAGGCCATTGAAGCTCTCGACCCGAACCACAAACTGGTAGGGTATTGGAACCACAAGAAGCAAAATCAATCTGAATAGAAAGCCAACTTTTATATCATCAAACTTTTCCGTGAGTTTAACTAGAGGAAATATTTACAGAGCAAATTTGATGTAACAAAGGCTCAAAGAGCACACTCCTAGACAACAAGAGTGACTACATTTTGGATAGATAGAAAACGTTTCTTTCATTTATTTATTTTTTGTTACATTTATTCAGAATCTTTTGTTCTTTCTATTCTCAGCAAAATTTCCAGTAAACAAATAACATAACCTTAGCGTTGTAAACGTATAACTAGGAACAATAAGTGTTCGATTCTTTAGCTAATGCCATCTGATAATAAAACAAAAGAAAAAAAAATCAATCCTCTGTGCTTCTCAACATGTAAACAATAGAACTTAACCAAATTTGAGTATTTTGAAAAACTGAACTATACGTTTATTCTGTAACAACTTCCTTGGTCGGGGTGGGGTGGGAACATATTATCTCATTTGTCGTGCTTTTGCATTTACACATGTTTAGATTCAGATTAGTCTAATTTCAAATGCCGTTCCATCTGTATAGTGTCCACATGGCACTGTAAGTATGTTCTCTCAGTAAAACTTCAACTTTACATGTTTTGATTCACACTAAATTAACTTTATTACAACTATCAATTTTTTATTTTATTTTTATTGAATCAATTAGTAACAACCATTTATAATATTCCACTTTAAACTTAACAACTTTAAAACAAAGTAATACACTATGGTTGTAAAAAAATATCATTTTCTTTCAATATATTTTCATTTCATATCTTTGAGCATATTTTATTTACTAAAACCATAAAATGAATTATAAATTCATGTAAGAATAAAACATCCGAACCCGGCGCGTAGCGCCGGAATACCACTAGTATATATATAAAGCAACTGACAGTCGTTGGAATTGTATAGTTGGACCCATTTAGATTATTTTACTAAAAATATGATATTATAATTCTTATATTAATTGTGGTTTTATGGTATGTGTTATAATTTAGCGTAACTGTATATATATAATTTGTATTGCAATATATTTTTGACAAACTAAAAAATTTAGTATATTTATATTTTAAAATAAATCTTCAATTTGTATTCATATATTTATGATTGGAAAGTTAATAATAAAATAATAATCAAATTTAGACGTATATACTGAAAACAAAAAATTACAAATTAACATTATATCTGTGTTTCAAGCACGGATCAAGATCTAAAACAGGTTTGGCATTTTATCCGGACATGAAGACCTGAACCGGATACGACCTAAAATACATGTATGGATCCGGATCCATGCTAAAGTATCTATTGGGTCTTTTTTCTTTGGACCTGTGGATTTTGGTTCGGGTCCAGGTCATATCCGAGATCCGATCGAGTACCTAAAGTATTCGAAATTATTGTATATATTAGGTATATTTGGGTGATTTTTTTGATATTTCGGATATTTTTTAAGTTTCGGGTTCGGGTATATTTCAGGTTTAAGGTAAAATTTTAGATTTTACGAAAATATAATTTAGGTATTTGGGTAAAATTACGGGTACCTTTTGGGTTTTCGGATCTGATTATGGGTAAATTTTTGGATATTTTAGTGGTTCTTTGGATATTTTAGAGGTTTATGATATTTTCGAGTTTTCAACTCCAGTTCGGGTATTTCGGGTCATATAGGTCCTAAATACCCAAATCGATCCGAATCCAAATTATATCCGAAAATTATGGGTATTTTACGGATACTAAAATTATAGACTCGAACCGTTCCGGACTCGACAAGACCTGACCCGAAACTGACCTAAAAATTATAGGTACATATATAGGTCTAAGTTTCCAGGACTCAAAAGATCCTGACCTGACAAGACCCGATCCGAAGACCATATATCCTGACCTAATCTAGAATAGATAAATATGATTACAAAAACTGGACATATGATTATAAAGAAATGAGTGTATGCTGGATCAATTTTTAAATTGTTATTATTTTATACAATAGATAAAATAGATTTTGATTGAGATTTATATACAAGATTACAAAGAAAAACAAAAATGTGATTATAAAAACACACAAATACTATAATTAAATTTTTGAAAAAAATTAAAACAAAAAATATACCCGCCCTTGAAAGTCGGATCAGAATTAGTAATTTATTTAAATCACTAACCTTTTTACATATTTTTGTGCACACATCGGTTTATGCCACAATCCCAAAAGACCAAGAATAATTATATGTGCTGGGATGAAAAGATTTTCATACGTAATCCAAATACTAATGAGTTTCTGTATGTTTCTTGAATTATGCTGAATTTTATGTAGTGGTTAGATAATTTTGTCCAGCTTCGTTTGTATTATTTTATCCTCTTTTTAGTTGTCATCTGAGTGAAAAACAAAAGAAGGTTAAACACGAGCATAAACACAAGATAGACAATGAAAACATAAGGGTAATGTCAAAAACACAAGAGCTTAAACACAAGCATAAAATAATAGTCTTAGAAACAAGTCTGACAACGAAGAGCATTATAAAATTAACAAGATAAAAAGAGATTACAAAGACGGACTGCGATCACAACCAAGATAAAACAAAAGCAAAGAGCTAGTTTCACACATGTCAAACTTCTTTCAGATGAAAGAAGATAAAAATTCTTTCAGATGAAAGCAATGAGATTCTCTTGGAAGAACATATGTCTTCCTATATAAGCTTCTTCATCTTCCGTATTTTGTTTTTCAGTCACTTTATGTTCAAAGGCATCGAGATAGTTTTTTTTTTTACTTGGAACAATAAGCTCTCTTGGTTGAAGTTCATCATTTATGAAGGAGAACAGCATATTTGTCCTGCCTCAAACTAAAAATTCCCATTCTTTCAATAATTTTACGGTTGTGCCACAACAACAACACAGAAAATAGCTTACACTACAAACTTACAAATTTAACAAAAACATTGCCAACTCCATAAAAACTAGCCATAGCTATGACTAGCAGCTACGTATATACACCAAAACCTGTAGTAGGTAGACACCTTTTACAAAAAATATTACAAACGATTAAAGAAAATCAGGATTTGATCATCCAACTAACCGTAGTTACAATCACAGACTAGAACATTCCGATTAGAACCACAAAATACAAAATAAAGGATGAAAAAGCATTTTACCGACCAAATACACAAGAATAAATTACAAACCCCTCGCGAAACGCGGATATACCCCTAGTATATATATAAAGAGAAAATTGATACCCTTTTGCTATATAGAGACATGTCCCTTGCACAAAACCAAGGAGAGGAAAGCAGAATCTGTTTGTTGAGTCTGTGTGTTTTATTTATCATATTCATACAGAATCCGGAGACTTCTTCATTACATGCACACATGAAGTACAAAAATCATGAAAAGAAACACACAAAGTGGAACTGAAAGTTTATACGAAAATCAAACCCCTAGTTTTACACAGGATACATGGTAAGCGAAGATTTTGGTCGTTCTTGTTCTTGTGGTGATGTCTTAAAACATAGATAAAGTGAAATGGAAAAGTAGCAAGTGACAGCAAGCAGAAGAACTAGTAGTAGTAGCCAAGGATGACTTCCCCTTTTGGTGGGAAACATGAAACAGTACCAAAAGATCCAAATGTCTCAGATATGGACAGAGAAATGGTGCAAGTCCCCACCTACATGCGTGTCATTGGACTGACCATGGACAAGCATAGCTCGGTTAGTCTGAGTTGTTGGGAAACCTGAAAACTGGAATTCATTGTGTCCGAAGACATCGGCAGCACCGTCGGAAACAGATGTGATGTCAGAGCCAGAAGTGGTCGATCCACGGTCTTTGTTGTGCTGTAGCATATGAGCTTTGAATCTAGACATGTTTGCCTGTTGGACCGACTTGTCACGTTCTTGTTCTTTAGCAGCAGCCTGTTGGGATTCTTGAAGAAGTTTTTTGGTGTTGAGGAATCTTCCACCGGATCCTCTTGGCCTTTTAAGAGCATGGACATGTCGAGATTCATGAAGATACGGCTGTTTCAGTAAGAAAAAACAAAGATGAGCATAGCTTTCTACATGAGAAGCTTTTGTTTCTGTTGTTGGTCCAATATTATATACCTTCCGGGCTTTGATTAGTTTGTTCTGAGCCTCAAGCTTGGCACGTTGCTCCCTTCTCCTCATGATTGCATGGTATTGCTTCGCATTAACAAAGACTGGCTCAGTTTCAGTGATCTCCGCTGGTAGTGGAACTCGACCAGGAACCATACCCACCATTTGGGGATTGCATGTCTGCTAAAGAGATTTAAGAGACTTGTGATCACTACAAGGCATAATGGAACTATTTCATTGCATAAACAAACTAAACGCAAGCATAGCAGAAGAAGAAAAATATACTAAAGGAAGGTCTTACTAACCGGTGCATGTGGTAGATATGTTGTAGCTAACACACCACCAAAATGTGGATCAGCATAGTGAAATGAGAAATTAGCCTGCACCATATAAGGTATCAGTCCACCATCAAAAGTGTGATATTATTACAAACTAAAGGGTTGCAAGTACCTGCGTAGGAGCAAAGTGCATGTTCGGGAATGATGTCACTGCGCCTGACTTGGTATGAGTCGCAGATACCTTCCGCTGAGTTTCTTCAGATCCTAGACAAGAAAATGAGAGAGATGATAAACATTCTTTATGGCAAAATGATCGATTCTCTTGTAAATAACATGAGTACAGAACATATACTGCTTGTAGACAACCGAGTAGAAACTGACCTGATTTGGTTGAAAAGGAGATTTGTCTGGAAGGATTATCATCCCCACTGCTTGCAACTTCAGTGTAAGACTGACAAGTGGACTGAGATGAAGGCGAATCCTGGTCCTGGAAATTGATTTGCTTTGTGGTATGCATATGTTCAGGCCTTGCATCTACCACCTTCAAGCTTAGCGGTTCAGTGGGAAGCACACCCCATGAGATGCTAGTGTTAAGGTATGGCAAAGTGGAACCTTTCTTATTCATCTGATGCCTAACAAGCTATTCTCACAAGAAGAAGAAAACCTATATAATTCAACCATGATTCAGAAAGATTCAGACTTTTTGGACAAAGATGACATAAAAGAAGACCCTTTACAACCTAGAAATAGAAGTATTATTATAAATGAACTCTGAATCAATAGTTACTATATTGGGTAAAAACCAAACGATGCAGAGACCGTGACGATTGGTCTAAATTAGAAAATTTTCCGACCAAGAAACAAAAACACAAAGTTGTGACAGTCATCACTTTTGGCCAAAAAAAAGGCGTTGACTTGAGAGGAAAGGATTACCAAAATCAGTAAAACAACATCAATCTCACGCCACAAGACAAATACAACGAAAAGGGGAAAACTTTGACAAGAGATTAAACACCAAACCCCTTTCGAACAAGAGACTGCAGATACAGAGGGAGATAAGACAGATAAAGAGAAAACCTTTTTGTGTATTAGATGAAACGAAGATGAAGACTTAGTTTTGCATGTCTTCTCTCTTTCTATGAAACTCAGTGAATCAGACTGTGTTCGTATGATCTTCTTCTTGGGCTTTCTTCGTCTCCGTCGATTTGTTTCTCTCTCTCTCTTACTGTTCCTGGGAAACAACCATGGCCATGAGCAGCACTTCCACCTTCTTCTTCTGGTTCATTATTATCGTCTTCAAGTGCTTTAACTATTCATTTAATAAGAGCTTAATTTACTTTACCCAAACACAGAATCAAAAAAGACTTTTTTTTTTGGTTTAGAAAATGAACATTTTTATTATTTGAAACCGGCCCAACTACTTCAGATTCCTAAATTCCTAAAAATGAAGATTTTAAATTAGGGAAATTCTATAACTCTATATATTAAAAAACAAATGTTAATGCAACTAAAATGATTCTTATCTCTAACAAATTAGTTTAGTAATTTAACCTTTTCCTGTTTAATCACTTTAGCAATAATGTATAAGAACGTAAGGTGGTCTTATACTAACTTTTCCCCCATATTATATTTCAAATATAATGCAAATTTTTTGGTTGCTGTATGATGTCTTCCTTAATAATCTAATCTAATCTAGTAGTGAAGCCAAAAAGTATAAGCTATCTTGGCCACGTTAAGCTAAATTATTATATTAATTAAGTTGATATTTAGCTTTTTGTCCAAAGTGTGTTGTCGTTTCCAGACAATGAAGCTTTCAAATTTTGTGTGAACCGTCCTCATGTCTTTACTTAGTCTTTAGCCGCCTCTTGGCTCGTAAATTTACACGCTTTCTTGGAATAAACTAACAACTTTCATCTTGGAGATAATGTTTCAGTTTGTATCTACAAGTTATAGACTTATTATTAGAACCAAGTTTCTTGAGTATAGTAGTCTAAGGAAAAAAAGCATGCAAAATGAGATAGGAATAAGGATTGTATTATACTAAAACTTAGGTTGAGTTCTTAGTCAAACACCTAACCTTCTTCTTTTTGGGTAATGAAAGAAAGCTTAAGTGAAAGTCAAGCATAGTGTTATGCCTTTTTTATCCTTGGAACAACCAAAACATAATAATTGCTACTTCGTTGTTTTCTTAATTTTTTTTTTCCGTTAACAATTTATTAAATATTTTAATACTATGTCTATAGGTTTGAGGCCTTAACTGATTCATGAGAATTTTAGACACGTGGGTGTTGGAGCACTCATCCCCTAGGGGCCAAAATCAAAAGTAATCTACCTTTCTTTGGACCAAGATCAAAGGGTACCAGGAGAAAGCTATTTGTAATAAAGAAGTCATGAAAAAAGAGAAAAGCCGGACAAGAGCAACCGATAAAGAACAAATCCTTAAGTGATGAGTTGGTGTATCACTTTATTGCTCTCGCTGAGTATGTATTAGCATTTGTATGTTAAGAACATAACTAGAAGCATTGGATCACTAGGAACCTCTTTGCGGCATTGATAGTTGGAAGGGGAAAGCAAGTGACTCGTGATGAAACCTATCAAAACAAGAAGACATAAACTGAAACAGGTTGCGTGGCGTAGAAGTCATCAGGGAAAAAGAAGGGACTTCACACAAAAGTTTAATCCTTGTATTATACTACATCGATCTAGCTTCGGTCAGCGTCTTCTAAGGATTGATTGGAGGAAGTTTAAACAGTTTCTGTAGAGAATGATGAGAGTAAAAGATTGGAAGAATTGTATACTGACTCTCATAATGATAAAGCTTATACATGTACAACTTAGTAAGAATACTTTCCTTAACTATATATATATAATGTTATTCACAATTATGTTTCATATCTTCATGATTATCTATAGTTTCCAGTCAGGGTTAACCCAAAGTCAAGGTTGGCTCCTCGTAGATGTCAAGGGCCTTCTTTATCGTAATGATTGGCCACTACATCCTCGATAAGATAGAAAATCGTGCTGACACCTGTGACAGAGAGAGATCATTATATCATATCATTGTGTTAAGAAAAGGGTAGAAAGCAGAAAGCTTACCGGTCGACCATGTCTGTCGTATGAAGACAGAAGCTTTATTTGTTCATCTGGTTTCAAACGGGGGCAATCTCTAAGATCGATGTGTTTGATCATATGGTCAGGGGAAAGTGCAACGCTCTCCAGAGAATCACACCCTTGTGTAGCCCTGGGCAAAAAAACCGGATCCGAAAAACCGAACCGGAACCGAAGCAAAATATCCGAAACCGAAACCGGACCGAAATCCTCAAATACCCGAATGGTACCTATATTTCTATATCCGAAAAACCGGAACCGAACCGGAACCGAACCGAAAACCGAATGGATATCCGAATATCCGAAAAATAAAGTTTCAACTTTCTAATATAAGGTAAAATGTTATCAAGCACATTCGAATCCGGGTTCGATAGGATCAGTGAGAACATTGTTACCACCATACCACATTATCTTTTACCTACTATCTTATATTATACATATATATAGTAATTATATATTAAAATACAATAGAAACTTATAAAATTAATATCTTAGTAACTCGAATTCTTGTTTAATTGACGAATATGCAAGTGTGTAACCGCTAGACCACTTGAATTAACATTTTAACTAAAATATTTTGTATATAAATATTTTATTCACATTTAATCGGATACCCAGAACCAAACCGAAATCAAATCGAAACTGAACCGAAACCGAACCGAAATCTTATAAGTACCTATTGGGTATAAGAATGATTTAACCGATATATCCGGAACCGAATGGTTCTTACCCGGAACCGAACCGAATACCCGAATGCCCAGGGCTACCCTTGTGCATAGAGATGGTTGAGACTCTGCGGAAGCTCTTCCACTGATTTGAGCTTCTTGCAGTTATTGAGGCAGAGCGTTATCAGTGAGGAAAGTTTACCAATGCTTGTTGGCATTCTCTCGAACTCGTGGTTGCTAAGATCTAAATATGCTAAACTGGTGTAGTAATATAATAGCTGATCTTGCAGTGACTGAAGATTCTTGCAGTTGTCAATGCAAAGCTCAAGCAAACCCCTAGCTTGGTTGTCATCTACACCAGGAAGAGTGAGCTGTGGCAATGCGTCGAGGTGGCGGCAGTTTCTAAGAATAAGGTATTCCAGCTCTGTCAGTTGTGCCATTGTTTTTGGTAGATGCACGAAATCATTACCGGTGAGGTCTATTGTCCGTAAGGACAACAAACAATCAATGTCTTCAGGGAGTTCTCGGATGTTTAAGTTGATCAGCTTGAGCTCGGTCAGACAAGGAAAGTTTGAAAAGCTGTGACAGCTGAAAGAAGCACCGGTCTCCCGGTAGTCTAACCTCTCAATGGCAAGTGTTTTGAAAAGGTGCAAAAGCTGAGTTGTACCTGTTTTATGTTCCAGCATCATTATCAATTGCTCAGGGAGCTGTTGTTTAGAAGTGAAGGACAGGCGCTCTGCTGTTCCTGTGAGAGTGTGCAACAAGGCAACCTTTATTTTGCCTTGGATGGATAGATCTGTTAGAGAACTCAGTGTCGCTACTTGATCAAGAAGAAACAGCTCAATACGTCGATAGAAGCTGTCCTCGGGTTCGTTGAGGTAACTAACTTCCAAGCCACCCATAAGGCTATCACAACGGACTATATTGAGTTTCCTCAGATGTAACCTATCTATGGATCCTGGGGTTTGCTTGAGGCTCTTGCAGCCTTCCATTATCAACTCCTCAAGTCTCAAAGAATGTGAAAGATCTGGAAGCTCTACTAGATTCGTAGAGCCCGTCACATCTAGTCTTCTTAGGTTTGGAAATAGCTAAAAAAAAAAAAAAAGAAATACAAACAAGCGGTAAATAAAACATGCATGAAATTTTTGGAAAGGTAGCGTTATATACTACCTTGGGTTTATAGCCAATGGATCTATATGCATAGGTTTCACCCCAAGAGTGTTGGGGGTTGCTGTATAACTTGGGTTCATGGGATTCATCCCAAAGGTGTTTGAGGTTACTGTAACGTAGATTGAGTTCAACAAGAATGGGTGACCGGAAACTAAGTGGCAACGTTTCGAGTGGGTAAGCATCCCAGCGAAGTAACTTAAGTCGATGCGTAGTATCAGAAACAGAAACATCTGACATGAGCTGCAGCTTGGACTCGGTGTCAACCACATGCTTTAATAAATTGAGAAATGTGAGGTAATTCATAGGTTTGAAAACACTGCTACTTATATTTAAAGTGTCAGACATGTCACACATGTCTAGTGATACGCCTTCTATTATGTTTGTACCCTGCAGTTGTACAAAAAGCATGTCAATGAGATATATAATTTTTTTTTTTTTGATAAAAAGAACAACAATTATTTGGGCAAAGATACTTACAATGTTCCTTGATAGTACATCATAGATCTCTTCCGGCTCCCACAAGAACTTTTGATTGCAAGGTGTAAACTTGGATTCTTGGCGCACGATTTCTTTTCCTGTTTGCTCTACCAAAACATGCATGATTAAACGTCCATCATTTGATATGTCTAGGAGACACTTTTCCACCAAGCGATGTATCCTTGAACCAGATTGACCAAGAAAAACCTTGATAAGCCAGACGAGGCCTCCGTTAAAGAGACATGCCACTTGAAGGAAAACAGCCTTGTCGTATTGATCTAAACCCTCATAGCTTGCTCTCAAAATTTCTTGAACTTTCTCATGAGGGGATGCTTCCAGTATAGATAATTCCTCTTCCCATCTTGCTATGGTTGTTTGTTCACTGAGATGCGAAGCAAAAGCTACAAGGGCAGAGGGAAGGCCGTGAGCAAGCCGAGAAGCTCTCATAAAGAGTTTCTCTGAACCGTGAAAAGGAGGACTTCTTCCTCCAAAAGCCAACTTTTCAAAAACATGGAATGCATCCTTATCGTCCAAGCAATTAACCTCATGTATATTATTTATTCCACATGAATTGAGGAGACCCCTGTCTCGAGTGGTTATGATGATTCGGCTCCCAGGACCAAACCAGCTTCTCTCTTTTGCCAGTGCACGTACCTGCTCTGCATCATCCACACCATCTATCACAAGAAAAACCTTTTTGTGGCCTAGTATATCCTTGATCTTCCTGTCACTAGCTTCCCTGCTCAGCAACTTGGTATTTCCTTCATTGCGGATATGGGAAAGCAATTCCCTTTGCAAGTGATCTGGATCACTGATCTTCCAAGCGTCTTTTATGAAACAGTGGAACGAAAATTCATGTGAGAACTGGTTATAGAGATATCTGGCAATGGTGGTTTTTCCTATACCTCCCATACCCAATATCCCTATCATTCGAACCTCACTTTTAGGCTCCTTATCCAAAAACACTTCCATCTTCTCCAGATTAGCTTCCCTTCCAACTAAATTGATCAAATGTATAGGCTTCATGTTTTCCAGTCTTCTTGAGATACTTGAAACTATCTCTGCGACCATGGTTGCTTCATTGACCCTGACAGTACACAAGCATTTGTTTTATGAACCCAAATTAACCATTTACTTCTGCGGGGATGATATAGTCTACGTACTGGTATTTGTTGTGAACAACAAGCAAAGAAAGCAAGAAAAACGTCAGAAAATTTTAGGGATAAATTTGATTGAAGCAAATATATGTTTTAGGGTTTGTAGAATTTATAATCTCTTATACTCATATTTATATAACCTCAAGATCCAATATTTATTTTCTCTTTTAGAAAATTTCTTGTATATACAAAAAACCTGTGGTTTTCTAATCCTAATTCTATATCCTACTAAACGAATGTGGTCATATTCTAAGATTTATGTCATTCCGAAATCTAACATTTTTAGAGAAACATGGGAGAACATGAAAAGTTGTGATGGCTCACACTTGACTATAATAACTTGTGACATTTATTTTCTTACAAAACATAATAGATAGAGACAATGAACTATAAAAAATAAAAATAAATAAAGACAATCAACTACATGTGCTGTTGACGGTGTCTTTAGGCCATCTCCAACCCTATCCAATTTCCACTTTTTACTCTAAAATGAAATGAAATGGAGTCTGAAGTAAGAAATACTCCAACACAATTTCATATCTCGTTTCATAATCGAGTTTAATCCATAAATAGAATGATTGTTCATTACTCCATTATGGAGTGAAATATAGAGTTAGGTTGTAGTAATTTTATTCTATTTTTTACTCCATTTTCGAGGAAAAAATAAAATTTTACATTGGAAATGCTCTTAAAAAGTATTTTAGTGAAATGAGAGGTAAAATAGTTAGGCTATTGTCCAAAACAAGAAAAATCACTTAAAAGCAGTTTTTTTGAGATATTAATCAAAATTTTACATTGGAAGTTTAGAGAAGTTAAGTGTCATCAATAAGATAATTCTTATAATCTTTAAAAAAGAGATTGGTTAATCTAAACATATATTATAGATTTTATTAAACTAACTATCAAACCGATTAGTTGTGTACCAATTTATTTTTCTTTATTTTTTCTTTAAAAACTATGGAATTAACTAATATGAATAACATATATATAAAAATTAATAATTTAGATTTTCTTTATATTATATATTTTGAATTTGTTAAAATGATTTTAAATTATTAAAAAGATTTAAAATCCACATTAAAAATCTTGTTAACGATGGTTTAACTTTTATTTTGTTATAACAAGATACAAATAATCATAAAATCATATGAATATGAAATCTCATTTAATGATTTTTAGATCATATGTTTCATTTAATAGATATTCAGATTATATAAATGTATATTATATCATTTAAATTAAACTACATACCATATAAAAATACATAAAAAATTTAATTTAGAAATTTTCACTGAAAAAATATCGAGACTTTAATATTTTAATTTTAAAATTTGCATTAATTATTTTTAAACTGTGATAAATTACTACAAGTATCAAAAATTTTACATTGAAAATTTTGTGATTAATGGTTTAAATTTTTTTGTTACAGAAAATATACAGATATTAATAAAATCATATGAGTAGAAAGCCTCAACTAAAAAATATTTATATTAAAAATATACTACATATCTATGTCAATATCATTTAAATTTAATTATTTACCATATAAAATAAATAAAAATAATTGTTTTACTTTATTTACCAATAAAAATTATTATAAATAAAAGAGTGGTTGTTTTGATTTATGTGTTTATTCCAATTTAGTTATATACATAATATATAGTTACTCGATTTTCAATTATTCAATGTGTGTATTTTTTTTTTTGATAATATGTAAATGAACACCAAATAAATGATATATATATATATATAAATAATTTTAATACTGTTCATCCGGGCGCAGGTCTTAATCTAATTAGAAAGTAAAAGAGTACCCTTTGGTTGAATGTTTGCCAGACAGATTGCCAACTTGAGTGAGAGCTCTTTTCCATTTGAGGATCTTCTCTGGATCTGTGTACCGTTTCTTCTTAAACGCAGCTTCAAAGCTTTCTTTCTGGTATCTCACGTCTGAAGGTTCAACTTTATAGAAGATGGGAACGACTGTAATGTGATTCTCGCTGGAAAGCTCCATTATATGCCGGAGCTCCTCCAAACACCAGTTTGAAGTAGCGTAGTTTTCTGAGAGAACAACGACAGCAAACCACGACATTTGGATAGCGTTAACAAGTCTTTCAGAAATGTTGTCGCCTTCCTCAAGTTCCCTATCGTCTTTGAAAGTACGAATCCCTTCGCCAACGAGTGCTTCGTGCAAAAAGCTAACGGTGCTGTCGCGGGTGTCGTCTCCTCGAAAGCTGAGGAAGACATCGTAGTTCCTGGCCCGAGTAGGGGAGGAGGTGGATGAGTAAGCCATCGACGAATGTGTTGGAGATCTAGAGAATGTGTGTGATGAGCTCTCCTCTCTATTAGGACAAATTTTAAAATGAACCTTTCCTTATATATAACGTGAATGAACTCTCGCTCGGTCTCGGGTCAGCGTTTCCTTACATAATCTGAACGTAAAACTTTTTTTCTGCTCAACAAACTTTTATTTACTAGTAGTATTTTTTCTATATCGCTTTAAATGTCCATTCGAGACGTTAACAACATCCGATAGGAATTCGATTTGGCATACGTCTAAATCTATCTAACAATATGTCATAGTATTTTTTTACCTCAAAAATGGTACAATACAATATTATTGACTGAAGACCGAACGGTAATAAAGTATTATTGATTATTTTTAAAATGATATATATGACGTCAATACGCTTATGAGTGTAATCATCTAAATTGTTTGGTTCATTTTGTTGTTCGATGTATAGGTACTAAAAGTCAAGCCTAGAATGGCTGTATATTTTATTGGTACCGCGTAGATGAATGGTTCAATATATTTCTTTTAGAGACTCAAGTATTTAACTTTATTTATTTTAGTAATTACGTAAATCAATACATGCAAACGTCGTACTCAGTTTTCTTGTGGGGGCAAACATAAATTCAAGAAACCTTTTTTCGCAAACTACATACTAATCTCTTTCCCAAACACAAAATCTGAAAATCACTTTTGTTCAATATGTCTTCCTCTTCCTCATCTTCTACCCCTCCTAATAAGTTTGATGTCTTCCTGAGTTTCAGCGAAGAAGATGCCAAAACTTTTGCCTCCGATCTAAGCCTTTCGTTTTCCGAAAATGGAATTACAATGAAAGGTGACGTGCTGCAGAAGGGAGGCTCGTCCCTAAGCGAAGGTATCATCAGAGAGTCAAAAGTCGCTGTTGTTGTTGTCTCGCAGAGCTATCCGATCTCTGCTCGATGCCTGGACGAGCTCCAAACTATAATAAGCATTCACGATGAACGCCGTCTCACCGTTCTGCCTATCTTCTACGGAGTTGATGAGACGGTGGTAAGAAAGCAGACTAAAGAACTCGCAGAGCCCTTCAGAAAGTTTGGTGAAGAATATCCATCTGACAAGGTTCAAGCATGGAGGATTTCTCTTATCAAACTCACTAACATATCCGGCACAAATTCACGTTATTTGTATAAGATGCTCAACTTGTGCTCTTAATATTATATATGATCATCTATATAGTATGTGTTCTTTTGACTTTTTTTTTTTTTTGTTTTCTCAACCCTCAGGATCGATGATGGATGGATGGTTGAAACGATTACAAGTCAAGTCATGCGTGTTCTCTCGGAAGATAAGCGGGTCAATCAGAGACGAGAAACCATCTCGCGTCCTGACTCAGACAAACAGACAAATCCATTACCAACAAAAGCCCTTGGACTTGTGGGGTTGGATCGTCACATGCTAGCACTGCAAGAGTTGTTGGATCTTAGATCCAACGCGGAAGTTCGCTTTATTGGAATTTACGGTCAGGGAGGCGTTGGCAAGACGACACTAGCGCGATATGCGTATGAAGAACTGCGCAATAGCTTCCATGCTCATGTGTTTGTAGACAGCGCTGTAAAGATTTGCCAGCAAGTTACTGACGAGTCAGAAGCAACTTTCACATCAAAGGAGATTCATCAAGAAAGGAGCCTCATGAGTGCTGAAGCTGATCTTATCAAATCAACGGTTTCCCACAGGAGAAGTTTGCTAGTCGTTGATTGTGTAGATAACATCAAACAGATAAAAGACATCGCAGAGATTGTCGGTTTGTGTTGTCCAGGAAGCAGAGTCATCCTTGTCACACAGGACAGGAAATTGGTAGATGAAGTTGATGTGGAGCATGTCTACGAGGTTCAGCCTCTGAGATACGATGAAGGTCTTCAACTCTTCTCTCAATCTGCATTCAACCAGCAACACCCTCCAGCTAGCTTTCAATCGCTCTCTTTTCGTGCGGTCCGGGTCGCTGGTTTCCTTCCTCTGTCTCTTAAAATCCTCGGTTCTTCTTTACAAGGAAAGGATGGCGAGTATTGGAAGAAGGAACTGCAAAAAATAGAGGGAAGCCAAGAGAAAGCTTATAGGCAAGTAATGAAGAAAAGCTTTATGAAAGAAAATGTGGATGCATTTATCTTTTCTCTTATCTGATGGGTAGGAGACAGAATTCACCTACGGAAGCAGAAGAAGGTGTTTTGTATATACTCCAGATGCAAAGAACAATGTCAAGTGATAATGTGTTGTATAATATAAGATTTTCTATGTAAATATAATAACGCGGTTTGAAAGAACAAAACAAAAAAAAAAACTAGTAGTGATAAGATGTGTTGTGTAATATAAGATTTTCTTTTATCGTTTATCTTTAATTTGTCGATCAAGCTTCCTTCCTTCTCATATGAATTATATACACTTAAATGAAATTAGAAACTTCCAACAAAAACCCTAATAATCTTCTATTTAGTAAACCTCAAGAGTATTCGTACCAGTTATCGTTCCTAGATTTTGTTTCGGGTGTTTCATGAACCCAAGAGAAGCCAAGAGAAAGTTATAAGGCAAGTAATGAAGAAAAGCTTCATGAAGGAAAAAGTGGATGCATTTATCTTTCCTGTAAACTGATGAGTGTAGGAGAAAGAATTGACCAACAGAAGCACAAAATGTTTGTACTCCAGATACAAACAATGTCAAGTGATAAGATGTATTGTCATGATGTAAATAATATAAGATTTCCTATGTAAACAATAATAACACATTAAAAAAAAACACTCGTAAAGTTGGCATAGTTGATTTAAACCGTGTTCTCAGAGAGATGATTTAACATGCTTTTAGCTTTGGAGTATGTATGGGCTTTTGGTCCAGAACCTCATTAAAAAAGCATGTTTTAGGTTTCATGCAATTTTACTGACTTGATCTCCACGCTAAGCTAACATATGTAACACACACAAGTGCATCATACCCTGATAAAGATTGTATTATAGTAAAACTTAGGTTGAGTTCTTAGTCAAGCACCTAACCTTCTTCTTTTTGGGTAATGAAAGAAAGCTTAAGTGAAAGTCAAGCATAGTGTTATGCCTTTTTTATCCTTGGAACAACCAAACCATAATAATTGCTACTTCGTTGTTTTCTTAATTTGTTTTTTCTGTTAACAATTTATTACATATTTTAATTCTATGTCTATAGGCTTTGAGGCCTTAACTGATTCATGAGAATTTTAGACACGTGGGTGTTGGAGCACTCATCCCCTAGGGGCCAAAATCAAAAGTGATCTACCTTTCTTTGGACCAAGATCAAAGGATACCAAGAGAAAGCTATTTGTAATAAAGAAGTCATGAAAAAAAAGAGAAAAGCAGGACAAGAGCAACCGATAAAGAACAAATCCTTAAGTGATGAGTTGGTGTATCACTTTATTGCTCTCGCTGAGTATGTATTAGCATTTGTATGTTAAGAACATAACTAGAAGCATTGGATCACTAGGAACCTCTTTGCGGCATTGATAGTTGGAAGGGGAAAGCAAGTGACTCGTGATGAAACCTATCAAAACAAGAAGACATAAACTGAAACAGGTTGCGTGGCGTAGAAGTCATCAGGGAAAAAGAAGGGACTTCACACAAAAGTTTAATCCTTGTTATATACTACATCGATCTAGCTTCGGTCAGCGTCTTCTAAGGATTGATTGGAGGAAGTTTAAACAGTTTCTGTAGAGAATGATGAGAGTAAAAGATTGGAAGAATTGTATACTGACTCTCATAATGATAAAGCTTATACATGTACAGCTTAGTAAGAATACTTTCCTTAACTATATATATATATAATGTTATTCACAATTATGTTTCATATCTTCATGATTATCTATAGTTTCCAGTCAGGGTTAACCCAAAGCCAAGGTTGGCTCCTCGTAGATGTCAAGGGCCTTCTTTATCGTAATGATTGGCCACTACATCCTCGATAAGATAGAAAATCGTGCTGACACCTGTGACAGAGAGAGATCATTGTATCATATCATTGTGTTAAGAAAAGGGTCGAAAGCAGAAAGCTTACCGGTCGACCATGTCTGTCGTATGAAGACAGATGCTTTATCTGTTCATCTGGTTTCAAAAACGGGGGCAATCTCTAAGATCGATGTGTTTGATCATATGGTCAGGGGAAAGTGCAACGCTCTCCAGAGAATCACACCCTTGTGCATAGAGATGGTTGAGACTCCGCGGAAGCTCTTCCACTGATTTGAGCTTCTTGCAGTTATTGAGGCAGAGCGTTATCAGTGTGGAAAGTTTACTAATGCTTGTTGGCATTCTCTCAAACTCGTGGTTGCTAAGATCTAAATATGCTAAACTGGTGTAGTAACATAATAGCTGTTCTTGCAGTGACTGAAGATTCTTGCAGTTGTCAATGCAAAGCTCTAGCGAACCCCTAGCTTGGTTGTCTACACCAGGAAGAGTAAGCTGTGGCAATGCGTCGAGGTGGCGACAGTTTCTAAGAATAAGGTATTCCAGCGTGGTCAGTTTTGCCATGGTTTTTGGTAGATGCATGAAATCATTACCGGTGAGGTCTTCTAGGTCCCCCAATCTTCTCCCCATTGTATCTTATCTCATTGAAGTCTCCCATCATACACCAAGGTTCTTTCCTATGGGATCCAATACGAGACAATCTCTCCCACAGTTTTGGTATGTTCTTCCTTGCTGGCTCCCCATATATACAAGACACAAAGAAATTGTCTTTATCCAGCTGAACATTGAAATCTACTAGATGCTTATCTACAAACTTGAAAACAATATTCACGGAATTCTTCCACATCAAGGCTAGACCTCCGCTGTACCCAATAGGATTTACTGTCATTATCCTATCGTAGCCTAACCAAGTTTGAATATCTACAAGAACGACTCGATTTTGCTTCATCTCCATCAAAAATAAATATCCGGGAAATGCTGCTGTCTCAGTTCCCGAAGTCTTAGAATCACCAAATCCTGTGCACGGTCCAGGCCCTGGCAATTCCAGCTTACCATCGCCATTTAAATATTGGACGGTCCCTCATTTTGGGACCACCAATGGTTTCTTAAACCTTGCAGAGCTTTTAGATGTCTCGACATCATCTTTTGCCTTCCTCTTAGCGTCTGTTACCACACCTTCACCAACCTTTTTACCCGTGGCAGTATCCTCTTTCATCACTTTCTTTTCATTGCCTTTCTCTTGAAAGTTCCTGGCCTTCTTCTACTTTTAGGTTTCTTCAGAGAGGTCTCGGAAGTGCTTGTATCAAAGAAAACCACACTATAACCCGTTGAACCCTCATGGTGAAACTCAGATTGAGTAGAAGTTGCTGTCGGTTCATGGATAGCAGTTTCAGACACGACCTTTCCAGACTGTAGCACCCTCATACCAGCCGAGATAGCACTGACCATTAGTTTTTCCGATGTTGCATCCTGCTTCTTTTGCGCACTGAAGTCAAACACCACACCTTTTCCTCTATCCAATGATTTGGAGATAATAGGAGCCGGTTCCAATCTCAGAAGAGTCTTTTGACCCAAAGGATCATCCACTAAGTCAGCAATGGATTTCCTAACTCTGTCTTTTCTAGCTAGCTTCTCCAGACTCTCCGCTGCCAACAGATACTGTCTCATCCCTTGAAGCACCTCCTCTGGAATCTTCGGTCTTCCAGAAATTGGATCCCGGCCCACTTGATTCTCTGGAAGCACCCCAAACAAAGGATCCGATTCATCCAGTTTTTCTATCAGCTATGTTTTCTTACTACCCGCTGAAAAACCTTCTCTTTGAGCTCCACTCAGGTTTCTCTTCACCACAAAAGGGCATCGAGATTGTTCATCGGTAAGCCTTTGACACGTATAACATCTCTTATGCAGCCTTTCATAGTCATATAAAATGTTGACCACCTCGCCACCAGGCAGAGTTAGCTTCTTAGACCTTCTCAGTGGCTTAAATACATCAGACTTCTCAAGAACCCGAACATAGTCCTTAAGCGGAGCCTTCTCAGGATCGAAGGGAACATCAATGACCTGACCAGCAAATTCCCCCGGGTAGGATATAGTCCCTGAAGTGTAGTGATTTATTGGAATGTTCCTCATCTGAACCCACACCTTCAAGTATTGCAGGTAATCCTCCGGTGGTTTCTCTACCCACCTCTCAAGCACAATCGACCTATTTTCACTAGTATGAGCACTTCTGTTCAGGATATCCAACAGATCCTGTTCATGTTTGAAGATAAACTGAAACTTTTCCTTAGACAGAGCCACCCCCTTCACTCTATCATACAGCTGCCATTTCCTTGGCATCTCACGAATCAGGTCTTCCATTCTCTGACATTGAGGATTCAACAGCCTCCCCACCAAACTCATCTCATTCCTCTCCGTAGAATAGAACTCCACGATCCGGTATCACACAGAGTTCATCATCTTCCTCTTCCAGAGACACTGTTAGACTTTGATGAACAAACGATTCCAGTTACGTTTGAGCATGAGTCAAAACAAGCAAGGTCTTGCACCATATCTCTTTTCCAAAGGTTTGGGTGATAACTTGAACAATTTGCTTATCTAGCTCATCCACTCTATACACATCCATACGATCAACATACAGCAACACATCTTGGTTCTGTTCACAAGAAATCTGCCCCCAAAATTCAGCACAATAAATCTCATTGAGCAAAAAAAAAAAGATAAGCAAATTCACAAGTCTAGCAGAAGCACATAAACAAACAGTTTAACCACATATCTACTTCCTACTTAGCTCAGTTAATCACAAACGAATGACATAGGCTCATAGGCAACATGCAGATCTAATAACATCAATGAAGACCTTGCGAGACAGAAACTTAACCAAGCCAATAAATGACAAAACACAATGAGAGAGACTTCAAAAGAATACTACTGACTGACCCTTTGATTAACTCGAGGGCTTGGTGGTTGACATAACCAGCTTCCACAAGGCCAGGGGTGTCAATAATGTTTATAGTGAAGCCTCCCATTGTTCTTGAAACCATCACTGGCCTCAACACTTCCGCCTGAAAAAAAAAGACATCAAAATGACAACATTCTAAATCTCAGCTTAAAAAGACACAACATTCTGAAACTAGACACGTACCTGGAAAGCACTGACACGGACGACTTGTTCGCCAATATGAGAGTTGACAGTGGATGATTTTCCGACACTGCCTTTACCCATAACAACAACTGTCAAAGAGTTCATGTCCTGCAAATTACAGAACATCCTAAAATCACAACATATAGAAAGTGGCTTAATTTCAAAGAAAAAGGGAAGAAAAAGAAGAAACCTTTTGTTTCAATTTGGGGAAGAATTCAATCAACTTTTCTTGCTTAAATTTCTAACTTTATATACAATACATGAATCGAGCAAACCCGAATAGAATCAACCAAACCGCGATTACCATAGAGGAAACAAAGCAATGAATCTCACCGTCGGAAATGGTGGTCTTGGAGAGGGAAGCAGAACGTGAATCCCTGTTGTTGTGGTGGTCATGCGACTGCTTCGCTGAGTTCGATGATGCCTTGCCCTTTCCGTTGACGGCTCGATGATCATGTACCTCGTTTATCCGTTTCCGATCGACGACCTCTGACTTGGATCCAGCCGTTCCCCTCTCCATATACATGATCTATTCTCTGGAGGATGATACAGACAAGAGAGGAAGATAAGAGACGAAAGACTTCCAATTTTTTTTTCAGAGCAACACGTGTCCTCTAAGACACGGCTCTTCCATCACTTAATTAAGAAACGTCTCTTGTGGTAATTACATTTTTTCTTTTTCTTTAAATCACAATTATACTAAGAAACCTATCTAAGAGACAGGGTTAATCCTGCTCCCTTCTTCTTTTTGGATAATGAAAGAAAGCTTTTAAGTGCAAGTCAAGCAGAGTGTGTTATGCCTTCTTTATCCTTGGAACAACCAAAACATAATAATTGCTACTTCGTTCTTTTCTTAATTTGTTTTTTTTTTGTTAACAATTTATTATTATTATTTTTAATTCTATGTCTATAGGCTTTGAGCCCTTTAACTGATTCATGAGAATTTGGACACGCAGTCATCCGGCCAAAATCAAAAGCGATCTGCCTTTCTTTGGACCAAAATCAAAGGATACCAGGAGATAGCTATTAGTATTATACAAGTCATGGAAAAGGCTAGAGCAACTGAGAAAGACAAAATCCTTCCTTAATTTTATCTTGTCGCTTAGCTGTAAGTAACAATTATATTTCAATGCGTATTGGTTGTATTGTCACCATATGTATAGGGTAATGATTTCGGTTTAATATAGTAATGACTCTCGTCACTCTCCTCCGTAGATGATGCGAACCCCACAACCTATTATCTCACCGCGTCTAAACACAAAACCCTTTGGATATTGAAGACGGCATTCGACTCGCAACCCCTCGAGTTCCTCAATGTTGATGATACTGCTATCTGTGGGGACGTAGATGATAAACATGTGGTACGACGTAAGAGACCTTTCTCCCCTGAACTCCCTTGAATTATAATCAGTTGGTTTCAGGTCAATCCGAATGACTATGTCAGCTTCGCAGATCCAACTATAAGTAAACGCCGGAAACTGGGGATGGACGGGAGTGTTAGAAAACATCAAAATACAGACGGCGACACCGACAAGCTTGGGGTTGTTTCTATTCGGAGGTAAGCTGATCCTCGTAGATGTCTCTGTTGATTGATTATCAAAATAACTGGGCACTTGCGTGCCCGGTAAGCAAGCAACTCGAGACGTAACCTACAAGTATGAGAGAATGAATCAATGACATTTCGGTAAATCGCAACGATAACGAAAATAAAATAAAAAATAGTACCGTTTGGCTATATCCGTCGCTCACGATCCGAGTGAACAGACGTTCGTCTTGGTTCATACTGAAGCAATGGCTGAGATCGAGGTGTTCGATAGAATGGTTTGAGGGAAGGAAAACATGATTCAAGGAATCACAGCCGTGTGCGTAGAGATACTTGAGGCTCTCTGGAAGGCCCTCCACTGATTTGAGTTTCTTGCAATGATTGAGGCAGAGAGTTTCCAGCGATCTAATCTCTCTGATGCTGTCAGGGATTACCTTAAAGTCATGTCTGCTGAGGTCCAAGTGTATTAGACTAGTTAGTTGGCGAACCTGATATGATAAAGATTTAAATCTTTTGCAGTTGTCAAGCCCAAGCTCTAGCAAATCATATTTGACCCATTTATGAAATAAGATTGAAAGTTTCAGCAGTGATCTGAGATCTGAACATCCGGAGAGTTTGAGGGTCTGCAACCGAGCCAGCTCTGGCAATGCTTTGAGCTTTCTGCAGTTGCATAGCCTGACATGCCTCAGTTTGGAAAGGTTTCCCATCCTTGAAGGCAAAACAGTGAATCCATTACCGCTGAGGTCTAGTTTCTCTAGTGACTGCAGTTGACAAATGTCTTCCGGGACGCTGAGGATGTTTAGGTTGATTAGTTTCAACTCTAACAAGCAGGGGAAATTTGAGAAGCTAGTACACGAGAAAGGCTCAGGATACTCGCTCCTGACACGCTTGATGTTGAGTGATTTAAAATCATAAAATCTCAACTGTGTCACTTCATCAGGGATTTGTTGCACGGAAATGTAAGAGATGTGATCTGCACTTCCTGTGAGATTCTCCAACTTCATGCGTATTCTCCCATCGATGGATAGATTTGCCAGAGACCTTAGTCGACCATCGTATTGTATATCTGTCAGAGAACTTGCAATGTTTGTTTCCCGGGGAAGATGTATTTCTATCTGTCTTCTTTCCCTTATGCCGCACTGTAGAGGGAGAATCCTCTCCCGTATATTTATCTCAAGGTTCTTTAAGCCATCGCAGTGTGACAAATTGAGTTTTTGCAAGCAATATAAGCTAGTAATGGACCCAGGTAGTTGTTGCAGTCCTGTGCAGCCTTCCATTAGCAACTCCTCGAGCTTTGTGGCATGTGACAAATCCGGAGATGTTGTAAGATATCTGGAACAGGTGACGTCTAGTCTTCTCAACGCACCAAGCCTCTGAATGTATCAAAGACAAAATAAACAAAATTGTTAATGAAATGCTTTAGTGGTTTTGACAGTATTATAATTGATATATCACATCAAGGGAAGGACTTACCAGGTTTCCAGACCAGAGGCGCTCAAGATTGCTGTGACGGAGATTGATTTCGACAATATTTAGCAGATGCCCATATGGTGGCAAAGTTTTCAAAGGATAGCCATCCCAATGCAATAAATGAACGTCCCTGGGAAGTCCCTCTGTGCCTGGAAAGAAGTGCAACTTGGATTCTGTATGATTCAAATGCCGGAAGACCTTGAGGAATCTAAGGTTACTTTTGTTAAAAACGCTGCCCACAATATACAGCACCTGAGGCATCTCACACATGTGTAGTGACAAGCTTTCCATCGATGCAAATTTCTGTTGACAAATCTTTATCAGTCGAAGACATGGAAGAAAAACGAGTAAACTTTTAGACAAACACTTACTGTGTCGTTTTGCAGCAGAGGTATAATCTGCTCAGCTTCCCATAAATGTTTTTGTTTCTGGGGCGTGGAGTCTGATGCTTCACGCACAAATTCTTTTCCCGCTTGTTCGACCAATCCATGCATGTTGATATATCCATCGGCTGATATGTCTATGAGAGACTTTTCTGCTAAACCTTTTATCTCTAGCTCACCATCATCTAGAAGAGCCTTTACACGTTCGACGGACTCTCCGTTGAAGATGCATGCAACACGAAGGAACGTGGCTTTCTGTCTCCTGTCTAGCCCCATATAACTGCTTCTCAGAATCTCCATGATTCTCTGATGAGGAACTTTTTCGAGTCTTCCCAATGCCTTTTCCCATTCTTTTATAGAAGTCATGTGACGAAGATGCATGCCAAAAACTTGAAGGGCGGAAGGAAGACCTTGAGCAATACTAGAAGCGTGGACCACCAGTTGTGCGTACTCAGGAGGAGCTTGCCCTCCTTCAAAAGCAAACTGTTTAAAAACTTTTATTGCATCATCCTTGGCCAGTACGTCAACGTGGTATATATTTTTGACTCCCCTGAAATGGAACAAACCCTTGTCCCTAGTGGTTATGATGACTCGGCTCCCTGGTCCAAACCAGCTAATCTCCTTTGCCAATGCACATAGTTGGTCCAGATTGTCGATGTCGTCTAGGACAAGGAAAACCTTCCGGTTTCCAAGCCTCGACTTGATAAGACTACACCCCTGATCCACACTCCACAGCTTCCCATGTTCTTCCCCCACGATTGCCGAAAGGAGCTTTTCTTGTAACTGTAGAAGACCATTGTGACCTACGGAACTCCTAACGTTTTCTATGAAACAACGATGAGGAGCAAATTGCTGGGAATATTCCTTGTAGAGAAATTTAGCAATTGTGGATTTGCCTACGCCTCCCATTCCCCATATTCCTATCGTTTGAACCTCACCTGTCGACTCCAGTTTCAACAGAGGACTGAGTCGTTCCATGTGGGCCTCCATTCCAACCATATCACCCAAATCTATTGGCTCCACGGAAAACAACTGCCTCGAAATACGCCTAGCAATATCGCCAACCATCATGGCCTCATTGTCACTAACACAAGCACACACCAAATAATGTTTAACTAGATAAACCCTGAGAGGAGTGACATATTTCATAAAATACTAGATATTGTCCAGTCCTTTGAAATCGTAAGTGTTTTTTTTTTCAATTTAATATATTTTATAGATAATAATTGAGAACCACCCAAAAAGTACTCCAGAACAAAGATAGCACTAAGTTACTTTCACAATCAACAACATTACTTGATTACGCAAATATCTCTGATTGTCAACCTTCAATTCTACGATTTACATTAAGGTTATCTCGAACAACACACCAAATTTTGTATAATTTTTTTTTTTGTCATCAACTTAACAACAGACTCATATTGATTCTGTAAACCATTCTGTTAGTTCTGCATTCACTATGTATAATTTTATTTCTAACAAGATATTAAAACTGAAACATTCCAAGAAATATGAATAATATTATATCAAATTTAGTGTAATATTATTCATCACACAAAATCTTTAAAATATATATTATTATGTTTTATTTAATAATATAATTCAATTACTATCCAAATTATTAAACATAAATATCTTATATTATTTTAATTTATTTTAATATAATTAAAATATTTTAATTTTCAAAATAAATTACTAGTTGACTATTATCATTTATCACTTACAGATAATAAAAATATAAATAATAATCTAAATGTGATAGAATAATTATTTATCCATTAAAAATATAGAAATAAACTCAGAACTTCAAATAATATATAATATTTATTTATAGTGTAAAATTTGGTTTTTTGATTGAAGATGATAAAAATGAGGGTACCAAATCATTAAATTTGGTATAATTTCAACCAAATTTAATATTATGGTTGGAGATTCAAATTAAAAGTCCACTGAATTCTCAAAAGGAAGAAAAAATACACAGCTGACATCTAAATTATTAAAACAAAAGTATAAATAAGATTTGACCTGAATTTTTCTCAATAATTACAATTCCATACGATTGGCATAAAACACGGCTGTTTTACAACAATACTAAACCATAACATTACTAAACGTTAACCAAAACGGAGCAATATCGTCATTCTAAGACTCGGTTAACTCGACCGCCTGGCCGGTGAGTCAGAGGCGGACCCACATTGTAAAATGGGGTGTCACATGACACAGGTTTAATTTATAATCTAGTGTTTTTGTTATAAGTACGTGAAGATATCATGACAATTTTGGTTTGGATACACAGCTCCTGACACCCCATTAATTGGTTGGTTCGATTCTCTATTAATACATTTTTCAGTTTATTTTTTTTTTATATTGGGCTTTAATCCAATTTATGACCCCCCTAAACTGTGAGTCTGGGTCCGCCATTGCGGTGAGTATACACTCCACCACCAACCACCGTGTCGAATAGATTATAATCAGCCATAAAATCGGGATCTTGAAGAATTTTTTCTTTTCCAGATTGGTGTTAAAATCAGTGTAGTTTAGTCATATCTCTATAGATTAGACAGAATTACCCAAGAGAATGACGAAAAACAATGAAAAAGAACAAAAATGGAGGCGGCCGTTTTTTTTGATAAACATTAACTTATACATTATATGTATACAAAAAATGATGAAAACTATAAATTATATACTTACAACAATACGTCATGTAATATCTATATTCTATAATATAATAGTTGTGTGATGATTCATCAGGGCCCGATAAGTCAGCACCCTCTTCCTTGACACCCCACTTTAAAAATAATGCGATAACCAGGTGGTTGTCCGCAAATTTTACGGGTACGTATAATTTTAAAATTTTAATATAATATAATATTTTATGTTTTGACCTGTAGTAATATATTTAATATTTTAAAATTGAATGTGAATTTTTAGTAGACAACTTTTTAATAAAAATATTTTATTTATGAATACTTTTTAAAATTCTTAAATATGATTTATGTAGTATTTAGTTAGGTTTTTTACATCTTTTATAAAATAATATTTTATAACATTATCGTTAGAATATATATATATAGTTTAATTTGTATGTAGATCAATTTTTCGTCCAAAAAAATTATTAAAATAAAAAAATATGAACTCATGTGACAAATAGACCCAATTTGCAACTAAAGTACAAACACACAAAAATTATTAAGAAGAAGCATAACTATATATATGTGAATTCTATTAATTTAATTAAAGTTAAGAATATAAAAATTTCATTAATTTAGGAACATACTTTTATTCATAATATTCTTTGGATTGTTTTATGACTGACGTAATTTTTGTGGTTATTTTTCTTTTAGATAAAATCAAAATGATTTTTTTTGGGATTTTAAAAAATGTTTTGAAAATGATGAATTTGTGAAGAAAATAGTATTTTGCGATTGATTCTGATTTGATAACATTTTTATAACCTTTTTTTGTCATCAGACTAAACACAAACTCAGACTGACTCTGTGAACCAAACTGATAGCTTCACATCCATGTGAACGACGAAGGACGATTGCTTTCTGGCACTGCGTGCAAGACTATCCGCCTAGAATTATGCGTTCTTGGTACATGAATGATCTCCGGTCTAACGAAACTTTGTTTGAGGAAACCATCTTCACCAATTGAGGGCAATCTGTTGCAAACGTAACTCTAAGCTGACATAAATTCCTCATACACTCCATTTCCCAAACTAAAGCCTCAATTTCGGAATGAAGAGGGGACAAGCTAGCTCGTACATTCCAAGCTCCCATTAATCCCTGAAAGCCTGGTAGACTACTATACCATCCATGTCCTGAGAAAACCTCCTCTTCTTTCCATCATCCATCAGAAAAACACCATCGTCCTAGAATTGATGGAAGACTTGTATTTTCAACTGTCCGAGATAATCTCTGAGAGTTTTCAGAATTTTTTTATAACCTTTTATAAAGAAAACTATATAATTATAAATAATTTATTAAATATTTAAATATTTTAAATTTTATGGATTAATTATGAGAAGTTTTCAAATCCTTATAAATAGTTTCATAATCATAATATTTACAAACTTAAAAATGATTTAAGAATCTTATAAAATATTTTTATGAACTTGATTTTTAGTTTTAAATAATTTACAAACCTGTTAACCTTCATAAATAATTTCTAAACTCCTATTAATGATGTGAAATTCGTCCAAATAAATGGTTTTATAAATCTTTATAGCATTTTATATAGATATTTATATATTGATTTGTAAACTCTGGTTAATGATACTAATCATCATTGATGATTTAAAACCTTAACATTATTACCAAATATTTATATAATTATAAACTATTATATATCTTTTATAGACACCATTAGAAATGAATCAATATAAATATCTTTAAATTTTTTTACAAATATATATTAATCACCACCAATAATTTTAAACTAATATAAATAATTTATAACTCGTTATATGATGCATTAATAGTTATTATAACATGTTTTATTAAAATATATGTTTTTATATGTATATTATGACTTACATAAGAAAACAAAGTTTTTTACGTCTGTTCCTGATAGAAAAATAAAGCTATTACATTAGTATTATTAACTACTTTTTAACAATATACTTCATATAATTTATAAATAGACTATTAGTGAAAAAATAAATGATGAAGTATTATATAGAATTTCTATAATTGTTACATTAGATACTATAAACGATTATGCATAAAATTATATAAATTGTTTGGCAACTAACATTAATTAGTTCAAGGATTGGCTTTTTAGATTTGATTAAAATAAATAAAAATTAAAAATCATTGACCAATGAAATTATAAAGATTTTTTTCAAACTGTATGTATGAATGACACGTAGTTACTTCTCAATTAATATATAGGATGATTTATCTATGATTTAATAATTAAGTTCACCGTTTTCTATTAAAATTAATTGACTGCAACTAAAACACGATAATATTTTTCTTTGTTCAAAGTTTCAGTTTCCCAAATCCATAATGATTAGATGATAACCTGCTCCCTGCGCAGAGTGAATATTTTTAAAAAATATTGCATTTAAATGTTATAAAGAATATATATTTTTTTATCAATAACATTCTTTATATTTGATTAGAGGTAGACATTTGAGCACCATTTGATTTGGTTTGGTCCGGATCATTGTGGTTTCGGTTCGGTTCATATTTTCGTGGATTTGGTTCAGTTTTGGGTTCAGATGACCTAATTAAAAAAGTTTCAAAAATTAAAGTTCATATATGTTTTAAATTTTTCAAAGTCTAAAAGTCAAAAAAATATATCATATAAATTTAAATAATGTATGCCAAAATACTTAAACTTAACATAAAAATTGGTTTAGCTTTAATTTTTAGATAATAAATCAAAAGATATTATAATTATTTTGGTATTTTAAGTATCAATTAGTTATTTTAAACATATACTTATAACTACTTGTATATATTTCCAAGTATTTTAGACAGCTTAAAAACATCTTATATTTTGTATATTCTATTAGATATTAAATTTAAAAATAATTAATATATTTAATTTTATAAATCAGGTTTAAAAAATATTCGAATACCCAGAATATTTCTGCTGGGATTGGGTTCAGTTTCGGTTCTTTAGATATCAAAATTTTGAACTCATTGGGATATCTAACCAGTTTTGGTTAAAGTTCAGTACTATTTTTGGATCAGACTTGGTTCGTTTTTTAGATTTAAATGTTTTTTCCAACCCTATATTTTATTGTAACAAATTTTTAAACGAAAATGATGATGGTTCGTATTGATTTTGGATATGCAATAATTTTTAAACTTAAACACATTTTACTATGCACATGACCCATTTAGTTAATCACTAAAAAATATTATATGTCAATTTGAAGAAAACAATGGACTGAACTTTAAAAAATATTACCATTTCAGATTGTCAGTCGACACTTACAAATATTCCATTTTGGTGTTGTGAATAATAGAAAGGGGGCTAGGGTTAGGAAAAAAAATTTGCTACGCACTCCATGTCTCGTTAGGTGATTTCAATAGCTTATAATTAAATCTTCGTTGTATCGATCTCTTGTAAGATTTTTGAATAATATTAATTAATAAAATCTTACACTTGCTAGAGTAATCAATTGTTTATCAATTAATATATAGGAGATTAGAGTAATCACATAAATCAAAACAAAACAATACATCTTGCTTATTTACAATATTTTATGGTAAATAAATCCAAATAATCATTTTGTTTATTTTATATGGTATATAATTAAATTTCAAAGATGTTAACATAAATATATAGTATATTTGACTATAAACATTTATTTTGAGACTTCCTACTCATATGGTTTTATTAACATTTGTATATTCTATGTAACAAAAAATTTAAACCACTGATTTCAGAAATTTTGATGTGATATTTTTCGATGAAAATTTCAAAATTAAATATTAAGGTCTCAATGCTTTTTCAATGCAAATTGTAACATATTTATGTATTTTTAAATGGTACATAGAAACGGTATTAAAATTGATATATATATATATTATTTAATGTGAATGTCTATTACATAAAAATTCATATTAATAAGATTTTTTATGATCATTTGTATCTTGTTATAATAATAACAATTAAGACACTGATCATAAAATTTTCAAAGTAATTTATAGCTGTTATAAAAATTTAAAATATAACATATAAGAAAAAATCTGATTTTTTATTATATGTTTAATATGATTAATTTCTTTTAATAATATAAAATTAAACAAAAATAAAAAATGATACACAAATTATTATCAAATCTTTATTATCTATAATCATTAATTATCATAAATATGTAATCAAATTAGGTAATCCTGTAGCTTTTATATAAGGAAGATATACTTGTTTTTAATATTTTGGGTTAATATAATGTTTCCTAACACATTATATCATATAGTTAATGCTTTAATGTCTCTAGCATGACATATTAATTGAATTGGACCTCCTTTTTTCAATTAACTACCTAATTGATACATACATCAGCATTGGGCCTTTTTGAAAATCAAAGAGACATCAAAAGATGAATACAGATCGATTCAATTCTTTATCGTATATTTAAGGATCCACAAACCCTTCTATAGTTTTAAGGATTCAAAAGATGAATACAGATTGATATCTTGGCCTCTTCGATTACTAGGATCCGAAGAGTTTGCTGCAACGCTCTGCTTATAGAGCGCCTCGAAGGAGATCGAAGGCGGCAAACCTTTCGGAGGTGGAGCGGCGGATCTATGCTGAAACTTGGCGAAGTTAATGCATATATCCTGTAACGACGCGCGTGACTGGTTATCGGAGAACTGCCTCCATCCGAGATTAGCCATGTTCTTTTATTTGCCGCTGCGTCTAGCTGTTGCGGCAAAGAATAACACTTCGATGGAGAGGAGATAAACGATTTTCAAAATGAATTTAATTATCACCGCTCGCCGCAGCGACTGAAAAAGGAGACGCGGCTGCCGCTCATATTTACAGCATCGGAGTCAGTTATTGTTTTTAGCCGCTGCGTCTGAAAAAGTAAGTTCGTGTTCTCTCACCGGCGTTGTATTTCCAACGGTAAAGGCGTAATTTTCGGTCGCAGCCGTTGACGCCAGCATTTGCTAAAAGAACATGGCTATTCTGAGCTTGGGAAAATTTTCTGTTTGAGAGAGGTCTTGACATCGATGAAGGGAGAGTCCAACAGAGACTGGGGAGGTTTGTCGACGGATGCGTTCACGGCTTCGAGGGATGGATCTGATGAGGAGCTAGAGAAGAAGCGAATCATAGATGGGGTTAATGGGAATCTTTGTTGGCGTCTGGCGAGAAGAAGCGCACGTCATGGATATCCAGTGGACTGCAACATCTCAGGGCGTTGAGCCATGGTGGTTGGTGATGATCGTCGCTTCGGTTTAGCTCGCTTCTTCACGTCTCGTGTCAAACGACTCGAGCACTAAACGACATCCATGGTTACTCCATTGACGTGTGATAGTCCAAAATGGTGAGCAGAGGTGGCTTACAGTGATGCCGCAAGGTGGCTCATCACCTCCGACATCAAAAGCACGAGAGAAGAGTGAAGAAAGATATTATAAGAACAACAAGAAGGGGAGAGCGAGATAATACAAGAAGAAGAGAAATGTGAATACATGATGGGAGAAAGATAAAGAACACGATGGAGCAGAGGAGATCGTAATGACTTTTGCGTCTAGGTAAATTGAGGAGAGGGTTTAGGGTTTGGTATGGATAAATTAAATTTGGAAATAAAATAAAACTTTGGTTTAAGAAAACCGGTCCGTTACAAAGAAGATGTATATAATTTTGATCGTAGCCCAAACATGGACACCTTAGTGTTGATCAATTTCAGAAATTTCAACTATTGAGAAATATTTTAGTTGCGTGCCTTGTAGGGCTATATCCATAGACGTGTCAGAGTCAGTTTGCTCTCATGGGTAATTGGTCATTCGTCAAGTTTATTTATAACTGCAATGAGTTACGACGATAAGTTGCATAACAAAGTTTCCTCCAGTTTCACTCATTTTTGATATCGGTGTAAAAGTTTCAAATATGTTTGGTTGTTGAAAACCTTAATCGATATGAGATTGTGATTTTTATGTTGTAATCGGTAGTATTCTTCAGATTTGATTCTATTTATAACAGGATTGATTATCAAATGTGTTATTTTGTTTATCGAAGTGATAAACGTTGAGATAGGTTTACTAAAGACATTGATGATGTACAAGAAAAGCAAGGAATCGTAAAGAGAAAGTTTGATTATATGCTAATATACATGTTTTCTCTATTTCACAAAGATTGACATTTTATGATTTTTATACATATTAAAATTATTTTAAAAACTCCATTTTACTTTCACAATAAATATTAGATATTTCTAAGTATTCACTAAGAAAATAGAATTAAACTGATTTGTTTTATAAAACAACACTCTTTGTAAAATAAAAACAAAATCGTACAACAACACTCTTTACAAATTTGAAAATATTTTATAGCAAAAGTTATATTTAATGTACACCATTTGTAATTAGAAAAAAATATTAAAACTAATACTAAAAATAAAAATAAATATAAAAATATAATTCCAGAATTTGAAATAAAAAAACATGCTAAAACACAAATGCGCGTGTATACGCGGGGCTTCACATAGTATTACAAAATAACTCAGTTTAAGATTATTGTTTTCATATATTTATTAGACAACGGAATCTGAATTTCATAAATGCTACAAATAAACTAAAGCTTTACTGAAATTACACGAAATTAATAATAATAAACCGGAATATCACATACGTTTAAATTAGAATGGGCTTTGTTTACAATAGTACTTTTAAGCCATTATATTAATGTATTTATATTTTATTGTGTAATTAACGATGAAATCAAATTAGGAGTGGGACGGATCCGGATATCCGGAAAATTAAGGGTATCCGGATCTGGATTCGGATTCGTGGATTTAGTATCTGGATTCGGGGTTTCTGGATATCCGGATTCCGGATATCCGTCTAGTTATCATACTATCCGCGGATATCCGAATCCGAATTCGGATTCGTAAAAATAATTAATAAAATAATTAAAAATATTAAAATTCTAAAATAATATAAAATTTAAATATTTATACAAGATTTATAAATATAAATATGAATATAATATTTAAATATTTAAAATATAGTATTATAAAACTAATTTTATGAATAAATATCAATATATCGAATATAATTATTAATAAAATTAAAAAATTAATATATTTTAAAAGTACGGATCCGGATCCGGACCAAAAAATTAATATATCCAGATCCGGATTCGTTTTTAACGGATCCTTGATTTTGCAATTTTGATTCGGATCCGGACGCCCCAGATATCCTATTTTTGGAGCAGATCCAGAGTGGATCTCGGATCGAATCCGGATCTCGGATAATAAGTTACAGGCCTAAATCAAATAGTATAGTCCAATCAACAATGTTAAAAATATCATATTAATTTTCATATTAAAACAAATATAAACTATACTTAATTTGTGTAGTTAGACAAAAAGACATTTGTAAATTAATATTTATTTTCAAACCATAATAAATTTGCTTTGAGAAATATGTATACTGTGGTTATTTAGACAACTATACTAATTTAGAAGATTTATAAACAAATGTAATATAGTGACGATCTAAATACAATGAGAATGTTATGTATACATCTTATACAAAGCAGATATGAAATAAGGTAAATGTTATATATCTATAGTATTAAATAATAAGGCAAATTGCTCTAAATAATATATAAATTATTTATTTTTAGAAAAAAAATTATATCCTGTGGACAGGCAGATCAAATTCTAGTAATATATTATATCAATACCGACAATAGGGAATAGTGTAGACAAGACAATACAGGTTTGTTCAGTTTTGGCGCCCCGTGACCTAGGCCTGAGCATTTTAATTAGGACCCGAAAACTCGAATCGGAACCGATCCGAAAATACCCGACCAAAAATCGAATCGAAAATTTACAAGTATTTATTGGGGCTAAAATTCTTTTATCCAAATAGACCCGGATCCGAAAGAATCGATCCGAATAGATCCGGACCCGAAAAGAACCGAACCCGAATAGACCCAATCCGACAAGAACCGATTCAAACTCAACTTAAAAACTTTAAAATATCTTTTTATTAACAATCTTTATTATTATTTTGTAACATTTTTAAGTAACATGAAGTTTGAAATATAAAATATAGAATTAAAAATGTTCTATTTTAACTATTAATAGTTTATTTTAAGTTATTTTGTAAAATTTGAGATATATGATAAATTTTGACTAAATTCGATGGAATTTGAGTATTTCATTTTTTTTATATCCTAAATATCCGAACCCGACCCGGATCCGACCCGAATCCGAAAATTATGGGTATTTTAATTATAGACCCGAACGGATCCGGATCCAACAAAACCTGACCCGAAACTGACCCGAGAATTTATAGATACCTAAATGGATCTAAATTTCCAGGATCCAAAGGATCCGGACCCGACAAGACCTGATCCGAACCCGACCCGAGGACCCGAGGACCCGGATGCCCAGATCTAACGTGACCTATTGTGCCTTCATTCTAACATATATATATAGACCATCTATCCTAAAAGTATCTACGTTGACAGCTTGTTTGTTTGGTTCCCAACCTACACAATACTCATGTCATGATAATTTATACTAACAGCTTGTCCAAACTCACCAAGTATTGGAAACCTTGCCTGATATTCCGGAAATTTCCGTGAGCGCTTCTCTCCACTTCAGAAGCTTATCCGCGACTTCTGCACATTTGTACCTTTCTAAGGAGAAGGTTCTTCTCTGATGTCTAACGTCAGAGGGAGTAACATTGTAGAAGATTGGGACTACAGTGAGTTGCTGTCTCTTGTGAAGTTCCATTATCATTTGGAGCTCATTGAGACACCAGGTCGAAGAAGCATAGTTCTCTGAGATAACCACAACAGCGATCTTTGAATTCTGTATAGCTTCTCTGAGTTCATCCGAAATGAAGTCGCCAATCTCAAGTCTTTTATCATCTTTGAACGTATCGATTCCTCTGTCAAGCAGAGCTTTGTGCAAGTGGCTGACGATGGTTCTTCGGGTGTCTTCTCCACGGAAACTAAGGAAAACTTGGTACTTCTTCACGACTCGCGATGAAGAGGATAGATCCATTGATTTGTTAAGATGAGACTATTGGTTTGGACTTAGAAGAGGAGCTATGTATGTCGTTGGTTTTTGACTAATAGAAAAGCTGAAATAAGCATAATTAAGATGATTAGTATTTGAAGTCAACGAGTTATAATTTGCCCCCTTCCACGTTGTTAAAGTTACACGCACGACAACCTTGAAACTTAGACTATGTATTCTCGTACTTTGAAATTCTTCAACTTATGACAGATTGGCCATATATTATTAGTTTAGGCAACATCATATGTATTGTCATTGTAAACTTGGTCAAAATAGATAAAAATGTGTATACATTTCTATTTCTTAATCTACAACGAAAAGAGCATTTAATCACTATAAACAATTTAACTAATAATGGAAGACAGATGGTTATAAAAGACTTATTCTTGGGTTCATCCCCTAGGTTCACCAACCAATAGTATTTGGTTATTTAATATTTGATATTTTTTAAAAAGGCGCAAAATAATAAAGATTTTTCAAGTTATACTGTTTTTTTAAAATAAAAAAATAAAATATAGCTAAAAATAGTAGTAAGTGAAAAAAAATATTAATATTGTTAACACCATCAGCACAATACTAAACTCTAAACACTAAATCTTAAACCCTAAATCCTCCGATAAATCCTAAAACAAAAATATTAAAAACTAAATCTTAATAATACTAAACTCTAAATCCTAATCACTAAACCCTAAACCCTTAGGTAAACCATGAACCCTAGAATTTATGATTATCTAAGGGTTCATGGTTTACCCAAGGGTTTAAGGTTTAGTGATTAGGATTTAAGATTTAGTATTATCAAGATTTAGTTTTAATATTCTGTTTTAAGCTTTAGGATTTATCGGAGGGTTTAGGGTTTAAGATTTAGGGTTTACGGTTTAATATGGTTTACCCAATGGTTTAGGGTTTAGTGATTAGGATTTAGGGTTTAGTATTATTAAGATTTAGGATTTAATGTTTTTGTTTTAGGATATAGGATTTACCGGAGGATTTAGGGTTTAGTATTGTGCTGACGGCTTTAACAATAATAAATTTTTTTTTCACTTGCTATTATTTTTAGCTATATTTTATTTTTTTATTTTAAATATTATTATTTTGTTTCCTTTGTGAAAAGATATCAAATATCAAATAACCAATTACTATTGGTTGGTGAATCTAAGAATAACTCGTTATAAAATATCAAACGAATTTAGATAGTATATGCATTTTAGAAAAATTCAATAACCTGGAACAAAAATACCTCTAAAGCATCCTGTAAGACAGAGAGGAAATAGTTAGGATAAGCAATGATAGATTACTCGGCAAAGTTGGATCATTTAGGAACTTAACTTTGCTAAAACATGTAGCTCGGGGATAAGGATCCACTAACTCATTTTTCTAAAAGTCGTCAGATTTGAATAAGTATGACCTTCAAAAATAAGTCTTTAAGACTTTAACAAACCTTCAAGAATGATTAAACAACAAAATAATATACGACATATATATTTCACTGTCCACTTTCAATACTAGGCATATCTCAGTTTCTACAGATTTCCAATTTAGACATTAAGCTGACTTTCCCTATTTACACTTCTAACACAAGTTTTGAAAATTTGTGGTCGTGGAGCTAGAAATATTTTTGATTGGAGTCACAATATATAAATTTAATATTTAAATTAGATATATGTATATTATTATTATTAAAAACATAACTTTTTTTTTTACAAATTAATGGGAGTGAATGAAAATTTATACATAAATAAGTGGGCTCAAATACCAAATTTTAACTAAATATTATAGTATTTTTTCTACTGGCCGGGTCACTTGACCCCACAAACCCCTTAATGCCTCCGCCACAATTACAAATTTATCAGTTACAAGCATGAACGTGTTCTTTTATCCCTGTGAGCGGCTTTTCATCTGAACGCGGCTATTTAAAGCTGGACCAAAGGCTCAGTTGAAAACATGGTGAATAGGATGTTGTGGCCTGGGTTCGTAGTTCGTACCCTACTGGAAACACTCATGCCGGTGACCGGCTAGCCGGCGATGGACCAAAAAACCAGTAAAACCTGGTGGATATGATATATTGGCCGTTTTGCTCACTTACTAGTGCGTTTCCCTGGATTACCTGGTTAACCACAAAAATATATAACAACGTATTTATTTATTTATTTTTAGTTAAAAAAAGGGCAAATCTTTCAAATAAATCATCTTTAAATTTTTGCCACGCAAAGAGTATCAAATGAGAAAAATGACCAAAATATTTTATTAAAGAATCAAAAAACTTCTATACCCTAGATTTATAAATACAAAAAATTAAAATAAAATATAAAAGTAAAAAATAATTTTTTTATATTTTCGAATTATATATTTTCTTAATATGTATGCATAAATCTAAAATAACAATTATAATGAAACAGATAGAGTATCTCTTATTTCTTTGTTGGTTTTGCTAATCTTTGCCTTACTAGTTTCATATGTATGAGATGCTAACTATCATCATCAAAATTTATTTTGCTATAAAGCTTTATAGTCCTATTTTGTAAATGTTTATGTTCTTTAAATTTAAAAATCCTTTTTCTGTTTTTTATTTATTTATATGATAATCATATCTATACTATACTAAAAGGATAATAAGATCATCATTTAGCCTATCCACGTAGGCACGGAAAATCAACCAATCAGAGAGTCTGAAGTTGTCACATCACCTCCGCTTGAGACAAGAAAAAAAAAACAATGCGACAGAAATGATTAAACTTAGGTTAGTATGACATAAATATAGGACAGTTACCACTAAGCCATTAAAACTTTCTTGGACACATATACAAGAATCACTAATTATATATGTACGTATCTAAAAAATCCAAGATAAACCTAAAACTAGGCCCCGAGTAATCTCCGCTTAATCCCCGATTTTTACACTAGGCGCTAGACCCAACCCGAGCGTACATATAGCGCCTATCGAATTTTCGAACAGGGGCACTAACAATTAAACCTCCTCTTTACTCCCATCTTTAAAGTATTTCGTTTCAACTCCCTCTCTATCTATTTATTATAAACCTCTTCACCATTTTTTGGTTCCAATCAAAATCCTCTCAAGAAGTCGAACCCGCGATGAAACCCGATGGAAAATCCCCACCGATCAAAAACACCGGTAAAACTGGAGTCTCCTCCACCAACCCTGTCTCCGGCGATCCTATGTCGAAGAAACCAAACGGCAAGGCGGTTCTCCACTCCGACTCCTCCGCCAAAGCCGATGAAGTGTTGTTCTTCAGAGACGTCGAATTCGGACCACAAGAAGGCGAGTTAAGGTTTCGCCTGATCCTATGTCGATTATCTTGGTCTGTTAATTAACTTAAATCTTTTTGTTTGTTTGTTTACCCTTAACCTTTCTCTTTGTGGTGTAATCAGTGGATCAATAACTAAGTTGAGAAAAAGGAACTATACCACTTTCATATTCTAATGGTTTTCATCTTGCTTATGGTGTGTATTGCCTCTCTCTCTCAAATACTTGAAACAGAAACCTTTAGCTCATTCAAGTCACGATATCAAGTTGCTCTCATAAAATCTGATGCAACTTCTCTTTGCTTGTGAAGTTTATAATGTTTTTTTTTCTTACAAGTTATATATATCAACTATGTGAAAGAAATAGAAGCTTAATATAGAAAAAAATCTTAAATACAGAAAACTCTAAAAATTAACAAAAAAACTAATAAAAATTAAACTATGATATCACTTGAAAGCTTCTTAGACAATATTAATAAAATATTGAAGCGATAATTACACAAGTTTGATTTTTTTTTGCCGGCCAAAAGTTTATTATTAATTAGCATCAGTTATTTCAAGATGTTTAAGAAAGAATTGACCAAAAAAGGATGGAAATAAATGATATATCGAACTATGAGTAGTACTTTGTAAAGCTAACTTAGATAATGCATCTGCACATCCATTTCTAGTCCCTTTTGATGTTTAAATTCAATTTCTTCAAAGCAGTTATTCCATAAAGAGATCGTATGAGATATTGTTTTGATATTCAGATTTGTTTCTTGATTGTTAAGAAGATTGATAACTGTAAAAATGTCTCATTCGAATATGATATGTCTATAACCGAGTCCCCAACATGAGACAAGTTTGTTTAAAAAGTAAGTAATTTAAGTTTTCTTATATTATATAATAAATATATATTATTTAGTGATAATAAAAATATAGTTATTCATCTATCACAAATATCTATGCAAATATGTGAATCAAGTACAACAATCAAACAAGATAATGATATTCACAAAGAAAAATTTAAAAATATATTTATGTTATGTAGTCTTATTTTATATTCTTTAAATAATGTAATACAATATTATACATTAATATTCTTTTAGAATTGAAAAATACATATAATATCTTATCTGCGCGTAGCGCGGTTAAAAAATCTAGTATATATAATGAGTTTCTTTTCTCTCTACTAAGAATGTCTACATCAGATTTTTTTAATTGCCTGTGGTGGGTCCCGCGTTATTTCTGGGTTTTTTGGTCGAATAGTTTGGTCTGATTTGCGTCTTTTGGTTTGATAAAAGGGTGAAACTCTGCGTTTTGGCTTCACCCAATTAGGGCTTCATTGTTATCTTCTTCCAGAACTCAGCATCGCCGTCTCCCCTTATCATAATCTGTAAAGCTAACGATTTCTCCTGTCACCTCTTTATCTGCCTAACCTCTAAGAGCATCTCCATCCCCACTCTATATTTTACTCCATTTATAGAATAAATGGAGTGGAAAATTGAGTAATGAACAAAAAATAAAAGCATTACTCTATAAAGATGCCCTGACCCTCTCTTTCCCACCTCTTCCGGCGTCCCGATGCCGTCCCAGAATCCACTGCTTTGTTTCGGCCGGCGAGACCACAAAACAATCCGTGGAATATGTCCTGACATATCATGAGGCTGCGAGATAGATTCAGTCGAGAACGCCACTTCTCTTCAGAGATGGCTCTCCGATTCATTGGCTATCGACAGAGTCGACATCGGAAAGAGGAATAAGCTGAAAAATAAAGAAAAAGAAACTCACTGTTGACTATGGCTGTTGTGGAACGAGGGTCACAGCTCTCCGTTACCTCATCGGCTGGAATCAATTACCTTCGAAGTTGATGTTAAAACCGTTTGAATACCTTTCTATAAGTCCTTTGATGCACAAGGATTCCATCTTTTAAGATGTTCAATTTGTAATCCCAAACAAAAATTTGTTTGTCCCAAATTTTTCATTTCAATCTCTTTTTTTAGATAATCGTTTGGGAAGTCTCTTCAGAGGTTTCTAGGATATTTTAGATCATTAACATACACTTGTATACCTTAGTTCTCGAGAACCTGTTGCATTTGACAATTCAATACCCTCTGGGACTTTCATGTATATCTCATTATCCAGTGGACCATACAAGTAGGCGGTTTCTACATCCTTTAACCGCAAGTCTATTTTCTTCTTATGGCCAGACTTATTAGGAATCTAAATGTTTGTTGCATCCACCACAGGGGAGTATGTCTCCTCATAATTGATTCCTGGTCTTTGTGAGAATCCTTGTGCATATGGCCGTGCCTTATATCTTGCTATCTCGGCATGTTTCATTTCTTTCACAAAGACTCATTTGTCCAAATGGTTTCACATCTAGAGGTGTCCGAACTATAGGACCAAATATGTCTCTTTTCTTTAGACTATTTAACTCCACGTTTTTCATTTTAATCCAATCTGATCTACGAGTGCGCACTCTTTTATTGACGTGGGTTCATGATCCTCGTTTATATCCATAAATTCAAGTGCTACCTTGTATGCAAATAAATCATCTATGTCAACATCTTTTCTGTTCTAATGTGTTCCAGACATGATATAATCGATTACAATCTCATTATTATCAGGACCATTAGTACCCTGAATCTTGGCGTCCCAAGCCTCAGTGTTTGGTACCTTAGAGCCGGCGGGCCTTATGTCCATGTCTGTGGTTTCCTCGATCTCGGATTTGTTTTCATTCTCTGCACCTTTCTTTTGTTTCCGAGGATTCTTATCTTTGAAACATATTGGTCTACCACGTTTCATACTTTGTCTAGACTCTGTAGCAACTTGATTATGTCCCTTTTGGACTTCTACTCGAATTTGGTGTATTACAAGCTGGTATACATGACTTAGTCACTCTCTTTCGGGTCAGCAAATGAGTCTGGCAATTGATTAGCTAGCTTTTGTAAATGTATTATCTTTTAGACGTCTAATTCACATTCTTTAGTCCGAGGATCTTGCCAAGACAATGATGATTGATTCCATGTAATCTCTTTTACCATTCTTTTACCAGCTTATTATTTTCTCCCCCTAATATGTGTACCTGGCCTTTAAATAAACCACCCATATTTGGCTCAAGGTACTTAAAAAAAACGTGGGAGAATCATATCCAACATATATCCCCCATCCTCCTTTGAGGACCCATCTTAGTTCTCTGTAGTGGAGCAGTTTGTACATAGACGGCACATCCAAATGTTTTAAGATGGGATATGTCTGGCTCATGACCCGTGATTTAATTGATGGGGAATATCTATGCTCACTAGATGGCCTGATGCGTATTAACTCAGATGCATGTGAAATTTTGTGATCCCAAACTGAGACTGGGGGTTTTGACCTCATAAGTAATGGTCTAGCAATCAGCTGTATGCGTTTTAAAAGATTCGGCCAAAGCCGTTTTATGTATGGACATGAATCAATGTTCCACACCTGCCCCCATGGACATACAACTAACATTAAACGCTTGGGACATGAATTCACCAGCTTATTATTTACTTAGTCACTTTGACTGGTGATGGCCTATCAATGAGTTTTCCGTGTGTACATGCTACACACGTGATATTCTTTGGGATAACTTTTTCTTTCTTTCAATGTGTGCCCATTTGTATATCAATTTTCGCATCATGTTTGAACCGGGATGGCCAAAAACCGGTTGTGCCATTTAGTGAAATCGTGGGTAAACACTTTGTTTACCGTGACATTTGCCTCTATCATACTGATCTTTTGCATAGTATAGACCAGTAGAGAATGCAGGTATAGTCTCGGCCACTTTCTTATGGTCTTAGGCGTATATCATTATTTTAAAGAACCTTTGTTTCCTTTGCCCATTGTTTCAATATGGAAACCATTCATTCTTATATCTTTAAAATTCAATGGGCCTTTCTTGGGTAAATATAATGTATCAGATATCTCTAAATGCGTGCCCTTTAGGCAACAATACATTGTCCTGGCCGTAGCCCTTTATTGGACTGACTATACCCGCAATTATATTGATGCAGACTTTAAATCTTAAAATCATGCATTTAGTTTTATTAAGTATATAAATCAGATAAAGCAATAGCAATAGAAAATAAATTCAAGGAGATAAAACAAAGAAAACATAAAGCAAAGCAAAACACAGAAGTAGAAATCAACATTATTCTTTTAGACAATCAGATGTTTCATATTCCATAAGGTCATCTTCTTCATGATCAAAATCATCTTCCACATCATAATGGACCAAACAGGCTTCTGGATTATTCCCTTTCTGACTATCTTGATAGAAGTCACAAAGATGTCTGGGAGTCCTACATGTCTTAGCCCAATGGTTGTCCATTCCATACCTATGGCACACTGATTTGGCTGAGTGTTGTGGTTTAGAAATACCACTGATTCTGCCTCGACCACGGCCAAAATGGGATTGATACCTCTGCCATAGCTATTCCCGCGGCAATATGAGTTGTATTGGCCATGGCCACGTCCTCTCCATCCACCACGGCCACGGCCGTGTGGTTTATCATGATGGACGTGGATACTTTCTTTGGATTCTTTCTTTTCTTCTGCGGCCTTATTGGCTTCAGGTAATGGGGTTGATCCTGGAGGTCTCAGTTCACTATTTCTCATTAGCAGTTCATTATTTTGCTCAGCTAGCAATAGACATGAGATCAGATTTGCATATGTCTTGAAGCCCTTCTCACGGTATTGTTGTTGTAACAACACATTGCTTGTGTGGAAGGTGGAAAAGGTCTTTTCTAGCATATCCTTATCTGTTATCTCCTCACCACACGGTTTCAATTTTGAAACAATTTTGAATAAGGCTGAGTTATACTCATCCACAGACTTGAAGTCCTGGATTCTGAGATTCCTCCAATCATACATAGCCTTTGGTAAGATCACCGTTCTTTGGTGATCATATCTGCTTTTCAGCTCTGTCCAAAGGTCTAAGGGATTCTCAATTGTCAAATACTGATCTTTGAGACTCTCAGCCAGATGATGGCGTATAATTAAGATAGCACTGTATCTATCTTTCTCAGTGACATTATTGTTCTCGGTAATACTTTCACCGAGCCCCTTGGATTTCAGGATGATCTTAGTATCAAGTGCCCATTGTAAGTAATTATCTCCAGAAAGATTTAGGGCAGCATATTCCAAATTGTTGATTTTCAACATCTGAAATCATATATTTCATTATTAAGATTATAATGTTTAATGTTCACTATATGATGCAATCAAGACAAGCTAAACGGATATGCAATGTTCAAACAAGCCGCACGGCCAAACGAGATATGATGCATTCAGTTCATACAGGTATGATGCAAGAACAAACTGCACGACCAAGACATGGTATGATCAATCTTATCAAACGGTTTCTATATGATCTTAATGCAATCGGTTCATATATCTTTGTAATCGGTTTCTAAGTGATCAAGCAATCAAGCAATGTATATGTATGCATGATGCAACCAAACCACACGGCTACGAGATATGATCAATCCTAGCATTTGATTTCTAAATGTAATTGCAATTCAATCAATCAAGCAATATATGTTGATCCTAAAATCTACACTAAGAATTTTGTAGTGTTTAAGATGATAAATTAGGGAGAAAAAGAATGTAGGCAACGACTTCCTTAGAACACAACGATTTAATCAGATTCCGGTTGACAAAAATGGACTTTTATTGATTGATGAAGATTGAATACAAGTAACGAAAAATGAGATTGAGAACTACAATGGAGATCGAAATGAATATAGAACTAAAGCGAGCTTAAAGAGGTCGATGTATTGCTAGTTCTCTTTCTCTAAGGTTTTTCGTGTGTTTTTTCTCTTAGCTTGACCTTGCTTTTATAATTGCTTGACTCCGCGATCTCATCCAACTTCTTCCAAGATCTTCGGTCTTCTTCTCCTTCTTCGTTGAGGTCGCTAAGACCAAGCCTCACTGATTTTTATGATGGGCTTTTGATTAACATGCTTTCTCATCTGATTCGGGCCGTAAAATCTTCTTGGTCGACCTCTTTATGCCAATGTTACACCACGATATTAATGGGCTTTGGCCTGCTTATTTTTTGGTGGTTTTTGGGTCCAACATTTGTCACCCAATCTCTTTATTTGATGAAAATAACATAGATGACTCATTTCTTTTCCGTCGACCTTGAGCAATGGGAACGGGGAACGTGTCACCTCGCCGTCACTCCGCGTGTCTTTTCGGATTCCAGCCGTAACAGTTATGTTGAAGACGTGATTCGAGTATTTATTGTTTTTCGATTTTGGCAATAGAGCCGTTTCAAACCGTTGAGATTTTTCCTATATAACCTAGGAGATAATCATCTTTGTTTCTAGGTTATGCGATTCTCGTGATAAAAGAAATATCCTTGCTTTCTTCTTTTCTCGCGATTTCTTTTATCTTCGATCATGGCCAACTTCTTTTTCCCCCTTCCGACGACTGACATCGATCATCTAGAGAGGTTGTATTCAGGGTGCGGGATTGATCGCTCCATCACCCTCGAGCTGGTTAATCCCTTCGAGACTCCCGAGAACGTTCGAGATGGTTATTGCGGGGTGTATACGACTTTCTTCGAGTCTTGCGGTCTCTCTTTCCCGATTCCGTAGCCGGTGCTTGAAATCTTGGCGACTCTGGAACTCTCCTTCTCTCAGTTGAGTCCGAATCTGCTGCGTCATCTTCTCGCGATCTTGGTCAGAGCAAGGGAAGAAAATTTTTCCTTCGGTCTTGATGAGTTTTGTCATCTCTACGTGATGAAGCGGAATACCAAGAGCCCTGGAATCTTCATCGTGTCTCCTCGTCCTGGTCGTCATGTCATTGAGGGATCTCCATATCATGATGATGACTGGCGAGAGAAGTTTTTGATCTTCAAGGTCGATTCAGCGACCATGGGAACTTTCGATTTCTCCCGTCTTCCAAAGCGCTGGGCTGAGGATATAGGTTAGTTCCCGTGAATCCTTCTATTTTTAAGGCGTTCGATTAGCTGTAATTCTTTGTTGATGCATACGTATTTTCTTTAGATAGTCCATTCGGGTAGTTCCTCGATGTCTGGTTATCTACGAGGTCTCCTGACCGTTTTGCGAAGTGGTGTTACGGATTGGTCGACCTTTACTCGTGACAGAATTCGAGCTGCTTTTCAACTTCCTCCTGGTGTCGAGATGCCTCCTCTGATTATTGAGCCAATCGAGGACATTGGAGTCGCAAGAGTTGATGAAGACGTGGGTACTTCTTTTGAAACTCCTCCTGATTCTGCTCGTCTTGACAGGCGCTTGTCGAGACGATTTGCGTCTTTTCGATCTCCGAGGTCTAAGGTTGAGGGGTCGTCTTGTTCGGTTCCGCCCCCTAGTCTTGACACGACCGACGCATCGGCGGTTTCACTCAGCTCTGACTCCCAAGAGGCTTCCGTGGCTTGTAAGCGAGCTCGTTCTCGTACTTTGAAGGCAACATCGAGTGTGGCGCCTTCCGCTTTGAAGAAAAAAGGGGAAGAAACAGAAGCTCCCAAAAGGTGAAGGAAGCCCCTTCCAGGCGCCCGTCGATCCATGCCAGCAAGACCGTCCTTCCGGCTCTCGTCCCGCGTTCTTTTTCACGGATGAGGAAAAAGAAGCCTACTCCAAAATCTACGGGGAGAACGCCAAGGTACTTTTGGTCGGTCTAGATAGCATTCGTGTTTTTACAAGAATAAGGATTTTTCTTTAGTTTCGTCTTTTGAATTCGTTACTGTGCTCCAATTTTCAGGTAATGGAGGCCGTTAACGAGTATGTCGTCTTGATGGAGCGGGCTTGTATCTCTCGCGAGGAGAAGATCGAGAAGCTCTCGAAGGAACTCGAGGCAGTTGAGGATGAGAAGAAGGTGCAGGCGGGGATAATCCAACTTTTGAGAGAGGATCTACAGAAGGCTCACTGTGAACGGGAAGCCTTTGCAGCAACAGTCGTTTCCCAGAAGGCTAAAGTTGACGAAGTGGAGGCCAGACGAGGTCGAACCATTCGCCGAGCTTCTCGTGCTGCTCATCATGAGATCGTGGAGACGTACCAATTGATTCTGTCATCCCTGGAGGAAAAGTGGACGAACAAAGAGAAGGAAACTGCTGCTTGGGTCCAACTTCGAGAAGTTATGGCCAATATCGATCTCCTTACTGAGATCAAGGATGAGGGTTTGTCCGTAGAAGAAGAGCTTGCTCGCTTGAGGGAGATGGAGCTGGACTGCGTGGCTGCTGTGGATCTGTGTCCTTCCTCTGCTTGGTCCCTTTCCGACCTCGATCTCCCGCAAGTCTCCGTGGATTCTTCTGACGGTGGCGAGCCTTTGAATGCCGAGGAGGAGTCTAGCTCGAGCTGATCCCTACGTTCTCTTTTGCTGTGTGTTTCTTGTTTTTTTTGTTATTTTCGAAATTTAGACTTTTGAAAGTGGGTCGTTGTTCCCACTCTTTTTTTGGATAATCATGGATTCATAAGGAATCCGTTTTGCTTTTAGAATTTCGGGGATCTTTATTTCCTAGTTTGTTAAGATATTTTGTTTCTTTTGAATATGTCGGGTTTAAAATATCTGTTTTGCTGTAGGATTCTCGGGGATTTCGTTCCCTACTTATTAGGATAAATACTTCGGATTCCATCCTCCTGACTCTTTAAACTTTTTGAAAAATCGACTAAGCTTTTGAGATCGATGACGTCGAGAAAAATGAACTCCCGTGACTCCGAGAGGGCTCGACACCGAGCTACTGGAGTTGGTTCAGAAAGGATTCGTTCCGTAGACGTAAGTGAAGCTCTTACCGAAGTCCTCCGTGAAAAAACTCGTCCTCCTCCAGACTCATCCTTTAAGGAGGAAAAGGGAACTGGCGGTAAGAAAATTTCTAGTCATCCTTCGTCGAACAGCCCCAATGGTTCTGACGGGCGAGACTGTCCTCAAAAGAAAGCGAAGACGACCAGCGTCGATCATAAGTCGACTTCCTCGAGTGATTGTGTGGTCGAAAAACCGTTTCATTGGCAGTTCTCTCATGCTAAGGATTGTCCTATTACGGAGGATCATGATAGCGTTGCTTATCTGGTTAGGCATTTCAAGCCTGCTGGGTGTCCGCTTCCTTCTTGGAGAAACATGGCCGAGCGCGTAGCCTATGTGAAGATGGCGGTTGCTCATGCCAAGGTTTGGTTTCTATTCTTGGTTAAGATGGGGTCGCCCTTCCTCTTTCTGATCTTCTTGGCTTTTTTTCCAGGCTATGGAGGCGAATAACGAATTTGCTGCGACCTTGGAGAAACGTTTCCTCGATCGGACGAACTGCACGAGATCAAAAAGGTGGTTCGAGAGTTGAAATTTAACCTGAAGACGGCACAAGATCGGGAGCGAGCTAACGCTGCTCAGTTGGCTGCTGCTGAGGAGCTCGGGAACCAAGCGGCCTCTCTTGAGGCCAGACTCCAAGTGATCGAAAACGAAAGGAAGTCGGCTTTGGAACAGGTTTCCTACTTAGAAGGTAGGATCGAGTCTTCCACGGCCAAATATGCCGAGGACCTTCGTCATGCGACCTATGAGGCGAAGAAGACCTTGGCGGTTAATTATCTGGATGTGCTGGTATCCCTCAAGGATAAGTGGGAGAGGAAGAAGGCTGCCGCGGATTGTGAGATTCGTCTTCGAGAGGTCATGTCCAATCTCGATCTTCTTAATGAGATAATGAACAATAACTTGCTGGCCTCGAGTCAGCTGAGTCGTCTGGAGGTGAAGGGAACTGGTCTCGGTGCTGAGCTTGATGCGGCGATGGTGTCTGATTTTTTGGTTGGGAGGTCAGATGTCCCGCAAGCTTCGGAGGATATCCCAGAGGATTTCTTTGGGAAGGTACCGGCTGATGGCTTGGATCGCGAGGATGACCGGGGAGAAGATGGCGAGTTCGACGTTGAGGGTTAAGATCGTTATGCTTTGTTTTTTTTCTTTTGATTTCGAAGTCGTTTGTTTTGTTTTGATATTGTTTCTGTTTAAATAAGAGAAGAAATACGATTTTTTAGTTCGTCTCTTTTTTTTTGTTTTTGTCGGGCCGTTTTTGTCAATAGATCGATGTAGTTGGTACTATCTCGATGGTTTGAATCGGTGTGGTTAAAATATCATACCGATTTGACTGCGCTTTAACTTTAAGCGGGATTAAAAGAATTTGTGGACTTGATCAGGGTCTCGAAGTACAGTTAACCGTAATGAGCTTTAAAGGCTGAGATTTTGAGAAAGGAGAAAAAGGGAGAGTTTTCTTTGATAAGTGCAGTAGGAGATACAATATATTCTTGATAAGAGATAATTTGCATTTGCTAAGGTTGAGATCTGAATGATTCGTTGGCTTCGAGCGGAGTTCGATTCCGGTCGAGCTCGTGGATATGTCGCATGGGATCTCTGAGGAGGAAGGCATGGTTTGTTTAAGGGTGACTGGGCTCGTGATGAGAGCTGCCTACGTACCCTCGACGAGGGATCAAGTTCAATTATTGTACCCTAGTATAGGGTCGTGAGTTCTGTTGATCGTGCACATAATGGTGTGTTTATTTCGTTTATATTCTTAGGCAAAGAATCAAGGTCGGCTCTTATTTTTATAGGTTGGATTTGATCTCTTTGAAGCTCGTGAGATAACAGGTTCTCGAATTCCTTTGGCTTCCGCGGATTGTTTCTATTCCCCTTGGTGTCGGGAATTTTACGCACTGGTGATATGTTGAGGGCACTGCTTTCATGTTGTAGAGCCAGGGTCGATCTAAGATAGCGTTGAAAGGGGCTGGTCGATCGATGACGATGAATTCGACAATCTTCCGGATGTCTCCTGCTGTGACTGCGAGCTCGATTGATCCGAGGGAGTAAGTTGTTTCACCGGTGAAGCCGATGAGAGGCGTCCTTTCTTGTTTAAGGAGTTCTTTGGTAAAGCCCATTCTTTTGAAAGCATCGTAGAAAAGAACGTCGGCCGAGCTTCCAGTGTCGATCATGACACGGGAGAGCTTGCATCCTCCTATGTCTAGTCGTATAACGAGTGCATCGTCGTGAGGTTTATCGAGATCGAGAGTTTCTTCTTCGTCGAAGGTGATTTCGTGGCTTAGTCCTAATGCAGGTTCTCGAATTCCGATGTTATTTTAAGCTCTTCGCTGGTAGGCTTTGATCGAATTGACTGAATTGCATAACTTCGAGCCGCCGTAGATGAAATCAATGCGTTGAGGTGTCTTATCGTGCTTGGCTACCGGGAAATGCTATTTTTTGGTCAATATTGGCTGGTAGCGTCTTTGTCCCCCAAACGGTTTTGTGGTTGTTAGGCTGCGTGCTATTTTTCTTTATTTTAGAGTTTATGGGGAGACCCATTCTTTTTCGAATTTTCCGGAGCCTAATGCTCAGTTCCAGGTTTGTTTGCTTGTCTACGGTTTTGTGATCCTCGTGCTCGGTTTCCAGAGTGCTATCAAGCTGGTTATCGTTTTTTGCAGTTTGAATAGTGATCATTATCTCGATATGGGGTATTTCTTCGTTGGGCTGGATATTTTGGTACGTGCTCGTACGCTGATTTCCCCATGAAATCATATCGACTCTCTTTTTGGGAGCTGGTGGAGGCGAGCTCGGTGACTCTTTTTCGACTTCCCTGATTCTCTTTTTGGTAAATGTTTTTGCTTTCCCGCTATTTTTTGGGGTGGAAGGTGTATCTTCCTCCTCTTCGAGGTTCTCACCATCTTCCTTTTCTTCTTCCTTATTCTTAAGTGATGCGCGACATTTTTCAGTAGTGTGTCCTTTTCTCTTATGGAAAGTACAATATTTATTGTTGTCGAATGTCGATTGTCGGTTTGCTGAATTGTTGATGGCATAAGAGTGCTGTCCCTTCGGTGGAGGGTCCTTGGTTGCTGAAGTCTTCTTATTGACACCGTTCTTACTGGCTAGGAATTGCTCTTTTAGAGCAGCGACCTCTTCTTCGTGGGTTGCGAAGTAAGAAGCTCGATGCAAAGCGTCATCCAACGACGCGAGAGCTCTTACAGCCATTTATTCCCTGAATTTCGAGGAGAACCAAACTCCATTCTTGAGGGCGGCTATGGCTACGACCTCGTTCAGGTTGGAAATTTTTGATTTGATCTCTCTGAACTTGTTGATGTAGGTTCTTAAGGATTCAAAGGGAGCTTGCTTGAGGTTCCACAGGTCGGCTTCGGTTGCTCTTGTTTCGATGAAGACCGAATACTACTTTAAGAAGGCCGACACTAATAGGGTGAAGTTATCGATCGAGTTTCCTTCGAGACCGGCGAACCATTCGAGAGCTGGACCGGTTAAATTCTCGGCAAAGAAGCGACAGTATCCTGCTTCTTTTTCTTAATCGCTGAGATGTGCTCGCGAGATCGACAATCGGAAGGCTCGGATGTGGGATTTGGGATCGGAATTTCCCGAATATTCGGGGAATTTAATTTTTTCAATATCGTGCAATCTGACACTGGTGATTCGGTTGGTAAAAGGAGTTCTTCTAGTTTCTTTGATCACTTGATCGATGTCCGGGAACTGAGCTCGTTGCGGTGTGCATAATAGCGTGTATTCTTCTAAGCTCGGCATCGTTCCTTTCGATGTATTCTTGAAAATCACCGGTCTCGTTTGGCACCATGCATCGTTCTCGCTGATGTTTCGGGTCCGTGGCGTCTTGGAACGTGTAACTCTGAGTCTGCCTGGGTTCCTCGGTAAAGTCGGTTCGAGTATTTTGGTCGGTTCTGTTCCTGTTACTGGGCGTGAACCTTCCTCCAGGAGGTCCGGGGTTAATCGGTGGGATCTGCGATCGCGTTTCCCCCGTATCTCGAGTTCGGAATGCTGCGGGTAGCGGGAGGTGTTTCCGGCATTCCTAAGCTAGTTGGAGTCTCGCCGGATCCGTCGTAGTTCAAACCTCTTGCGGCTGGGTTCGACGGGAATAGCTGTTGGGAGTTTTCACCCGGATATCGTACTGACCGTGAGCTTGGGTATTCTGGGGTACCGAAGGCTCTGTTGTTCCGGGGGGTCGGTGTTCGGATCGGTGGATCTGGTCGACTTCCGGTTTGTGTCTGAGCATTAGCTCGATGTTCGGCAAGCTTCCTTTCCGTTCGCTCTAATCGGTCCGCGATATTTCGATAAGCGATCTCTTAAGTTCTGGGTTTATCGATGAGTGATGCCACCATGCTCGCCATTTCAGCTACTTGTTCCCGAGTTTGGGCTAACGGGGTCGGTGAGATCGGTCTCGTCGATTGTGCCCGAACGGTTGGATCGTGCCCGGTTGATTCTGTCCAGTTCTATTTCAGACTCTAGCTCCGGTCTGACTTTGAGTTGTCACCCCGGTGGTTCCCGGAGATGGGTTTCGTGTTTGAGGTGTATCCGTCGGACTCGAGCTGTTAAGCCCAACAAGTGGTACGTCGCTCTTCGGGTTAGATCCATTTAGGTCGGGATCAGCGACTCCGAATGAGTTTTCAGATGAGTTTTGACTGGGATCCATTATCGTGCTTAGGAACCTTAGATCGGATTCTTAGCAAGGATGTTAATCGTTTTTCTCCCCACAGTCGGCGCCAAAATGTAGATCCTAAAATCTACACTAAGAATTTTGTAGTGTTTAAGATGATAAATTAGGGAGAAAAAGAATGTAGGCAACGACTTCCTTAGAACACAACGATTTAATCAGATTCCGGTTGACAAAAATAGACTTTTATTGATTGATGAAGATTGAATACAAGTAAGGAAAATGAGATTGAGAACTACAATGGAGATCGAAATGAATATTGAACTAAAGCGAGCTTAAAGAGGTCGATGTATTGCTAGTTCTCTTTCTCTAAGGTTTTTCGTGTGTTTTTTTCCTTAGCTTGACCTTGCTTTTATAATTGCTTGACTCCGCGATATCATCCAACTTCTTCCAAGATTTTCGGTCTTCTTCTCCTTCTTCGTTGAGGTCGCTAAGACCAAGCCTCACTGATTTTTATGATGGGCTTTTGATTAACATGCTTTCTCATCTGATTCGGGCCGTAAAATCTTCTTGGTCAACCTCCTTATGCCAAAGTTACACCACGATATTAATGGGCTTCGACCTGCTTATTTTGTGGTGGTTTTTGGGTCCAACAATATATATTCAATCTAGTACGCTGATTCTATTTCAAAGACTTACAATTGGATTTATCAAACGACAATAGGTTTACAATTGGATTTTTCTAATAAACGATTTCAATTTCAAGCAATCGATCAAACAATCAATCAAATTTCAAGTATGAATTAAACAACCTAGCATATGGATTTCTATGTCAAAGGATCGAGCAATTCCATTCAAGTAATCAAGCAATTAATCGATTTAAAAAATTAGGGTTTTAGGTAAAATTGATTATGTAAAATCAATTTCATGCATTCATGCAATAAGCATGTATGCGGCTAGGGTAATACATATTATGGTATCGATTTGATCAATAGATCATTGGGGTTTCGATTCAAAACCATTATGAATTAGGGTTTATGGTTTCGGTCATGTAGTAACATGATTCGGGTTTATCGATTTTAATGGTCTTAATTCATATCAAGCAATCAACATTCGATTATGGTTCAGTGATTGATCATTAGGTTTTTGAGTTACCTTTAACCTCAGATGTGTTGAATGGACCACCAAAGAGAGGAGATCGCGAGCTGATCATCACTAGGATCGTCGGGTCACGAACAGGTTGAAGCTGAGACGGAACAAGCTGCTGTCGCGAACGAGCTGGAACGGACTGAGGTCGGATCGTCGGTACTCGAGCAAGGAAGAAGGTTCACGCCAGGATTAGATTTCACGCCAGATTGGGGTTTATCGCCGAGTAGGGTTAGGTTTATGGTGATCAGATTTTTAGTTTAGGGTTTAGGGACTATCGTGTTGATAACGTGTTGTAAAACTTAAGGAAAGATGTATATTATTAATAAACATAATGTAGCTCTTATATAGAGATTTACAAATAGATAAACTGTCATAGATAAATGGAAAGATAACAAATCCTAATACAACTAGGAAAAAGAAAACAAGACCAGAATATAAAAGGAAAAGTAGGACCCGACCAGAAAGGAAAAGCTGGCCGCCTATGATTTATGCGGACGGGCCGGTACGGATGGATCGGTTATGGACGTCCACCGTATGATTTATAACATGATTAGATTATTTTTGCTATAGCAGTTCCTCAGAGATTTGACGTTTTAAAAGCAATAGTTTTCAGCCAGTTCACATCATTTTTGGATCTGATAAACTACACCCTTAGGAAGGTAATATCAAGAGCAACACACTATGCTATGAATATGTTCTTCTTTAAACATTAGTTTTAATGAGAGTGGAACATTCTTTCAGTGTGGGGTTTGGTTGCACCCAACGGTGGGAAGCATGTCAATGGCAGCTAGAGATGTTGCTATCAATAAATTCAGGGAAGATCCAAATTGCAAAGTTTTCTTGATGAGTTTGAAAGCTGGAGGGGTTGCTCTCAACTTAACAGACCCTTCTATGTTTTGTGGTCTTATCGTTTGACGGTTGTTCCCTACGTGACGTTGTACGTAGATCGTTTATATGATTGTTTAGTATCCAATCAGAGAACCTCATAATACTAAGAGATTAGCACACCAAAACACATTTTTCTGTAAATTAATTACGTAAACACACAATTTCAAATTTTAACACACTTTGACAACTACTAATAACAAAACTGTCCTCTAACTAAACTACTTTAATATTTAACTGTTTTTCTTCCTTTCCATGATATCAATTCATTTTATTCATTTTTTTAATCTTTTCCCGTTTTTCAAAATACTTTTGTGTAACGATTCAGAATAAGAGGAGAGGTCTTGAGACGGGGGTTGAGCAACTATGTTGCCGGTGGTGGTAGGTAAGCTAAGATCATACCTAGCTAGGTAAGGAAGTACCTATTAGGGTATAAATCTGACCGGAAGAAACTTGAGATGTAAACCTAAGAAACTATTTGTAAAATCCATTATGGTCCAAGAAAATTTAAACATAAATTTTGTTATTATAAACCACTTCAACTAACAAAAAAATCACCCCGCAACACTTCCTCTGGCATTTTAAAAGTATTTTAACACATCTGATTATCAGCGACTCCGCGCTTGCACGGAACTCCGTTCCTAGTATTTATAGTTTAGCAAACAAAACTCGTCTAGCACATAAATTCAAACGAACATTTGAAACCCAGTCAGAAAGCATTAATCACAATCAAGACCATGGGTGTATATTGTATTTACTACTATAAAAAAATAATAACAAATTTAATAATTGGCAGAACTTCTCCGGGCGGTGGTAATGGAATGTTAAGAACGGTTGACTTGTTGACAACAAGTTGTTGTCTAGTTGTTATAAGAAATTTATGTAAGAAAAAAAGTGCAAATCACGACGTCGTCTATGTTCTTCGTATACGCAAAGATAAATCGCAACAAACCTAACTCTAAAAATTTGTTTTTCCTTTGTAAAGTGTATTTTGTAGTCATGAGGTACGACGTTTTCCTAAGTTTCAGAGGGGAAGAAATCCGCAAAACCTTTCTTAGCCACCTTATGCATTCTTTGGATAGGGAAGGCATAATATCAGTTACATCTTCAGTGAATTATATATCCGAAGTCACCGTAGCCAGACAGTCACGAGTTGCAATAGTTATCATATCGAAGAATTACACCTCTTTGGACTTGTGGGTGGCACAATTGGCCGAGATAGTAGCGTATAAGAAGGAAACAGTTCCTGTTTTCCTCCAAGTTGATCCTCTGGATTGTTTAAGATTCTTAAATCTTGCGGAACCAAGGAGGAATACACTGGAGAGGGTAAAGAAGTGGCTTGTTGATCACGTAACAAGAAACTCTATTTTTTGCTCCGCCGATTGGTACGTTATATACTAATTTGTTCTTTTCTTTTTCTGAAGTACATGGTTCTTTAATAAGGTGATTCATGACATTGATGTGTTTTGTGTTCACAAACTTTTGTTCACGATAGGGAGGACGACTCACAGCTGGTCGACAAGATTACTTGTTTCGTTTCCGATTCCGTGAAGCAAGATTTCGCATCAGGAGACAATAACAACAATCTTAGCCTAAACTTGGTCAGAAGGCCCCAGTTAGATAGCACGCGGGGGAGATCATTTAGGCATCATAGCCTAGCTTTGGAGTTGTCGTCCGTTCAGGAAGCCCCTAGTACTCCACTTTTGTATAGGAGCGAACTCTCTCGGTCATATTCGGAGGAGGAAGCTATTAGAGATAAATGCGAAGCTTCTGATGAGACTATCAACAAGTTTTCGTGGTGGGATCAACTCAAAATGAAGATTAGTCCGTTTGTAAAGCACACAAGACCTTCTGAGACTATCGAGTCATCGACGACGACGTACCAAGTCAGTTGCGGTAACGACCTTCCGGGCATGAAACATCACGTAGAAGAAGTGCTTATAATGTTGCTTGGAGATTCTACAAAAGACGTTCGTACAATCGGCATTTGCGGAGTGGAAGGAGTTGGCAAGACAACTCTTGCCAGGTGCGTTTACGATGAGATCTCCCCACAATTTCAGCACCAGTTTTTCATTAAAAATTTCAGCAAACAAGGCAGCAGTTTATTTGAGATCATTGCTGGTTATGAAAATCTGGAGACAACTACTAACTTAAGTGAGAGCTCAATAGATGTCATGAGAGACACAGTTGGTCGAAAAGTTCTGCTTGTTGCTGACAGTGTGGATGACACTGAACAGCTAAAAAGTCTTACAAAGGAAGTCAGTTTGTTTGGTCCAGGAAGTCGAGTTATTGTAATCACCAACGAGAGGTCTTTGCTAGTTCAATATGGAGTGGAACACATCTACGAAGTTGGGTGTCTGACATATGAGGAAGCTATTCAACTCTTCTCCCACTTTGCTTATTCCTCAAGCGATACTCTTCCTCGGTCCCATGGGCTCATATCTCGTGCTGTCCAGGTTGCTGGTTGTAATCCTCTGGCCCTCAAACTATTGGGATCTTTTTTGCACGGTAAGGGTGAAGATCATTGGGAAAGTACACTACGTTTGCTTGAAGCATCACATAATAAATACTCAGAAGAGGCTCTTGGTTACATCGGTACATATGATTTCAAAGCTGTTGGTCCCACTATACTGGAGCTGGAGGAAGATGAAGCAAATCTTTACCCATTATACTCCTTCACACTTCAGTGATTACAGATCTGGCTCGTGTTCCACGTTCACTTGTATATGCTTGATAAGCCATATGTAATATGATCGGTTGAATAAGACAATAAGGAACCTGATCGTCACTAAACTCTGTAATTTTATCGTTGATGATTAAATCCAATTTCCTTTTTGTATATGGTTGGTTGAATTTATCTACTTTTGGAGCGATATACTGCCGCAGATGAAGGAGAGTATACACCTTCATATCACATGCTGCTTTGACAACCAGAATGTGGATCATGTTGTAAGCCTACTCACATATATGGTCGATGGCCCTCAAACTGATGCTAACTAGTTGTCCCTGTTTGAAAATGGATAATGCAAAGAATTGTTGGAAGCTATCAGAAAAGGTTGTAACACTGGCTTTTGTTTTATTATTGTGATTTGTGAGTGTTGTCATTGGAGGTATGCTTGCAATGACATGGTTCAAAAATTGCACCTCTCTTCATATTTTTGCAATAACATCTTCCACATTTAAAATCTCACTACCTGACTCTTAAGATATTGTCGTGAACCAAAATGCAAAGATAGTTCATGAATCATGTTTCAGCTGAAGCAATATCAGCCAGTGTCTTATGGGGCTTTTCTTCTCAATCAAAATGTATACAAACTACAAAGAACAACAATGTCGTATGAATTAAAAAGCAGACCGACCCCTTTTTCCAATTACAAAGGTAAGTCTTCCCAAACAGCTACTGGCAATCAACATAAAAAAAAAATAAAAAAAAAAAGCCTACGAGACTTGTAGGGTGGGGTATCAAATAAATAATATAGAAAAAGTGTTAAATAACAACAAGACCACAAGAACAAACAAATGCAGAATCGAGTTACCAGATTTGTTGGCAGAGTTTTGGCCAAAATCATGTAACATAATTTACTGAGTATGGACCTTTTTCATTGATCAGCGTTAAGGGCTTTGGAGATCCATTCTGATACTGCGGCTTGAGTTTCTGAATCCATTTTTGGAAGTATAGACAATGGAGTCACAGAAACCTGCCATTACAAAAAGGGTAAGCAAGTATAGCTTAGAATCAAGAACTTCACCATAAAAATTCTGTCTCATGAGGATCCAAATGCTTGAATTCAGATAAGATCATGACAAAGAAAAAAGAGAACGAATAAAGAGCATGATTACGCCAACTTACAAAACCATCTTCTAGAGCTTTGATATCCAAATCTTCATCCGTATGTTCTTGTTCTTTAGCCACGAACTGCACATAAACATAGTCAGGACTCAGGATATAAGACACATATCCAACGGGTTTGTGAATAGAACGGAGTTCAAATTTTTCTATACCTCTAGGCGGAAGTACTTCTTAACACGGCTCTCAGTTTTAGCAGCAACACCAACTGATTCAATCTCCACAATACTCTTCTTCTGTGTCGTAAAACGACGAGCCGCTCCCTGAGATTGCCAGATATCTTAATCTCAGTATCTAAGTAACTAATCTTAGACCTAAACTAACACAGAAAAACAGAGCTGCAGTTTAAGATTTTTTGAATAGGAAGAGTTTACTAACAGCAGCTGAAGCATCTCTGCCAAGCTGGGCAAGCTGAGCTCCTAGGCTTTGTTGGTTGGACATGAAATTCCCAGCACCAGGGTGACGGTTAGCCGAAACAGCTTGCCAACTATAACTCTGCCTCCACATGCTTTGTTTTGTTACCTTGAAACCCTATTCATATATGTAAACGAAACATCAACTTCCCTAAATCATTGGCTAGTGAGATTTTAATTTTAACAACAACAGAAACCACGGTGGCCAATGCAAGCATAGATCGTGTTCTTAGCATAAAGAATTCGAACCATCTAAAAATAAGTTTCTGATAATTAAAAAAAAAACAAACCTTGTTTGATGAGGGTGATGTTGGAATCTCTATGTTGAGAGAGCAGTCTTTAGGGAAAGCTCCTTTCTCAATGTCTCTGATAGTTGCGTTTATCAAAGGTAAACAGACACGAACAGCATCCTTAAAGTCACTTTCTTTGCTTTCATCTTTCTTCCTAAAATCAATTAGAAAAAAGTTATGGCCAACACGTAGCAGCATGCATATTCCCGTGATTAAAACTCACCAGTTCAATGATATTGACAAAGAAGGTACTCCAGAAACCAAAGCTTCCCTAGCTCCAGCTACTGCACCGGAATAGAACCTGAAGGATTATCCTATTAGGAAAACACATAGTAGATGGGAAGACAAGGAACAACCAGTTTATATGCAAAAACAAAAACACCTACGTTTGGTGCCCACAGCTTGATCCCTGATTGATTCCACTAATCACCTGAAGAAAATAAGCAGAAATTACAATATACCATAATATCAAATACGATGAGATGATTAACTAACCAGTATTGGTTTTGACCAAGCAAAAAGTGCTCCGGATAATCCTAATGAGATGCAGTCTACAGGAGTCCCTGAGACAAAACAAAAATAACCTCAAAGCCTATAAACACCGAGAAAACGGTACTAACACATGAGAATCAATGGATCTTGTTCCAAACAAAGACTCCAACTTTCAGATTAAAAACGTTTATTTGTCAAGTTTATAGATGTATGAATAATCACTGATTCAAAATAGACAAACCTGAAACTTCAAAGGCAGTTGCACCTTTGATATCAACGGAACTTGCAGCGATGGTTTCTCCAAGAGTCATGGAATGAGAAGAAGACGTTTTATCCCTGCCCACATTCCACATTCACAACAAGCCTTACCAAAAAGTTGGAAACTTTAACAAGAAGATGAACAAATCAAAAAGGAGAGGGGGGGAGAAAGCGCACGTTTGAGGAGCACAGACGTGGACATTGTAGAGTCCTTGGCTAACCAAAGCCTCAACGAGAGAGACGAGCCCAGGAGAATCAATCCCATCTCCGTTCGTGACTAAAACGATGGGTCTGGAGTCATCGATCTCCTCCTTCGCCGCAACAGAAGTGGACGGAGGCTCCTCCTCCTCCGCCGCCGATGCATCGCTGCCTCCTTTTCTCTTGGAAAGCACGTCTTGGAGATTCGAGACAAGCGCGGCAGACAAGCCGTTGTTCTTCGAGGTCATCGTATAGAAAAGAGCGAAGAGAATCAGATGATGATGCGGGGTTTGTTGTTGAATGAATTGAAACCTTTGAGAGAAAGAGGAGATTGGACAGAGAGCGGGTCTAACGGAGGAAAGAGAGAAAAGCTTGAGGGAAGGAAGAGATTACTTTTGTAAACTGTAACTATTCGTTTCCTCTTTTAGATAGAGAGAGAGAGAGAGAAGAACAGTGACTATTTTTGGTTTTTAGATTAGTTTTTGGTTTTTGATTTTCCAAAAACCATTTTTCACCCAATCAACCTTTTTAAGATTTGGTTTTTCTAGAATCTAAGGAAACTAGTTTTTTAAATAACTGTCAAATTCTAAACAAAAACCAAAAACAGGTTTTTTCTAGTTTTGTTGCTTGAAATTTTTTTTACCTTTTTAAAACACTTTACTAAGGCCTTTTTAATTGCTAATAATGATCCGTGAGAGCTTCTATATAAATATAAAGCATTTTACATATATTATTATAACACAGCTTTTGTGGAAGCATCGTAGCCTACTGGTTATGGTTTAAAGCTTTACACTCCGCGTCCGGGTTCAACCCCGCGCTATGCAATTTATTGCAGATTATCTCAAATCCGGTTTCAAGTCCTGAAAGAGCGATTTATTAGGCAACTATGCAGATTATGGAAGGAAGGTGCAGATTATGGAAGGAAGATTTACAAAGAGATCTTCAACATGGTGCAGGTAAACCTGGTCAGGCGTGGATCTTCATTGGACGGCTCAAGATGATGCAGTTAGGCATAGATCTTCATAAGGCAGGTAGTATTGTCGGTTGTCGACTCGTCTTTGTAATCTTTCTAATAATTGCAATATCTTAATAAATCAGCGTCAAAAAAAAAAAAAAAACACAGCTTTTAATAAAACTATAACAATATTTGAATACTTGAATACTATTTTATCGAATAATAAATCGATGGTCACATTTTTAATTTAGAGGTTGATTGTTTGTAGTTTTTAAAAGAGTTTTTGGTTTTTGATTTTCTAAAAACTAATTTTGACCCAATCAAGATTTTTGAGAATTAGATTCCCTAAAATTTAGGGAAACTGGTTTTTAAAATAACTACCTATTTCTAAGCAAAAGTCAAAATCCAAGTTTTTCTAGTTTTTATGGTTTAACGATGAATTTTTCTTTAAAATTATAATACTGTTATTTAATAAATATTAATGTAACAAACAATATTCAAAAGATCAGTAATACAGCAAATACATATTCTACTTGGTTGCTTACTGTACGACAGTACTCTGTAATATTCACAATCACATACACATAACTATATTATTATATGTAAATATGTGCATAGTTTTGGAACTTTAGTTTCAACAATATAGTTCCAGCCTATTGTACGAAAGATTTCTGTAGTGAAGTCTATCACCAAATAACATGCTTTTAGAATTTTTGGATTTATATAATTTATTTTGCTTCGATACAAAAATGTCAAAATAATTTATATTAAAAATTTAAACCTATCAATAAAATAATTTTAGTTATTTAAAGTACACTATTACAAAATATTATGTATATATTGATTTTATTATTTATAAAAATTATATAAAGAAGCTGTGTTTTCAGTATTTTTCTTATTAGTTTAGAATAATCATTTTTATTATTAATAATATGTTTTATTTTATTAGTTTTAATACAAGATATCAAAAACTAAAAAACAAAATCTAAAACTACCATTCAAGATTTTAGAAAAACTAAAATCTACTGAAAAACCAAAATCTAAAATCTAAAAACTAAAATCCAAAATCTAAAAACTAAAAGCTAAAAACTAAAAATCAAAAACTAAAATCTAATCAAACAATCATCACCTTAATATTGTAAATTACATCTATGTTAATCATAACAAAGCTTTATTGTACTAAAACTATAATAATATTTGAATGTTATTTTATCTAATAATAAACTGATGTAAAAAATAACTCCTATAAAAAAAATTTAACTTATTAATAAAATAAAAATAAATTTAATTATTTGAAGTTAGTCACTACAAAAACTACTATATATTTATACAAATGCATTGTTGATTACTTTTGATTTTATTTAGGGAAATTAGTTTTTTGTTATTTCTTTTATTATTTCATACATATAAGTTATGTTTCCTATTTTTTGGTTTTATGGGATTCGCGATAATTTTATTTCTGCATCTTTATGGGATTCACGATAATTTTATTTTGTTTTTGCAGTTTTTATTTAATTTTTTGAATGCCTTTTTTAAAACCTCAAATTTTTTATTTAAAATATTTTTGTTGAATAAGTTTATGTGTGTTTTGATTATAGTATTTTATTTTTTATTTTTTCAGAATAGACATTTTTTTATATAAAAATTAATTCATTAATTTTAAAAACAAAAACCAAAAACTAAAAACTAAAATCTAAAATCTAAAACAACCATTCATGATTTTCAAAAAGCTAAAATCTACTGCAAAATCAAAAACCAAAAACTAAAAACTAAAATCTAAAAACCAAAAACCAAAATCCAAAAACTAGAAACTAAAATCTAAAAACCAATGAAACAATCATCACCTAATTTATACTTCGAATAGAGTGTTTTTCCTAAGTAATAATTAATTTTAATTATGCACTAAGACATAAAGAGATTAATGTTTTTTTCATGTACTTACCGGTCAAAAGGATGAAACATGTTATTAAATGGTCCACACATCTCATAATAATTCCCTTATCCGACGATGTCATAAGAAGAATTATTGCATACATTTAAAGTTATTGAAAAGGAATAGTTTGAACCGACAGCATTATAGTACCATGTTGGTTGAAGATTAAAACTGTTAATTGTGTTTGCTACATCATATGCTGCCATATGCTTCTGAAATAGTAGTCATTACTGAATTTGTGGATTTAGTTAGCTTATTCCAGCTAATGATATGAATTATTTCAAAACTGATTATGAGTGACAGAAATTAATGTAGGGTTATGCAAATAAGGGTGCTCCAAGGCGGCATACCTGATATATTGGACGCTATAAATAATTTAATAATCTTTTTTAAAAAAAAAATCTAGAAACTTTTTTATGTAAAAATTCTTTTTTTCAAAAAGAAAAAAAAAATTAATGTAGGGTCTAAAGGTCAACAAACTAACTAAGAAGATTAAGATCATTGTCTCTCTAATCATAAAAATGTCAAAGGTTAGCGAGCGCCTTGATTTTTTTTATTAGTTGGAATGGTGTGTGATCGTCACGTCGTGATGATTATGCGAGTGCCTAATATCGTTTTTTTTTTAAATTCAACAACTAATATCGATTTTATATTAATAGATTCACATGAAAACGAACTGTTGTAAAGTATACCTTATCCATTGCCCGCTTAAACAGATTCAAAATCTTTATACTTTTTTCTCCAAGTTATGGGCTCTCTTTTGCCTTTAATTGGACTTTAGATCTTTAACAGTTGGCTACGAACATTTATAGAACTTTACAGACATAAAATGAGTATTCTGTAATTGCTAATTGCTAAATAATCAAAATTCGAAATTAAAGAATAGCCCATTTGAATCCTTTTCCAGGCTTAAAAAAGTATTAGCTCTAATTAATCATCTGATGCTACATACTATTTTAACTTTTGAAAGGCCATACAAACTGCAAACCCTAAATTTATACCAACTACTGGTAAAATTCTTTAAATAAATAATGTCATAAGCTATAATATTTTTATTATTTTTAGAGTTATTAATTTTATAAAAATAATTTTCAATTTTCAATTTTATATGACATGAATTTCTTAGTTCATACTTTCATAATTCCCAATATTAGATTTGGCTTTATTATTTACATATTTTCCATATTACTTTTGATGTTTTTTTAGTTCCTTATATGTTTTTTTTTGTCAAGCCCTTCCTTATATGTTTTTATATATGAACTTCAGATATATAGGCTTCGTAACATTTACTTTCACTTTTTCTCTAAATTGGTTAAACTATAATTATTTCGTATTTTTATTCATTTAATAATAAAAGAAAGTCGAAAAATAATCTACTAATAATAGCAATCCTAATTAATTCTAAAGGTTGTGTCTTTTCATAAAAATTGAATTTTCATTATAATGTTAAAAGTTGTATTTTTTTCATAAGTAATATATGCAACTTTTCATCTTAAAACTAATAAATGCAACTTTTCATATAAAAAACTTAAGAGATTCATTTTTCCCTTAAATGAAAATATGTGACTCTTCATTTAAAAGATGTGTTTCTTTGTTGAATATATGCCTCTTCTTTAGCGAATATATGTATCTTTTCCTTGAACATATGTGACTCTTCACATAGTGTCTCTTGGTTGTCTATATATACGAGACATTGCAAAGAGAATATAATCAATTGAGTTATCTATTCATGAAATGAATAAATCTAGAGAGAGTAAAATATTTTAGAGAGAGAAAGCTCTGAGAAATCAATTAGAAAGCACTTGAACGGTGACAATGTTTAGTATTAATCATTGCAATCTTTTAAATCTATATAAAGAGTTGTTGAATTGTATGTACTAGCAAATCATAATTAAAACAAATAAAAAATAGCAATAAAGAAAAAGATCCACTTTTCAATTGATTAAAAACCCCCATATATATATTAGCAAACTGATTTTATTGTGATCTGACGTCATCTTTTTTTTATAGGAAAAAAAATTCTGATCAAACGATTGAGTGTGCCTTAGTTTGATTATCTAATGGTTAGGATACTGTCTTTATAGATTTATTTTGGCAAACGACTTTTCTTTTGTTATCGTCTCCCAAGCAGCACCTCTCTTAAACTACAAACTTTTCTACAGTCGTGTCTTTTAACAAGTTGCATCTGTTAACGAGTTTATATACTGAAACTTATTGTCTTCTAATTTCGCATCCATCCATCCGAATCATCAATTCATCATCATTCGTCATCTCTGTATTTATATTCTATTTTGATTTTACTGTCGCCAAACATCGTCTGTTATTTGTTTCTCCGTTCACTACCGTCCACCCACAACCGCTGATTATGTGAATACACGCTGTAACAATCCGATTATCGTCACATATATTTATTCTCTTTTGTATAAAACCCTACAACAGCATCAAAACAAGGATGAGCAGTCAAAGAGAAAGACTTCTTCCTCCTTTGATCTCTTTTATTTTCTTGAGGTGTTATTGATGACGAGACGTTGTGTTGTTGACGACTATACGTGATCAACTATTCATCACCCGAGACAAATCATTGATGGTGGAGACCCATTGATATTGCTCGTTGCCGCTATGGAGAACGTGCGTGAAGGAGCCACCGTTCCAACACGATCAGCCACAATTATCAATCATGAGCCACCAGAAGCGCATGTAATGTCACCGGAAATCCGTTCTCTGATGCAGCGGAGATCATACCAGCCATCATCATCGATCGCAATCCAGTCCGTAAGGTTAATTAAGTGCACCATTTTCCAAGTTTCTTGTGAAGCAAGTAATTTTTGTAATAGACCCTAGCTTTATTATATTTTAATCTTGTCTCTTGTCTTGTGTTCGTTCCTTTCTGATCTGGCATGACGTTGTCGAGTAGACGGTGCATGGAAAAACAGATTTTTGGATTCGCTTTCCGTTCTTTGATTTTGGTTAAGGTGAAGGGATATTTCTCTTTTTTATTTTTTCTGGTTATTCGGCTTAGAACTTTTTTTTTTCTTTTTTGTATGAATTGGGTTTTATTGATACCAGTTTGTTTTTGTATTAAAATGTTCGCTTAAAATAGAAATAATATGAGAGGATTCAACTGTCATTTGATTTAATGATGTTAAAGATTGATATATAAATAAATATTATGATGGTGTGGGATGCGAGAGTATAGGCAGGAGTTTTGTACTACGCATTAGTCTGCATGGTGCATAGGCAGAAATTCTAAATCACATTTGTTTGTGTAATGACATGCGGGTCTGCACATGTGTATGTATGTATTGGGATGCTTGCATGAGTTATGTACTACATGGCGTTGTATATGAGGAGAATGCGGGAGTGCAGGGAAGATTTATGTGCAATGCATACTCATTATATACAAATAGGATCGGCCCTGAGCCAAGCCTAACAAAACGTTTGCCTCAAGTCTCCAAAATTTTCGAAAAGAATTTACATGAATATAAGCCCCAAATTTGTAAAAAAAATAAATTCAGCCCTCAAATTATTGAATTCCTTTTTGACTCGTCTACAGCCTCCAAAATCTCAGGGCCGGCCCTGTATACAAAGATATATACTCATTATATACAAAGATATTATATATAGTTATTAAATTTTAAAAGAGTTTCATGCATATTTATTTTATTAAAATTCTTGGCATTTATTCATTTTTTATATTTAATTTGATATTTTACGTAAATAGCACTCTGTTTTCGAGAGGTTTATTTCACTGATAAAGAAAATAATTACGAAGATTAGTCATTTTGGAGAATATATATTATTTTTTAAAGATTTTAATTATTTCAACAAATAAAAAATAAAACATTGTAATTGTCTATAGATCATTTCCAATTGCTTAAATGAACCATTGCAATTATTTAGATATCGTAACTATTTAAGTTTTCCATTGTAATTTTTTATGGTTAACCATTGAAATATTTGGTGATCTACATTGGTAACCAAATTAACATTGGAAATTTTAAAACTTAACTACTACAATTTTTTTTATATATACAAAGACATGTAAGTATTAGATGCAACATCAACAAAACAAAAATAATGAAAAAAAAATTGATACTTCAATATTATAAAATGTATTTAGAGAAATATATTTAAATATTGGATATTTATTTGTTTATCTGGTATCTTAATAATAACATGAAGCTTTGGTTAATCTCATTCTCCAAACTTTTTAGTGTAATCCAAAATTTGGCAAGCATTGAAATACTCTTTTTCTAAAAAATGTATTTAGAGCGATTCTTTCATCATCAAAATTTATGCTTCATAAAAATTATGACAAATCATTACATTAATATGTTTAGGGAGGGACTTATATCACCAGAAATAGAGACTGAAACACCACTTTTAGCTTAGCGAGTCATACAAACTTTAAGTACTAATTAATTATGTAAAATATCCCAAACTTGTGAAGATATTTTTATTGTTGATGGTAAATTTCATAGTTATAGTTTCAAAAAAAAATCATATTTATACTATAGATGCATTTATACATGTTATTAGAAAGAGATAAAGAGTGAAAATATATTGAAGATTTTTTTCTAACCATTGCAACTAATCTATTAATAACCGCAATGCCAATTAATGTCAAAGGTTGTATTATTTCATCTTAAAAGTTGCATAAATTAAAAATAAATTATTAAACTACTTTTTTTTTTCAAAATCATCTCTAAAATGTTTTATTTGAAGAATTTTGTCTTTATAGTTAATTTAAAAATTAGTTACAATATTTCAAAAAGTGTCTTTTAAAATTAAGGGCTGTGTCTATTCATTTGGTTGTATTGTTTCATCTTAAAAGTTTCAATAAGAAGTTTAAAAAAGGAGTTAAAATATCCCCAAAATTTTAAATATGAATAGTTGTGTCTTTACACATAGTGAGATCTTTGAAAGGTTGTGTGTTTTTCAACTAAGTAACTACTGAAAATAAGTAATGATGAAAGTTGTCTCTTGTCAACCAGGTAACTATTGAAAATGATTGAAAAAATGTTTAGTTATGTTTTTCTCTTTTAAAAATATATTTGAAATCTCAATTAAATGTGAAAGTTTGTGGTTTTTCAATATGTAACTATTTCAAATGATTGTGAAAAAAATAATTACATGTGTTTTTGATCAAATGAATATTTTCTAATTAGTGAATCTTTGTAATAATGTGTCTCTTCAAAAAAATATTGTAGAGATACCATTTTAAAAAACTATCTGTAATCTGAAAAGTTGTGACTATTCATTTATAGTTTTGAAAAACTATAAATAGTCCATGGTAATGAGTTTCTTGTTGTAAATATGTCACCATTTATTAAAATGTGTTTTTTGATCATACAAATTTTTTAATTAGGGTATTTAGTATTGATGTGTCTCTTCAAAAAATATGAGATACCATTTTAAAATAACTACCTATAATCTGAAAAGTTGTGTATATTCATTTTTTTTTTGAAAAACTATAAACAATCCATGTTCATGAGTTTCTTATTGTAAATCTATCAAAATTTAAAAAAAAAATGGTGAGGAAAAAAGTTATGCGTAGTTACCTGGTTGTAACTATTTTTAAGATAGTCAAATGAAACATTGTCAACAAAGAATTGTATGAAGGGTTCGTATTTTGGCTAGCAAAAAATTCTAAATGAAAAAAAAAATTATTTATCTAAATTCTCTTCTATTAGATGAAAATGTGTGTTTTTCTTTATTACAAATTTTGCATTTGTGATCATGTATTTTCCATGAACACAAATGTTTTCCTATATATTCATACATTTTGGTTATATAATAATGTTTGATCATGTCACAAAAGCCGGTAAATTTTGGTAACATAATATCTTTAGCAATCGTTGTCAGTTTTTTGTGTGGATGTTCTTCACTTACAAAGCCATCCTTCTTTATTTAACGAAAAGATAAAAAGATAATTGAAATCTCGATTAATGTTATGTTGTGTGTTTTCCATAAAAAAAAAACTGAAAAGTATTAGTTTAAAAAGTTGTGTGTTTTGCGTTATAAAAAGTTGTGGTTTTTCATAAAAGACAGAACTATATTAGTTTCTAATAACATGAATCTCAATTAATGTCTAATGATGCAACTTTTCATTTTTAACAAAATTTCATTTTAACATTGTATCTTTTCATTTTAAGATTTATATTGGTTTAAAAGAAGTTGTAAAAATATAGAAATATGGATCTTTTTATCTTAACAATGTGTTTTTCATCATAAAATTGCATTAATTTAAAAGAAATTGTCAAAATATCTAAACTGTAACTTTTACTTTAAGATTGTGTCTTATCATCTTAAGAGTTGTCTTATCATCTTAAGAGTTGTATTGATATAAAATAAATTGTCAAAATGTATAAGTATGTAGCTTTTTATCATAATAGATTTCTATCCTAAATTTGAATAAGTTTTTAATGAGTTATCGTTGGATTCATTTTTGTATATGTTATATATATAAAGAATATTAAGATTGATTACAAATATCAGGTAATTTATTTTTTGGATAATTTAGTTATTTTATAATATTATGTATTTATAAACCATCACATATATTTGTATAGCCACATATACATCTAATTTGGATTCAAAACTGAACACACAGTTCCCATTAGATGCATGTTGGATTAATTATTTCCAGTAAATATCAAATCAGTAAAGATTTTAACTATTATATCTACAACAAATGTATATTCGATCGCAAATCGTCTTGTTTTCTTATAGTGTTTGGTAGCAATTATAACAAATTTTATAAAATGTGTTTTTCTGTTTTTTTTTATAAAATGGACCTCCCGTGCGATATCGCACGGGTTCCTTACCTAGTAATAATAATAACAAAAGTAATTACTTTTGATGTTTTTTTAGTTCCTTATATGTTTTTTTTTTGTCAAGCCCTTCCTTATATTTTTTTATATATGAACTTCAGATATATAGGCTTCGTAACATTTACTTTCACTTTTTCTCTAAATTGGTTAAACTATAATTATTTCGTATTTTTATTCATTTAATAATAAAAGAAAGTCGAAAAATAATCTAGTAATAATAGCAATCCTAATTAATTCTAAAGGTTGTGTCTTTTCATAAAAATTGAATTTTCATTATAATGTTAAAAGTTGTATTTTTTTCATAAGTAATATATGCAACTTTTCATCTTAAAACTAATAAATGCAACTTTTCATATAAAAAACTTAAGAGATTCATTTTTCCCTTAAATGAAAATATGTGACTCTTCATTTAAAAGATGTGTTTCTTTGTTGAATATATGCCTCTTCTTTAGCGAATATATGTATCTTTTCCTTGAACATATGTGACTCTTCACATAGTGTCTCTTGGTTGTTTATATATACGAGACATTGCAAAGAGAATATAATCAATTGAGTTATCTATTCATGAAATGAATAAATCTAGAGAGAGTAAAATATTTTAGAGAGAGAAAGCTCTGAGAAATCAATTAGAAAGCACTTGAACGGTGACAATGTTTAGTATTAATCATTGCAATCTTTTAAATCTATATAAAGAGTTGTTGAATTGTATGTACTAGCAAATCATAATTAAAACAAATAAAAAATAGCAATAAAGAAAAAGATCCACTTTTCAATTGATTAAAAACCCCCATATATATATTAGCAAACTGATTTTATTGTGATCTGACGTCATCTTTTTTTTATAGGAAAAAAAATTCTGATCAAACGATTGAGTGTGTCTTAGTTTGATTATCTAATGGTTAGGATACTGTCTTTATAGATTTATTTTGGCAAACGACCTTTCTTTTGTTATCGTCTCCCAAGCAGCACCTCTCTTAAACTACAAACTTTTCTACAGTCGTGTCTTTTAACAAGTTGCATCTGTTAACGAGTTTATATACTGAAACTTATTGTCTTCTAATTTCGCATCCATCCATCCGAATCATCAATTCATCATCATTCGTCATCTCTGTATTTATATTCTATTTTGATTTTACTGTCGCCAAACATCGTCTGTTATTTGTTTCTCCGTTCACTACCGTCCACCCACAACCGCTGATTATGTGAATACACGCTGTAACAATCCGATTATCGTCACATATATTTATTCTCTTTTGTATAAAACCCTACAACAGCATCAAAAACAAGGATGAGCAGTCAAAGAGAAAGACTTCTTCCTCCTTTGATCTCTTTTATTTTCTTGAGGTGTTATTGATGACGAGACGTTGTGTTGTTGACGACTATACGTGATCAACTATTCATCACCCGAGACAAATCATTGATGGTGGAGACCCATTGATATTGCTCGTTGCCGCTATGGAGAACGTGCGTGAAGGAGCCACTGTTCCAACACGATCAGCCACAATTATCAATCATGAGCCACCAGAAGCGCATGTAATGTCACCGGAAATCCGTTCTCTGATGCAGCGGAGATCATACCAGCCATCATCATCGATCGCAATCCAGTCCGTAAGGTTAATTAAGTGCACCATTTTCCAAGTTTCTTGTGAAGCAAGTAATTTTTGTAATAGACCCTAGCTTTATTATATTTTAATCTTGTCTCTTGTCTTGTGTTCGTTCCTTTCTGATCTGGCATGACGTTGTCGAGTAGACGGTGCATGGAAAAACAGATTTTTGGATTCGCTTTCCGTTCTTTGATTTTGGTTAAGGTGAAGGGATATTTCTCTTTTTTATTTTTTCTGGTTATTCGGCTTAGAACTTTTTTTTTTCTTTTTTGTATGAATTGGGTTTTATTGATATCAGTTTGTTTTTGTATTAAAATATTCGCTTAAAATAGAAATAATATGAGAGGATTCAACTGTCATTTGATTTAATGATGTTAAAGATTGATATATAAATAAATATTATTATGGTGTGGGATGCGAGAGTATAGGCAGGAGTTTTGTACTACGCATTAGTCTGCATGGTGCATAGGCAGAAATTCTAAATCACATTTGTTTGTGTAATGACATGCGGGTCTGCACATGTATGTATGTATTGGGATGCTTGCATGAGTTATGTACTACATGGCGTTGTATATGAGGAGAATGCGGGAGTGCAGGGAAGATTTATGTGCAATGCATACTCATTATATACAAATAGGATCGGCCCTAAGCCAAGCCTAACAAAACGTTTGCCTCAAGTCTCCAAAATTTTCGAAAAGAATTTACATGAATATAAGCCCCCAAATTTGTAAAAAAAATAAATTCAGCCCTCAAATTATTGAATTCCTTTTTGACTCGTCTACAGCCTCCAAAATCTCAGGGCCATGTATACAAAGATATATACTCATTATATACAAAGATATTATATATAGTTATTAAATTTTAAAGAGTTTCATGCATATTTATTTTATTAAAAGTCTTGGCATTTATTCATTTTTTATATTTAATTTGATATTTTACGTAAATAGCACTCTGTTTTCGAGAGGTTTATTTCACTGATAAAGAAAATAATTACGAAGATTAGTCATTTTGGAGAATATATATTATTTTTAAAGATTTTAATTATTTCAACAAATAAAAATAAAACATTGTAATTGTCTATAGATCATTTCCAATTGCTTAAATGAACCATTGCAATTATTTAGATATCGTAACTATTTAAGTTTTCCATTGTAATTTTTTATGGTTAACCATTGAAATATTTGGTGATCTACATTGGTAACCAAATTAACATTGGAAATTTTAAAACTTAACTACTACAATTTTTTTTATATATACAAAGACATGTAAGTATTAGATGCAACATCAACAAAACAAAAATAATGAAAAAATTGATACTTCAATATTATAAAATGTATTTAGAGAAATATATTTAAATATTGGATATTTATTTGTTTATCTGGTATCTTAATAATAACATGAAGCTTTGGTTAATCTCATTCTCCAAACTTTTTAGTGTAATCCAAAATTTGGCAAGCGTTGAAATACTCTTTTTCTAAAAAATGTATTTAGAGCGATTCTTTCATCATCAATATTTATGCTTCATAAAAATTATGACAAATCATTACATTAATATGTTTAGGGAGGGACTTATATCACCAGAAATAGAGACTGAAACACCACTTTTAGCTTAGCGAGTCATACAAACTTTAAGTACTAATTAATTATGTAAAATATCCCAAACTTGTGAAGATATTTTTATTGTTGATGGTAAATTTCATAGTTATAGTTTCAAAAAAAAATCATATTTATACTATAGATGCATTTATACATGTTATTAGAAAGAGATAAAGAGTGAAAATATATTGAAGATTTTTTTCTAACCATTGCAACTAATCTATTAATAACCGCAATGCCAATTAATGTCAAAGGTTGTATTATTTCATCTTAAAAGTTGCATAAATTAAAAATAAATTATTAAACTACATTTTTTTTCAAAATCATCTCTAAAATGTTTTATTTGAAGAATTTTGTCTTTATAGTTAATTTAAAATTAGTTACAATATTTCAAAAGTGTCTTTTAAAATTAAGGGCTGTGTCTATTCATTTGGTTGTATTGTTTCATCTTAAAAGTTTCAATAAGAAGTTTAAAAAAGGAGTTAAAATATCCCCAAAATTTTAAATATGAATAGTTGTGTCTTTACACATAGTGAGATCTTTGAAAGGTTGTGTGTTTTTCAACTAAGTAACTACTGAAAATAAGTAATGATGAAAGTTGTCTCTTGTCAACCAGGTAACTATTGAAAATGATTGAAAAAATGTTTAGATATGTTTTTCTCTTTTAAAAATATATTTGAAATCTCAATTAAATGTGAAAGTTTGTGGTTTTTCAATATGTAACTATTTCAAATGATTGTGAAAAAAATAATTACATGTGTTTTTGATCAAATGAATATTTTCTAATTAGTGAATCTTTGTAATAATGTGTCTCTTCAAAAAAATATTGTAGAGATACCATTTTAAAAAACTATCTGTAATCTGAAAAGTTGTGACTATTCATTTATAGTTTTGAAAAACTATAAATAGTCCATGGTAATGAGTTTCTTGTTGTAAATATGTCACCATTTATTAAAATGTGTTTTTTGATCATACAAATTTTTTAATTAGGGTATTTAGTATTGATGTGTCTCTTCAAAAAATATGAGATACCATTTTAAAATAACTACCTATAATCTGAAAAGTTGTGTATATTCATTTTTTTTTTGAAAAACTATAAACAATCCATGTTCATGAGTTTCTTATTGTAAATCTATCAAAATTTAAAAAAAAAATGGTGAGGAAAAAGTTATGAAGTTACCTGGTTGTAACTATTTTAAGATAGTCAAATGAAACATTGTCAACAAAGAATTGTATGAAGGGTTCGTATTTTGGCTAGCAAAAAATTCTAAATGAAAAAAAAAATTATTTATCTAAATTCTCTTCTATTAGATGAAAATGTGTGTTTTTCTTTATTACAAATTTTGCATTTGTGATCATGTATTTTCCATGAACACAAATGTTTTCCTATATATTCATACATTTTGGTTATATAATAATGTTTGATCATGTCACAAAAGCCGGTAAATTTTGGTAACATAATATCTTTAGCAATCGTTGTCAGTTTTTTGTGTGGATGTTCTTCACTTACAAAGCCATCCTTCTTTATTTAACGAAAAGATAAAAAGATAATTGAAATCTCGATTAATGTTATGTTGTGTGTTTTCCATAAAAAAACTGAAAAGTATTAGTTTAAAAAGTTGTGTGTTTTGCGTTATAAAAAGTTGTGGTTTTTCATAAAAGACAGAACTATATTAGTTTCTAATAACATGAATCTCAATTAATGTCTAATGATGCAACTTTTCATTTTTAACAAAATTTCATTTTAACATTGTATCTTTTCATTTTAAGATTTATATTGGTTTAAAAGAAGTTGTAAAATATAGAAATATGGATCTTTTATCTTAACAATGTGTTTTCATCATAAAATTGCATTAATTTAAAAGAAATTGTCAAAATATCTAAACTGTAACTTTTACTTTAAGATTGTGTCTTATCATCTTAAGAGTTGTCTTATCATCTTAAGAGTTGTATTGATATAAAATAAATTGTCAAAATGTATAAGTATGTAGCTTTTTATCATAATAGATTTCTATCCTAAATTTGAATAAGTTTTTAATGAGTTATCGTTGGATTCATTTTTGTATATATTATATATATAAAGAATATTAAGATTGATTACAAATATCAGGTAATTTATTTTTTGGATAATTTAGTTATTTTATAATATTATGTATTTATAAACCATCACATATATTTGTATAGCCACATATACATCTAATTTGGATTCAAAACTGAACACACAGTTCCCATTAGATGCATGTTGGATTAATTGTTTCCAGTAAATATCAAATCAGTAAAGATTTTAACTATTATATCTACAACAAATGTATATTCGATCGCAAATCGTCTTGTTTTCTTATAGTGTTTGGTAGCAATTATAACAAATTTTATAAAATGTGTTTTTCTGTTTTTTTTTATAAAATGGACCTCCCGTGCGATATCGCACGGGTTCCTTACCTAGTAATAATAATAATAAAAGTAATAAATTATGTTTAATCTTTCTTAAAACAATGCCCCAAAACCAGAATTTTTTTACTAAATTGTCTTAGATTGATTTTACATTTATAATAATTATCAGTTTTTTTTTTTGAAAAAGTAATAATTATCAGTTTTTTTTTTTAAAACAAATTATCATTTTATATAGCATATATATAATATTGCAAAATTATCATCTTACTATATTCTCTATTATAAATTACGGATCATAAATTTATTATGTTGGATAATTTCTTTTTTGTAAACTATGTTTGATAATTTCTTTGATATCAATTTATAGAGTTTTACTCTTCTTGGAAGAACTTTTTTCTTTTTCTCTTAGAAACTCCGAACAATTATTTTCATCTATAAAATTAAATCAAAAAATTAGATAGGTTTAGTAGGTTACAACTTTATTGTTTTTTCAAACTGAAGAATCAGATTAATACTAATGTTTAGCCTTTGACTCTTTCGTCTTAAACAAAAACGGGAGTGGCTCTGACTTTATTTCTTTATTGTGAACACAGAATATACCATCACGTACAAGGAAAAAAAAGGAGTCAATTTGACTTCTTCATTATGTGTATCAAAACAAAACACTGTAGTAGTCTGCGACGAATGTGTGACTCGGCAAAGTATAGTAGCATACTAGCATACGTTACTTACGACTTACGAACTCAGTGACTTCACGACAATATCGTGTAAAATCTATCAGAAACGCTCAACAAGGATTATATATTAGCAAACAACTTATATTAATTTCCAAGGGACGATATCCAAATCTCCAGCATCTGTGACGTTGCATGCGTTAGACAGAAATTAAACTATTACTTTGGGATATATGATTGTGACACAACAAACAAATTTAAAATTTTTGTGAGAAATAACATGTTTCAACTTTAGGATATGACTATTATATTTTTCACTTACACGTAAACATGTCTCTCTATAAAGGTAGAATCATTCTCTGGCGATTTGGAATTACTCGGTTTTACTTTTTAAACGTCCATTTCACGGTGTCTAGGACAGGACGTACGGCACGTAAAGAACCATGTTTTCCATACATCTCCGGCACATATCATGGACACTTATTTTATTTTTATTTTTGGGTTAACTATACTTCTTATAACAAATATATTAACAATAGCTAGCTTGATTTTATAATCTATGTTTCATGGTTTATAAGTTTCCAAGAAATGTTTAGCTAAAAACTAGCCTAAAAACAAAGTGGGCGGCTGGACTAAGTTTATGATAAAACATAGAATGTAGATTTTAAAAGTATAGTTTCAGTATGCAATTTATTGATTTAAGTTCTCATGAGCCGTCAAATTATTTAAACAAACCTGCTTATCATAACAGATTAAATAAACCTACGTATCATAACAGAGAAAAGGATCACGGATCTTTACATTTGACTGCAAAATAAATAATTTACAAATTGAAACAAAACGATATAAAAATATATCTAACACATTAGCTAAATACCTTTCATTCCATTTCCACTATATTAAACTTTTCACATGAACTGGATGCCTAACGAATAAAATGAGAATATTCTTTGTAGGTTTATCATAATTGAAATTCCATACAGCCCGTTACGAAAGTTCACAATAATGTTTCTCGGAAATATAATTCTATTTCATTTTCATGAGACATGCATGAGTTACGCACGTTGTTATAAAAAGAATCTGTGCTCGATATTTCATAATAAATACAGTATACTAATATATGTTATACTAGGGTCGGCCCGCCCTACGGGCGGGATATACTTAACTTGTGATTAAGATTATTATTTTTATATGATTTGTGGTTTGTATTTTACACAATACAAATAAATATATTTTCAAAGTAATAGAATTTGTTTATCTGTCTATTTTCTTAGATTATTACATAAAATAATTAAGTAACATAAATTGATATATGTTTAATAGACAAAAAATAATTTATAATTAGTATTATTGAATTTTTTTTCATATATTTAGTTGACTTTAATATCTTACAAATACAGCAAAAATATAAATTATATTTTATTATATAATATAATTTCTCAAAAACAATCACATTTTTACTGCATATTTTAAGAGATTAAAAAAAACTAAAAATAAATTTTAACAATAAACATCTTTTGATCAAATAACTACAACATGAGTGACTCGACTAATCCAACTTATATCTAAAATAATAGATTTAACTAAACTCAGAATATATAATTTATAATATAAAATTTATTTATTTTATAAGAATATATAATTAATAATATTGTAAGCATGGGACTTTAGAATATTATCATTATATTAATTTATGTAATTTGGAATCAGACACCTTAGTTTATTTTTTTTCATTCTAAACACAATAGATCTTAAGTTATATATAATCTTACTAAATTGTACTTACATATCTAAGACAACAATCAACCTAAATGCAAATAAGAAAAATTAATAAAAAGATAATATATTTAGAATAAAAATATTATAATTGAATTCAAAGAAATAGATGGAATCCAATATGTCCAAATGATAACTAAATCGACTATAAAAATAACAAAACCAATTAGATATAAAATATCTAAAATCATATGTATGATTAATATAATATAATATTATTAATATAAATTATACATACAAATTATAAATTAATTTAAAACTAAAACTAAATAATATATATTTTATAAATATTTATGTCCGTGCATGAGCACGGGAAAGTCACCTAGTTAGCATAATTTTACTCTCTCTCTCTCTAATAACTGAAAATACATAAATATATCAGCTAAAGAGTAATTCAAAATGTTTATACTTAAAATTTAAGGTTATATTAATTTTTATTGTGTATGTTTTGTTTTTCTTTTTATAGATTATGATTATCTTAATATTAAAATGTTCATGAATACATAATAGTTTTACATATTTTCTTTGTTTATTCTACTGTAATTATGATAATTTTGATAATAAGTAAAATAATTTTTAATACAAAATCTTAGATTATCCTTTTTCTTATGAATATTTTAAATTTAATGTATTTGATATTATATTATTAATTATGTGCTAAAATATTATTTTAGATTGATTTCAAATGTTTTATTAGATCTAAAATAAAATACTGATCAAAATTAATTCTGGATTATTAAATAATTTACCAATAAAAATTTGGTTTAAAAGAATAATACGATGAAAATGTGTAATACTTAATAAACTTGTAAAATTATAGTGTTGAATTTTTAGACAACTTTTCTTGATGAAATGCTATCACGAAAACAAAGGATTCAGCTTTATTGATTACAAAACATTATTTTAATTTATATATATATATATATATATTTTAAACTATTGTTTTTCATATCGTATTAGTTCTAGTTGTTTTTATCCGAAATAGAATGTGCGGTTGAACGAACTTTCTTTCAAATGTGTCAACACTGTGATTGTTTTTTATTAGGTTAACAGGTGTCATTTGTCGAGAAGAGAGTATATATGTTATGAGAAGTAAGTGTTCTAAATAAGGCATAAGTTAATGTTTGGATAAAACTACAATGCTTCAATTTCATGTAAGAACATGTTTAGTATTCCACTCTCAGTTCATTAGTCCACCGTCCTCATTTTAATGTGACACTAGGCTGAGATCCGCGCCTTACGCGGAGTAAAAATACTATTTAATAATTTGTTAAAATTTTATAAAGTTTTAAAACATATGTTTTTGTCATGCTAAAAATTATAAATTTGTTTAAAAGTTTTGTTTTTGTTTCAGATCATTATGCATTACACCATATATAATAAAATAAAATAGTTGGTTTTATAATTTGTTTGAAAGTATAAAACTAATTTCGGATTGAGGTATTAATGGGTTTTTTAAAATCAGCTATATAATTAATTTTCCTATAATATGTGGTTATTTGATGTTTTTCCCATATAATTAAACGTATAAAGACATAATATATTATTTTAATAAATCTGGCTTTATTTATCTTATATCAAAGCTTTATTTTACAGACTTATAGTTAATAATTTTTCAAACTTTAATTTTAATAAATGTGTATGATTTATCACAGTTAGACATATAGTTAATAAATTAGCAAACTCTATTTTACAAAAAAAAAAGATTTTAGCAAGAATACCACAATTGGTTAGCTATTGGGCTTTTACAAAGCTTCCATTTGGTCTTTCGTGAGACAAAGATCCTGTACATAAAATTTTGACATGAGCTTTCCAAAATAATAAGTCAACATCGAAAATCAGAAGAGCGAGGGAAAAGGGGCTAGGGTTTGGTTTTGGCGAATTCCAATCAGAAGATCTTCTAGGTGATTTGCTATCGGTTTATAGGTTTTGTTTAGTTTTTTTTTATTCTTCATTGATATCGTTGTTCTGTTCATTGACAGATCTAATTATTTTTTTTTTAATTTGTCGAACAAACTAAATCGAAGGCGAAGTACAGACAATACAAAAACCCTTGAACATTAGGTGGGGGAAATAAGCTTCTGCAATTCCTTCCCCACTAAGTCAATCACATTCGACGGCGATACAGGTCTCTGATAAGTTCAGATTTCCTCGGGTCAATCTGAAGTACCCTTCCAGGTCAGTTAACTCTATTAGATGTATATTTAGATCATAGCTAATTGACACTGAACCATATATTGTTGATAAACCCCACTGTGAAACGGTTAGATATCAAGAACGTAAATTTGAAATTAAAAAAAAATTGAAATTTTTTGATCATCGGATCGTTTGTTATAGTGAAAAAACTACAGCTAGCAATCAAACAAATAAATTTACTCTTTCTAAGAATGTGTGTGAAATAATTTGAGTTTAGGATAAAGAATGTCTTCGGTGAAAATTATTTCTGCAATTTATCTCAACTAAGAAAGCTTCATATTATTAATAAAAACCAGACATAACAGATAGTACGCAAAAGCTTCATATTATAAAAAAATATTCTTAACAAATAAAAAGATGCATATTATTGTAAAAAGCAAAAGTAAATAAATTCAAAGGTAAAGCTGTATATGTTTCTCAAAACCCAAACAGAACTCAACTTTGAATATGAACATACAGATTATATAATTGTATATTAGCAATATGATAGTGAAAACCACGCGAAAACAACAAAAAAATTGGCAACCAAACAAAAACAACAAACTTACTCTTCATTACGAAGCTCCAGTGATATTTTCTGTGTCTTTTCCATTTGCAACCAAGATCACCGCATGACTAACTTCCACAATCTGCCCTATGACATCTACAAAAAAAAGGTAGAATAAATATACAATGGATTTAGTAAACATAGTTTAAGATACAAAATATGTAATGATACGCTATTATATAAATACTTACCAACCAGATAGTTAGTATTTAAACTACCATCGAGGAGCTCTCGGAAGTTTGCAGGTGAAAAACCAGTTAGTTTCATTGGCAAATCCTCAACTTCTCACCAGCGTAGTGGCAAGAAATCCAATCTTGTAGGCATGCTTGGTTGTCTGATAAGAGCCGCATGCGTGAGTAACTGCAAAATTAATCAAAATTTCGAGTCACCTTCACTTAGAAATGGATCAAACTGAGCCACCTGTTCTTTCTTAACACTGCCATAGATTTTATCTCCCTATTCCAAATATACACAATGAGAAACAGTTAAAAGCTTTAATAAGAACAGACATTTGTTTTAAATATATAATCAAACCAATTTGGTACTCACGGTGGAATCAACCAAAACCAATTCGATAGTCTCACCACCCTGAGCAGAATATTGCTTCCATAGACGAACTATCTTGACCTTGATTCTCCACAACTTGTAGGGTTTCAGTTGTGAAACTTGGTGAAAACCGGCCATTCTTTTATCGCGAGAAGGGTTTACTGAATTTTTTTTTTTTGCGTGATGAAGTGGAGAGATATAGGGTCCAAGCCTCCAAGGCGGTTGCCCTCTACATTTTCGAAAACACAGAGTAATTACATATTTAATACTATTAAATAAAAAATATTCCCCCGTTTGATATACAGTAATTACATTACAAAAATTAGGAAATGTTGGGTTGAACACAAAATCAACTTTGACAATCGAATATTGGTATCATAAAATCTAATGCAATCGCCAGTCAATCAAAGCCTATATCATTGCACTCTAATATTATGAATTTAATGATTGCCTTTTACTTGACAATTTACTCACATAAATATCGTCTGGTTTCAATTTGCTGGTTGTAAAAATCTTGTGTATCATCCACGAAAGTGGTGGTCGTCGTTAAGTCAAAACAAAATGAAGTCTAACGCATAGACTAAAAACTGTCGAAACGTTACATTTTAATCGTTGACATATATTATAGAAGCATAACTATATCGCGCCATATTGAAAGAATGACTATCAAAATATTTTCTGTAGGTTAACATATTTTCCGTATCTCTCCTAATTCTCTACACTCAATCAATTATAATTATTAAATTTGCTAATAGATGCTCAATCAACGCCTTTGGATTGAATATATTCCTTAATTTGCCTGAAATCTAAACAAAGGCTTTCCTAATATACATTATTGCACACGTTTTCCATTTATATTACTGAATTAATTATTGACCTTTATAATATTTTTCAAATAGTTGTTTAGCCACAAAGATTTAATCAATATATCATTTTTCAATATTCCGATAATAATGTTATTGGATGCTGAGTACAACAATGAGATTATATTATATTTACTTTATAATACAGAAAGTTCAAATATGAAATATTGTGTGAATATTAAATATATCATTTTAAAATATTCCGATAATAATGTTCTTGGATGTTGAGTATAACAATGAGATTATATTATATTTATTATATATTTACTTTATAATACAAAAATTTCAAATATGAAATATTGTGTGAATATTAAATATGCCTTCGAAAATGATATATTATTGCGTTCTGCAAAAAACACATTCTCATGTAGGTAAGTAAAGAATCGTATAATTTTCTTTCAGTAAAGTGGAGCTATTGTGATCGAATATTAAGGTGGGAGCCATGTTCGTCTCTTATGCTGGGAGCCATGTTCAAAATATAATTGAATAAGTTAAGTGCAAAGTAATATACATTGGGGAAACGACATAATTAAGTTTGGACCGCCAATGGCATAATTCGTAAATTGCCTAGCAAAGCAAGGGGAATTAAATAGAGATGCTGAGAGTGAAGGAGGTGCTGCCACGTTAGGATGGCACTCCTGTAAATAATTAACATTTTAAAGGTTACTTATTCTAAATGTTCCTCCATTAATAAGAAAGGGATATGCAGACTCAAAATTAGAAGAATAGGAATAAAAATGCATTCTACGTATATATCAAAACTCAGTCCATTTTGGAGATATAGAAGCAGCCAAGTTAAATAGAATTTACAGTCCAGTAGTCGATATGGAAAAGATGTAATTGAAATATACTCACAAATCACAATCATGCATACTCACACAGGGTTCTATATTCATAAGTGTCTGCACTAACTGTTGTATCCTTGAGATCAGGGCCAACAACCTTTTAGGGAGCCACAGTAATGGAAAATCAACACAAAGATGTTGGAAATTATTATGAGCTAAAGATAAATAGATCTTTAAAAAAAAGGTTCACTAAAAAAGTTATCTCTCCTCTTATATCGTCTTCTTCCTTTCTTTTCTTCTCTATTTATTATGTTTCTCCTCTGATTTCTTCTGTTTCTTATCACTTTTCTGTCACAATCCGTTAAGCACAACCATGGGCTTAACATATCTCTTTTCATCACCTTTTTTTTGTTGTTTATTAAGAGAAATGAACTGATGATTTGGTTGGAAAGAAACTTTCATATTTATAATGGAGGATTAACACAAAGGAATGAATGAAGGTATTCATTGAATGTGAGATCGTGTGAGAAGTAGAGAATAAGTATTAATGCGAATGTTAATGAAGATGCATGAACCAAGTTAATTTCCGTAACGGCGCCAGATTAAAGAAGTCTATTCGGCTTCCAACTGATATTGATTGGAATCGTTCGTCACCGGTGAAACCGTTGGATTTCTATTGACAGTTTACTGAACGGAAATTATTGCATGATGGCCCATCGCCCTGGGTTTCGTATACAGTTTTTCAGAGAAGATGTATTTGGGCTGTAGTAAACACGCAAAACTCATTAAACTCAAGAATTAACGAAACACTGAGTTTTGATTGACCGTGACACATGTCGCCACCACAGACTCCGAATTAGTGACGTGTGATCCTATGTGGACACCCTAGGAGTGAAGCAAACCCTTCTTTATAATAATAGATTAATATATAAAGATTAATATACTGCTTCAAGCTCATAATAAATACAGTATACTATAAAAAAAAAAAGATTCAGAGCTTGAAGCAGTATACACCACAAAAAGAAAAAAAAACTTGACTTCTTAGCTAAGGGGGTCGGCTGGGCCAAATATATGATGAAAATATTAAAATAGAAAGAAAACTACAAGACGTAAGTATAATGAAGAATGAAGATACGATGTTTGATTTCCTATTTTATAACTCGAGTTATTAAACAAAAAATGACACCAGAGCTTAAATTCTACAGCAATACTTCAAAGCGATATCAAAGATATAGAGATATTTTATTATAATCATCGATATTTCAGTTCATTTTCATTAAAAGCTTCACATAAAAATGGGTTGTATTTAGAGAACAAAATGGGGATATTCTTATCATCCTAACCTGATTAAAAAAATATGTACATATATATACAATGCTTTAGACTTTATGCAATGTTTCTTGGAAATTTAATGGTAATTTCATTACCGTTAAATGTTACCTAAGTGTGTCTCTTTCTCTCTATAAAAACTAAATAGTTTCATAACTCCTTTCGGCTACACTGCAAGCTCCAAAAAGGTCCATTTAAAAAAAAAAAAAATTAAAGATGAACAGAATCTTGAAAAAACTACTGTGCTTTAAGACAAAAGTTAAATCTTCATTACGCCTATTGGAATCCAGGTCATCACTGTCTTCTTCCTCTTTCACTCCTCAGAAATACGACGTCTTTCTAAGCTTCAGAGGCGCAGATACTCGCAAGAACTTCGTCAGTTTTCTCTACAAGGAGTTAGTGGCGAAAGAGATTCGAACTTTCAAAGACGACGAGGAGTTGGAGAGAGGCCGTCCGATTTCACCGGAGCTTCTCCAAGCCATCAAAGGGTCAGAAATGGCGGTCGTGGTTGTCTCTAAGACTTACTCAGCTTCCAAATGGTGTCTTGAAGAGCTTGTGAAGATCCTGAAACTCGAGAAGAAGGGTTTGATCAAAGTGCTGCCTATTTTCTACGAGGTTGATCCTTCTGACGTGAGGAGACAGATCGGAGCTGTCGCTAAACATTTCAAGAAACACGGGAAGAGAGAAAGCAGAGAGAAGGTCAAAACGTGGAGGGAGGCATTGACTTATTTGGCTGATCTCTCTGGTGAATGTTCAGAGAACTGGTAAGATATGGATCATCTTCCTGATTAGTTGTTGATTACTCTGTTTTGCTCTGTTTTGCTCTGTTTTACTCTGTTTTTGCTCTGTTTTACTCTGTTTTGTTCTTATTCTGTTTTGCTCTGTTTTTACTCTGTCTTTTCAGGGAAGATGACTCGAAGCTGGTCGATGAAATCACAGAAAGAATATCAAAGATGTTGTTCTCCGTTAGACCAAGAAATGGTAATAACCTAGTTGATATAGACGAACACATGAACGAGCTGTATCCACGGTTGGATCTAAACTCAAACCAAGGTGTTCAAGTCATTGGGATATGGGGAAGAGGAAGCATGGGAAGGTCAGCACTCGCAAGACACGTTTACGAGAACATCTCACATAACTTTGAAGCTCATTGTTTCCTCGAAGACGTGAGAAAGATATCACAGCATTGTCGCAAGTCTCATCTAAAAGAACAGCTTCTTTCCAAGATGCAAGGAGAAGGGTTGAGCACAAAGAGCTCTCACAAGTGTCTTCACGCAATCAAAGCAAGGCTTAGGAAAAAGAAGGTTCTGCTTGTGGCTAACGACGTGGACAAGATCGAACAGTTAGATGCGCTTGGTGAGGAGTTCAGCTGGTTTGGTCCAGGGAGCAGAGTCGTCATAACCACTCAAGATAGGCTATTGCTTAGTTCATCAGGTGTGAAGAGTGTCTATGAAGTTGAGCTCTTGAGATGGTATGAAGTTGGAAAGCTCTATAGGTCAGAAGCATTCAGACAGAGAGAAGATCCTGTTGGTTTGGAGCAGTCTACTTATCGACCCATGAACTTTTTTGGTATTAAATTCTTTGTGAAATGTTTGCTGGCTTTGTTATGTGACAGAGGTCAGCTTAGGGAAAGACTAAATGCATTAATATATAGTCGTTAGTTCTTAAAAGAAAAAGACAATGCCATTGTTATATACAAAGACAAGATTTAGGTCAAATAATTTGTTTTGTTGTTGTTTATACTATTTGTTTAGATTCATGAATATTGAATTGCTGTGTTTGTTTGTTCTTAAATTGACTTAGTCTTAAATATAGTAAAGCTATTCTTTTGAATATGATTTACCAGTTGTATGTAAATATTGTTCTTTTTGTAAGGAATAAAGAATACACCATTTTTTAATGTTTTGTTTCTGTAAACCTAAAGAAGACTAAATCAAAGATTGAGCAGTAATTACTAAATGAAAGAATAAAGCTTGATAACCCCAAATTATATAAATACGAATGAATTGGATTACTTCAGAATTTTAAATCTGAGCAAACCTAAGATCAAACACAATTGTGTATGAATTCACTTAAATTTCTTAAAAATAAAATATAAAATATTAATTGTTAAAAAATTTAGTCAATTAATTAAATTATTTTTCAAAAGTCAACCAATACAAAAGACATTTGGATATACAAATTTCGTAAGCTTCTAAAAGATCCTCTCAATTTTTGTTTTAATCTCACTCTCTCTTCTTTTTAAATACTAGTTGCATAGCCCCCGCGCAGGCGCGGAGCCAGTGACGTTGTTGATGTATCGGGTAATTTTGTGTATGTGATTTTATCCATTGATTATACCCTTGAATATTTATCGAATGTTGTTTGATGATTATACCAAGAATAGTAAAAAATAAGACAATGAATTTTGAGTTTAAAACATGAAATTATTTTTTATTATTAGCTTGTTTTGGCTCATAAATTACTTTTCCGACATATTGGGTAACTTATATTTGTACGTAACCAATGATTAATGCAAAGCCAATGAAATTTATGGCCGCAGGTGAGTGTCGAAATATTGGTTACATTGGTGTATTTCTCAAAGCAGATGGTGCATATATGGTTTTCCTCTTCGGTTGTCGAGTTACTTCTAGGTCCGTGATGATTAGATCAACGTCAAGTCTAGCGGTTGCATTTAGATTGGAGTCTCTAATGGCGAGAATAACTTGAAATATTATGGTTTTCCCTCATTAAATTCATCACATATTAGTTAGTCTCCTCAATAAGGAATGTAGAGTCGGGATGATGAATATCATGATATGATAACATGAAATCTAATGATTCAGCGACTGAGTCATTGTAATTACCTTGATTGTCAAAAATTGATGGTACCTGGAAATCGATGACCGATTGTCGTGTGTTTGGTCTTTGTATATAGACCTGGAGTAATTGTCGCTCCTGTTGATGTTGTTTGGTTGTGAAAGCTTATCATATTGTAGATATGTTTATAGGTTGTTAGGAATTGATGTCATTTTTGCCTATTTATTTTTACGTTTGTTTATATAATGTATTTATTATGATGTTGAAAATTAAAATTAATGTTTTAGTATTTTATTACGGTGATTTATTGAATTCTTCTTGTTATGAAGACTAATTTTCTCTTTGTTTGTTATGATATTTAAAATGGTCAAATAAGAAGAATTGTAAATTCTTCTCCTAACATTAATCTTTCATAAAAATATTAATATTTTTTTATTTGCATAAAATGTTGACCTTTACAATTGCTTAATGTATAATTTTACTTTCAAATTTATCGAAGAAATATCTTGAATACAAAATGAGGATTCTATTCATATTGTTATATAAATATTTATTTTAGTGGTTTATTTGAGCTGTGGAGTTTTTTGTTGTCTTTCTAATTATTTGAATTGTTGATCTAAAATTGAAACTGTTTTTCCTAATGTTTTATTGTAAAGTTTAGTAATCGTGGGTTTAAAACATTGGGCTCAAATTACAATAGGTCTTTTCTGAACTATTGTTTTGGAAAAAATAAAAGTATGGTCTTTATTGTTTCTTCCGTCTTCGGGAGAGCTTCACATCTGCGATTCTTTTCCTGATATGCATAAGTGTGTGAGTTTGAGGGCTAGCCGGGTTATGAACAGAGTTTCATCTCAATATTTGCTAGAGTTATTGTAGTGAGAGTCTTGCATTTTCGGTCGATCATTGTTTTTCAAGTTTTTTTATTGTTATATGGTTAGAGTTATGTTGATGAACTATATATGCATTGTTCTACCTTTATGAAATATTAAACTGTGTTAGTAATGTGGTAGATATAGTTCGTAGTGTTGCTTGCTGTGTCGAGAATTATTGTTTGTTTGTCTTTTTATTTGTTTTTGTCTTGTTGAGAGTACATAAATTAAAATTAAAGTTGTTGAGAGTACCTTTGTTTCTGGATTTTTTTCTCCAGATTAATTGTGTATGTTGTATGTATTAAGTAATAATTTTTATTATCTTTATTATGTTTGTTATATTTTTTTATTTTATTTTTAAACTTGTTGCTTTTATAGAACCTTTAAAACAAATACAAGAAAACTTGTAGAAATAACTATAAAATAAGTGATAATTCTGAGTGTTTGGATATTAATGGATTTTCAACAAATTTATATATTTCTCATAAGAAGACAATAGCATTGGTATGTTGACATTGAACATGTAAGCTATTTTCACAAGACAAGAGGAGTGAGCAGGTGGAGGTGTTGTTGTCGCATTTGTGTCTGTCTGGATTTTCTCTTGTATCTCTTGGTGTGCATGTGTTTGTTTCTCTTTAATTTGATGGGTAATATGTAAACAAAAATCGTTGTTTGTTATATTTATCAGAGTTCATAATTTACTCAGCTTTTTTCGTTTAGGTGATTTCACTGATCTTGGTTGTCTTCTTTGTCTTCTTCATAAGCATATGCGAAAGTATGTTTATTAATTGTTAAATAACTGGTTGTGTAGTTTGTATTTGTTTACCTGACTCGATTATATGTCGTTGAGTTTTAGTTAAGGTGCTTGGTTTGGTATATTTGATTTGAAGTTTATTTGTAAAATTAGGCAAAAAGGTGATCATTAATAATTCGTCTTTTTTTTGGATTCCAGTTTTTGGATTCAAGTTTTTGGTGTTTTGATTATTTGGGTTGTTGTGGTTTCTGTTAAACTGTAAAATAAAGGTTTGTGTGAAATCAGTTTGATAAGTAAGGGAGATAAATAGACGACCACAGATCTTGGGTAGGAAATATTTCCGATCATTGACGTTAGTACAATATAGACGGTAATTGTGTGTTGATTTTTTCTGACTGGTCATAGAAGGATACGGATAATGACTCGAGTTGTTTCTTTTGTGAGTTCAGAGCCCTGGATAGAACGGATTTTCCCAACCACATTTGAGTTTAATATCATGTATAATATCGAAACATAATATAAACCCATATGTAATATGATTATATACATGGAAGTTTGAGGTTTGTGTTTGCAATCATTTGGAGATTGTTGAACAGCCTAATCATGACTGAAGATTGATCTCAGGAGCACTCGTGATGACTTCATCAATAATGGTTGATGGAATGAGGAATTGGTGATCAGTTATCTTGTATATGTTTGAGCACCTAGCAATCTCAAAACGATCGATTTTCACGAACCGGCTTTCAAAAATGGCATGTAATGATTAGCACATCCGGTGGAAATAAATCCATGAATCATAAAATCTGCAAATTAATATTATTCAACAAAGAATCAGGAAATCAATTAAAAACAATTATGTTAAATAAATGTGATAGATCAAATATTAACTTACCATAAACTCACTGTCTTTCTTGAATTTTAAGGAATCCCAAAAGCGGAGGAGGCCAGCGACAATGCTCTGACTACTACGACCAATAAGGAGAAACTCGAAGGTTGAGTGACAGACGCCGGTGACGCTGGTTTGAGAAACTGGAGAGGCGGAGAGAGACATTTTCTAGAAGATGGTTAAAGCTAAGAGAAATCAATGATTTATGTGGAGATGCAGATTGGGTTCATTAAAGATGAGAATCATATATATATATATATATATGGTTTGCAGAGGGGCTACAAATCAGAAATATTTATGATCAAGCGATTTAAGATTCGGAGATGAATAGTTTACCGGTAAAAAAAATTACGAATAGATAAACGGCGCAACTCTATAACTCAGTCTGATACAATGATGAAAAGAATTTTAACTGATGTTAAACAACGACGATTTACAATATGAAAAAACTATAATTGTTGCAAACTTAAGCTATTTTTAATATAACGTGATGAAACTCATTTAAAAATAAATCCCATAATACATTTACAGGCTCGTCCTCAGAGAAAGCCCAAGAAGTAATGGCTTCCAACCTTCATAAATATATATTAGTTGCGGCCATCAATGTACAAATTATCCATTAGTTCAGTGGTATAAATGGTGGAGATTGTATCTTTGTAACCTGGGTTCAAACCGTGGGTTTGACATTTTTTAACATTTTTTAAAGTGAGCCCCACAAAAACGCTGACGTGTCGCCTCAGGAATGACTCAACTGCCTCATTATATAATAGACTAGGGTAAACCCGCCCTACGGACGGGCGAGTAAAATAAACTAATAAAACAAATTTAATTTAAAATTTTAATTAACTTATAACTAAAAATACCATCAAGGTTCATATTTGAACTATTCGTTTTAGAAATTATAAATTTATCTAGTTATAATGAAAATAAAAAATGTAACTATTTCATTTCTCTCAATATTTATTTTAGTTTAACTATACCAAAAAGACACATAGATTTTTTTAATTAGAAACCACTATAAAACATTAGATATTTTAAAAAATTATGTTTATTATTAACGTTTTTATTATTTTTAAATGTTTATTTCTTTGATTTCTCTTATTCTATTTATCAATTTTTACCGTTAAAATTGTTTGATGTACAATATTCAACCTTAATTTCGTTGTGGATAACTAAATTTCATAATATGATGTTTTAATTTAATGGACTAAATTTTTAATATAAGTACCATGTTATTTTGTATTAGGTTATTCATTTAGATAGTGCCAATATCTTTTTTTTTCTTCATATATGTGTTGAGTGTGTTTGATGTTTTCTTTTAAATTCGGGCCATAATATTTTAAAACTCTTACACATTTATTTATCTTTTTAGCTTTTTTTTTTTGTTTTCTTTCATATTTGTGAGTTGTAAACGTTATATGCTGTCATCTCTGTTTTTAGCGTATTACTGGATTTATCAGAGAAGCTGCGACTATTTCAGTTATTTGATTTTAAGTTCAACATCCATTGTAAGAAAAGACTATGAATAATAATGACAAACCGGTTCCCAAATTTATTTCAAACTCTCAAACTTTAAAATATGTTGCATAAATCAGGAAAACAAAGTTTTTATCTGTTCGTAACAGAAACATATGTCTCATCGGATTTCAGTGATATAGGGATGACAATCGAGCTGTGGCAACCTAATAAAGCAAAACTACCTGTATTGGTCAAATTCTAGATTTTTTTTAAACAGTCAAATTCTAGATTCCATCTTTGTTTTTCTTTGAAAATCAGTAGTGATAAGCTCTTGAGATCTTTCTAATCTTCGTCATCATGCAGCTAGGCGAACATCCTTATACTATAATCAACTAAATTCTCATTAGACTTCTAACTAATTATAGTCACTAATTAAATCTCCTATGTGTTTTAGTTAGAGGTTACTAAAATAAATATACTTACTTCCAAGGAACTATTCCGACCATCATCCAATCATCTTCCTAGTCTACGTAATTTAGTGATTCTTCCCACTACATATACATCTCTTTCTTCAGCCCATGTTTCAACATTCACTCACTATATTTTCCCTCTTTTTGCCCACATACCATGTATTTTTTGAAGTTCGCCAGAAGACCTCCACCTAATTTTTTTTCTGGTGGGATGCAGGAAGAACATTAACAGAAATTTGAAAGGATATTAGCCAAAGCAAGCAGCTGCTCTTTATTGCGAAACCAACACAGCTTGAAAGGTATCGGTTTGACCGTCTCGGTAATCTCAGCGAAGGCGGAATTCGACGGTGTTAGGACAGCGCTCCAATATCAAGTCGGCGAGAAGAATCGTGGAGGTAGCTATGACTGGCGAGAGGTTTTCTAAGGATTCTAATGTTTGGAAAAGAGAAACTAATGAATCTGACTGGATCCAGAGCACTTAGTTATATTTATAGGTGTAAATTGAAGCTTTTGAGAAAAGGGAGGGTCCATCAAATCAGGGATAGTGGGAGACGTGGATCGGTGGGGTTAAAGCAAATTTTAATGAGGATTATTGATTGCAAGGTACGACGGTTACCTAGGTTGATCGAAGAAAACGCAGCGGAGACTTTCCGTGAAAGAGATGAAGTTGATGGATTTATGATTAAAGTATAATGGGCTTGGGCGTATATCTGTGTTCAATAACATAGCCCAAACTATCAAAAACGAAAATTTATTTAGAGAGACACGTGGAATTGATGATGTGGAATCTGATGTGTCACTCTTAGAAGGGAGGAAAACTCATCTTTATATATAAAGATTTTTCTTAATTAAACTCCTCAAAAGTTTTTCAGTAGACCTGTGTATTAATAAAAGAGTTATTCTTGGGTTCACCAACCAATAGAATTGTATTATTTCAAATTTGATATCTTTTTAAAAAGGAAACAAAATCTTGTTAAATTATATTATGTTTTTAAAAATAAAAATACAAATAAATAAATAATAATAATCATTAATAAAAACGAAAATAATTCTTTTAAACAAATATTTTAACACTAAACCCTAAACTCTAATTCTAAACCCTAAACCCTTGGGTAAATCATAAACACTAAACCTTAGAATCTAATCCTAAACCTTAGAATCTAATCCTAAACCCTAAACCCTTGGATAATCATAAACACTAAATTTTTAACACTAAAACACTAAACCCTAAACTCTAATCCTAAACCCTAAACTCTTGGGTAAATCATAAACAGTAAATCCTAAACTCTAATCCTAAACCCTAAACCATTGGGTAAACTGTTGAATACGAGTTTGATCGATCGAATGATAGTGAAATAAACTCGGTTTAGTGGGTCTTACAAAGACGTTTATTGATCAGTGTATGAGAGCGAACGAGTTTACAAAGAGGTTAACAAAAAGAGAGAAAGGTTGGAACTTGGTTTAAAAGACTCCAACGAAAACACTAAGCGATTCAATCGGTTGAAAACCCTAGATCTTGCCGTCAAAGTCTTAGTGTCTGTTTGCGGATCCCTTCTCTCTTCCACTTCCTCTCCCATTTATAGATCTCGTCTGTCCATCCCTCGTTCGCCCTAAGGAGAGTTCGCCCTAAAGGCCCAAGTTCGTCTTTACGCTTCATGGGCTTTTCTAGACCGAACGAAGTCTTGTTCAATCGACATTAATCTCGCTGCCTGGCTGATAGTAATGCCACGTCGATCGGATCGGTCGCCAGGCCGATCGATCATTTATTGGGCTGGTTTTGGTTGGGTTCCGGCCGTTACTGGGCTGAATCCTGTTGTTCGATGGGCCTTGTGAGGGATGTCAAATTCCTCTCCAACGATAAGCCCCAGTCCGCTTGTGGAGAATCGCATTTCTTAGCGGAGTAGTAAGAATTGGTTCGAGAACACCGGGTTCAGCGTTACGTTAACTGCGCCACTGCGGCGTGACTGGCAATCTAGCACGATCGATCGATCGATCGATCGTCAACCGAACGGCGTTTTCGATGACAGGTTAATCGATCGCCATGGATGGGCGCCTCCGGTATATCTATCGTGCTCTCGTGGCTGCGTGGTAAGTATCAAGCGAAGCAGGCGTTCTGCTTGGTACTCGATCGATCGCTTCGGCACTTCCTCGACATCAGCGTGCGGATGTGACGGTGGTCGATCGAACATGACTGGCAATCTAGCACGATCGATCGATCGATCGTCAACCGAACGGCGTTTTCGATGACAGGTTAATCGATCGCCATGGATGGGCGCCTCCGGTATATCTATCGTGCTCTCGTGGCTGCGTGGTAAGTATCAAGCGAAGCGGGCGTTCTGCTTGGTACTCAATCGATCGCTCGGCACTTCCTCAACATCAGCATGCGGATGTGACTGGTGGTCGATCGATCGATTACAGCGACTGGGCGTATTTTCGATCGATCGTTTGGGCTCTGGCGGCTGAGCGGTAGGCATCAGCGAAAGCGTCTCAGCTCTTATCGATCGACTTGACTAGCTGGGGTCGGCGTCTTGCAAAGATGATCGATCGACCTGCGTCTTGAGGAAGCCATAACGTCAATGTCGATAACTTGTTTAATCGATCGGTCTATGTCGTAGGCTCCTAGGCCCAATAGGCCTAATAATTACATTAACCTCGGGCTCCGTGATTTTTCCTATAAATAGGAGGGTGTCTTCCTCTTTTCTCCATTCTTCTTCAGCTTAAGGTATTTTTCTTTTCTCTCTCTTCTTTTGCTATTTCTCCCTCTTCTCCTCCTTTCTCTCTTTTTTTATTTTCCGGCCAGTTATTCCTCGATCTGCCGCCGCGATTTTGGGCCTTCCGGTGAAGCCGCCGTCGTTTGTTACCAGGGCGATCGATGGCGTCCGGTCAAAAGAAATTTTCAGAGTCTGAGAAAGGGAAGAGTATCGAATCGAGCCAGATCCTCCATCGCTGGGTCGAAGCTGATGAGTTCAGCGATTAGAAGTGCCTCGGTTGGGTTGGCGGTCTGAGCTCGTCGGGCTCGTGTTGCGGGGAACGATCGAGAAGGAGGGAACGGTCGATTCGGATCGAGCAGCGAGAGGATGGAGCTGCAGAGAGAACGCCCGCCGTGGAGGGTGATGCGATCGATCGGCCGGTTAGATCCGTGAGGACGACCCGACGATCGATTCCGTTTCGCTATAATAGCGATAGATCAGTCGAGCAGCTTCGGACATACGCTGGAACTCATCGGCCGTCCATTATTGAAGGACAAAATTGGGGAGATGTTATCCCGACTATGTCCACTCGGGAGAGCGTTCGTTTGCTGCTGAAGGAGCTGAGAGCGCACGACGTGGTCTTTGTGATTCCAAGACCCAATCAACGGCCCTGGACGCCGCCGATTGGTTACTACTGCGTCTATGAGTCGTTTTTCGGCAAGGATTCCAAGTTGTGGTTTCCTATCCCTCGCTTGATAACTTCATACTGCGCTCGCCGGGACGTGGCTCTAACTCAGCTGATGATTGGTGCGATCAGAATCGCGGTGGCTCTTATGGTTATGGCGGCTGAGATTGATGTCTCGATGTCTGTTCGCGCCTTCGAGGAATTGACGCAGACACAGCCTAAACCGAACGGTCTCTTCGCGGTTCAGATGCGTGCGGGACTTCACATCCTGACTGGTCATCCCGCATCGACTAAAAACTGGCAGCGTTCTTATTTTTATGTTAAAGCTAACGAAGCGGCTTTTGAAGAGCCGCCTGGAGAAGATTTTCGGGTTTTATGGAACCATAGAATTGGTAGATAAGCTGCTTCGGATACCTTTCGACTGCTTTTTTTTTTTACTGATCTTTATTTTCTGTCCTTGCAGTTATTCACCCGAACACCATCGGGCCACGGATACCTTCGGGAAGGCGTTCGAAGATCGTTGCAGCTTAGTCAACAGAAGTGGGGGCACTTTGACCGCCAGAGGATCGATCGGCAGCGAGGCGGATCGCTAGAGGTAAGATCGCTGACCTTCTTTTCCTCGTCTCTTTATTCTTCTGCCCTTTGCGAGTGTCGATCGGTCGACTTAACTCCTGCTTATTCTTTCAGTTGATTGGGAGAAAGGAGCGTCCCTTGCGAGGAGACAAGGGGAAACGCTTGCCACTTCCGCTGATGGGGATAGTTCGAAGGCATACCACAGCTACCGAGACATTTTGGACACCGGCTGGTAGCTTTAACTTCGGAGGAGAAGGAGAAAATGATACTGACGCCACGTCGAAGGCGGATGCACGAGCTGACGGTGCTGTAACAGGAGGTCAGTCGACCAGGAGGGTACCGATCCCCACCCGAGAAGAAGAAGAAGAGGAAAAGGAAGAAGAAGCCTTCGATGAAAGCGCAGGTTCGATCAGATGAGCGAGGTCTGGCACTGAAGGGACGAGCAGCTGGCAGATCAAATGGAAACGGAACGAGAGGAGGTTCAAACGAGTCGATCAAAGGGACTCCAACGACACGGTCGAGGAAGGGCCGATGGAGACCTCGGGGCAAAGAGGGTAAGGTCTTGAAGGAGAACGACTAGCGTGGTTGGGAAGAGGCAAAAGGTGCCTGATGGTCGATCGATTGTTTCGCTGGGAATGATGAGCAGATGGTTTCTCTTCCGGTCAACCGTCGTTTGCGTGGGGTGGATCGGATCCACCGATTGCTAGGTTCTCTGCTGCTGAATCCGAGCGCATAGAGTTTCTATATGACGGGGAAGTTCCGTTTGTTAACAATTCTGCGGCTTGCGGCGACTTGACTCGTCGAATCAGAGGAGGGACTAAGACGATGCCAGAGGTCTCCGAGCTCGCATTCTCCGATATGTATGCCGATTCAGCTCGCGCGGATGCGATGGTGAGCCTTTATTTTCGACTCTAGCGCGACGTTGGCTTGATATTTGATTTGCAGCCTGTTGAACTTTCTGTCGCTGTTTGTGTGTTGCAGGCTATCGCTCGGAAGAACATTCTCATAATGGAGTACGAAGTTGCTCTCCGTAAGACAGTATCTGAGCTTCGGGCAGCGGAAGCGACGATGAAGGCCAGAGAGGAAGAGTTCGAGAAGGCCAAACGTGAAGTTCTCAAAAAGGCCAAAGAGCTGGTTGCTGAACGGGACCGCCACTGCCGGGAGCGTAGACAGGCCATTCAAGCGGCCGGAGATCTTGAGGAAGAGTTGGAGACCGCCCGGACCAAGATCGCGGCGATGAAACAGGAAAAGATTGACGAGGCCGAGAGAACAAGGAAAGAGATGGATCGCTTGAGACAGTCGCGTCTCTACGAGGTCATGTGCGAGAGGAACCGTGTTACAGCTGGAGCGAACAGACGCTTCGAAAAGTTCCGGAGGTACATGATCGATCGAGACAAGCAGGAGGAAAAATTGTTCCTTCACAGCCAAGCTTCAGGAACTTTGGATTCGATTGGTATGCTGGAGGATCGGGGTTTGCAGGTTCCGAAAGTGCTTAAGGATCTGTTGGTCAATAACGAAGCGAAGTACAAGAAAGAGCTCGCAGAGGTCGTGGTTGAAGAGATTACAGAGCGTGACCTTGTTCTGTCCCCCTCTCGCTCGGTCATACTTCGGAATTTCGATCAGTTTGGATCCAACCTTGAGGTCGTTGACCCGGCGAGTGCTGCTGCCCTTCGATCTCCTGTCCTTGGAGACGACGCTCCTATTGATGCGTCGGGGCCGACCGATGCTGGTCTCGCGGAGGTCGCTGCTCCTGGGGGTCGTGAAGGTCAAGGGATTGCACCTGCAGGCTTGAGATGTCGAGCCGGCGAAACGGCTGTTGCTCCTTCCGCCTCGTTGAAGAGCAGTAATAAACCGATTAGGTTATCCCATGTTGTTGTACCGTAGTACTCTTTGAATTCTTTTCCTTTGGTTTTTTGTTTGTTTTTGTTGTGAGTCGTTGGTCGAGCGTTTTAGACTCTGTCTTGTCTTCCAACTTCTTTGAACTGTTGCTTTAAGAAACTTTCGGATCTTTGCTTCTAATTATGTACTTCTATTTGTTTTGCCGTCGAACCATTGCCTGTGTGTGTGAGCTCGTTGTCATTGATGGAGAGTGAAAGGCGGAGCCGTCCTTCTCACGAGTTTGACGGATGATGCCAAGTGACCGATCGTCCAAGACGGTATCGATCAATCGATCGCCCGGATGTATGTTCTCGGAGACAAGGGCTTGATGAGGTATGGCGACATTTTTGGTTGACCTCGAAACTGCTTGTGGCGAGATTACATAGAGATAAACTTGACGAGATGAGGGGGACGAGCTCGGACTTTCACAAGTTTGATGGGTCAATCGATCGTTCTTGATGGTATCGATCAATCGATCGTCCTCGATGGTGTTTTGTATGTATGTTCTTGGAGAAGAATCTGTCGACCTGCAAAGGGCGAGATGATTGCTTGATAGATGGAGACCAAGCTGCCGATCGATCGATAGACAGTTCTAACGGCCGAGGTTGGTTGATCGACTGTCTCTAATGCCTGCACTAGAGAAGGTTCTTCTTATGAAGAACGGGAGTAGGGCACTCATTCGTGCGCTAATGTGACTCTTGATGAGGTGATTCGTCGTTTGACTGAATCCTCGGTGTTGAGACCGTTGGTTGGATCTAGGCCGTGCGATGGATAGTCATTCGGAGCCGGTCGAAAGTGACGTATAGGCGTTCGCGCGGCGATTGCGTCGGTACTCCATCCCGCGTGGTGGGGATGTAGGTTTTGATGGGTTATGGCTGGACCTGGTAACAGGCTGCCTACGTACCCCGTAAGGGGATCAAGCCAATCGTAGTTCGATTTGACCAAATGGCGGTTAAGTCGTTTGCCATGGGTAAGGCAAAGGTGACATGAACGTGCTCATTTGGTGTTTGGGCAGAAATGACGTGGGATCATTTGCCTGAGGCCGGACGAAAGTGACGTGTTTGTCATTCGTTCGGTGATGGGTGAAAGTGACGGTAAGGTCATCCACGCAGTTTGTTTTAGCGGGCGTTAGATAAAATACTTTCGAAGGTTGGCGGCGTTCCATGCTCGTGGTATTGGTTCGCCGGTAGACGTTTCTAGCCGATAAACGCCGGGGCTGACGACCTCGACTATCTTGTATGGTCCTTCCCAGTTCGTCCCCAGCTTGCCCGCTTTCCATTCCTTTGTGTTTTCGAACACTTTGCGGAGGACTAGGTCGTTAAGCTCCAGCGGTCGAAACGCAGCGCTTGTTGTAGTAAGATTGGCGAGGTTTTGATAGTTCGATTCTGGGAGCACCGATCTCTACGTTCTTCGATTGCATCGAGGGCATCGAGCAGCATTTCTTTGTTGAGTTCTTCGTTCTGTGGCATCTTTGCTCGGCGGAGGCTGGTAACGTTGACTTCCGCGGGTGCCATAGCTTCGACTCCATAAGCCATAGAAAACGGTGTTTGACCGGTCGCGCTGCGCACAGTTGTTCGGTGTGACCAAAGTACTCCATCCAACTCGTCGGCCCAATGACCTTTTGAGGTCGGCGTTTCTTAATGCCGCCAATGATCGCCTTGTTGGTGGCTTCGCCTGACCGTTGCTGCGGGTAGCGGCGTTGAGGTGTTCAGCGGATCCCCATCGCTCGAGGAAGCTGCGAAAATCGCTCGAAATGAACGAGAACCGTTGTCGTTACAATTTCGTAGGGAAGACCGTGCCTGCAGATGACGTTCTTCCAAACGAAATTTTGAACTTCTTTTGTCGGTGATGTGGACGGCGATTTTGCTTCGACCCATTTGGTGAAATAATCCGTCATGATCGGGGCGTATTTGCGTTATGCAGGCTTCGGCATCGGTCCGATGAGGTCCATCGCCCAACGCATGAACGGATATGGGGCCGTCATGGTGCGCAGGAGTTCGGTTGGACTGTGTATATTCGATGCATGCCGTTGGCACTTATGCATTGCGTGCATACGTGTCGCAATCCGCAACCATGGTTGGCGGTAGAAACCGAGGCTTTTGACTTTGAGAGCCAATGCTCGTCGCTGAGTGGTTCCCTGCTGCTCCTTCGTGAGTTTCGCCATGGCCGAGATGCTTCTTCCATGCCAAGGCATGTCAAGAGAACTTTGGCAGAAGTCCAACGATGTAGTCTCCCATCCATAAGTACGTAGTTCGTGCTCTTTGCCTTCAGACGGCGGGCTTCCCACTTGTTTGCGGGAAGCGAGCCGTTGGAGAGGTACTCGATAAAAGGGGTTCGCCAGTCAGGTGATGCCTCGTCGGGTCGATCGCTTGGTTCTCTTGTGTCCATGGCGTCGTCAGCGGAGATTGCCGCTACGTGTTCGCCCTCTTCTTGTGATAGAGTGATGCTAGGTCTGTCGATCTGTTGAGTCGGGATGGTTCGCTTGACTTGATCTTTTGGATTACTCCCGAGTGCAGCCGGTCGTCTGCGCAGACGTTTTCGTCGCGGGGGATTTTCGTAAGTTGGAAAGATTCGAATTCTTTGGCTAAGTCCCGCACCACTTTGAGGTAGGCGTTCATTCGTTCGTCCTTGGCGTCGTAATCTCCGCTGAATTGGTTAGCGACCAATTGTGAGTCGCAATATGCGTGAATGCTTTTCGCTTGGACTGCTCGTGCAAGGCGTAAACCAGCAATGAGAGACTCGTACTCTGCCTCGTTGTTGGACGCTTTGAAGCCGAGACGGAAGGACTGTTGGAGCAGTTCACCGGTTGGAGATTGGAGTTGGACGCCAATTCCGGACCCTTTGCTGGAAGACGATCCGTCGACATGGAGAATCCAGGTCGCGCTTTGCGACTGCAGGTCTTGCTCGAGGTCGGGCGTCAGCTCGATGAGAAAGTCGGCCAAAACTTGGGACTTTGCGGCCGGTTTACTCTGAAAAGTGATGTCGTACTCGCTGAGTTGGATAGCCCACTTCGAGAGTCTGCCCGAGTGATTGGTGTTTTGCAAGACGGTGCGCAGCGGTAGGTTGGTCAATATGACGATCGAATGAGACTGGAAATAAGGTCTAAGTTTCTGGGCTGACGCTACAACAGCGAGCGCCATCTTCTCAAGGGTCGAGTACCGCGTTTCCGCGCCGGTCATGCGCTGGCTGGTGTAGAATACCGGGCGTTGATCGCCTCGGTCTTCTTTGACGAGTACGCTGCTCACGGCTGCGTTGGAGACTGCAATATAGAGATATAGTGTGTCGCCTTTGTCTGGCTTGGCCAACACGGGTGGTGTTGTGAGATAATGCTTGAGCTGGTTGAATGCTTCCTCGCAACGTTCGTCCCAAACGAATTTCTTGTTGCCGCGCAATAGATCGTAGAATGGTAAACACTTGTCGGTCGATCGAGAGATGAAGCGATTGAGAGCTGCAATGCGACCTGTCAATCGCTGCACCTCTCGGCTGTTCTTGGGGCTGGGAAGGTCGAGGATTGCGGATATCTGCTTTGGATTTGCTTCGATCCCCCGTTGAGTGACTATGTAGCCCAGAAATTCGCCAGACGTGACTCCGAAAGTGCATTTTGTTGGGTTGAGTTTCATGCCATACTTGTTCAAGGTGGAGAAACAGTCTTTGAGATGGTCGATATGATCGGCTGCCTTCTGGGACTTTACCAGCATATCATCGATGTATACCTCCATGGTGACTCCCAATCGCTCGGCAAACATCCTGTTGGCGGCGTTGTCGTCAGCGCCGGCGTTCTTGAGGCCGAAAGGCATTACTTTGTAACAGTATATTCCACGGTCCGTGATGAAGGCCGTCTTCTCGCGGTCATCCGGATGCATTAGTATCTGGTTATAGCCGGAGAAAGCGTCCATGAATGTCAACAGCTCATTGCCTGCAGTTGATTCGACCAGTCGATCGATATGAGGAAGGGGGAAGCTATCCTTTGGGCATGCTTTGTTGAGGTCCGTGAAGTCAACGCAAACTCTCCACTTGCCATTTTTTTTCTTCACGACTACTGGGTTTGCTAACCATTCGGGATACTTCACCTCCACAATAGATCCTGCGTCAAGCAGACGGTCGACCTCTTCATTGACGGCTTTCGAACGTTCGGGGCCGAGCTTGCGCCTTTTTTGGCGAATTGGTTTGAAGGTTGGATCGACATTCAGCTCGTGCGTGGTGATGTGGGGGTCAATCCCTTTCATATCAGCGACAGACCAAGCGAACGTAGAGATGTTGTCTTTAAGAAATAAAATGATCCTTTCTTTCGTCTCGTCAGGCAGATGAGCACCAATTCGGACTGTTTTGGTGTGATCATCGTCATCGATCGATATTTCGAGGACCTTGTCTTGAGAAGGGTGGAGCTTCTGGGTTGGCGTAGCAACTGTGTTGACGTGGGAGGTCGACCTTTGATTTTTCACCTCGGCCACGAGAAGATCACGAGCGGCTGCCTGATCACCCCGAAGAGTGACGATCGTTCCGTCGTTGCCTGGGAACTTGACACACTGGTGATAGGTAGAAGGAATGGCTTTCATTGAATGGAGCCATGGCGTGCCGAGGATCGCATTGTATGGAGCTCGGACGTCGATAACTGAGAACTTGATATTCTTCGCGACGCCGGCGAGACGCCAAGAAATAATTGTCCCGAGCATAGTCTCGTGGACCCGTTGAAGCCGTCAGCGAGCAGCGGATGGTTTCATGTTGTCGAGGCTAATACCCATCTTGATGAGTGTGCTCTTAAAAATGAGGTCGACCGAACTGCCCGTGTCCACCAGCACTTTGGTCACGGTGCAGTCGCTGATGCCGATGTCGACGAGGAGTGGATCGTTATGTGGCATATGAACACCCTTGGCGTCGTCGAGGGAGAAAGTAATTGGGGGACTGATTTCGGGGATGGTGGGCCAGCGTTTGGCTGTGACTGCTTTCCTGCGGAACTCCTTTACCGATCGGACAGAGTCGTTGCAAAGAGGGGATCCTCCCATGATCACGTTCAGGTGCTGTGGTCGCCCTTGGGTCGTTGGTTCCTTTTCCAGTTGCACCGTTCGCGCGGCCTTAAGAGAGTTGAGACGGGTACGCAGGTCTTGGGGTTTACGCTGGTAAGGAATGATCGGCTCTGGCTCCGCCTCCGAAGGACCGGTTTTGCATCGCTTGAGCTTTTCGCGAAGATCAGGGATCTTCGAGTTGAGGTGAGCCCGAAGATCGGTCGTCTCCGACTCATCAGAGCGATCGCTTAACCACACTTCCTGCTTAAGTTCGTTCCGCTGGCATTCTTTTCGCTTGGCGTCGAGGACGTGCCGAGCATCGGAAACGTTGAGCTTTCCTTTGAAGTGACTGACCTTTGCTGGCGCATCATCGACTTTCATGTGCGTGCTGTCGGTCGAGGTGAGACTCTCGACCGTCATCATCGACTGTCGATTGAGCGACGCGCGTAGATCGTCTCCTGGCTTTTCTGTTGTAGATGGAGCAGGGGAAGGCGTGGTTCGGATCGTGAAGATTTTTCGTCGAGATTTTGGTTTTTCTTCGTCGGAGGTTGAATCTTCGTCGTGATGTGATTGATCACCATCATCCGTTTGGGGAGAGCCTTCCTCCTTCTTCTCGCTGGATTTCTTCTTTTTGTCCTTGCTCTTGCTCCAGCTCTTATTATTTTTGGTCGTCCTGGACTTCGGTGGTTCGACCTTTGGACGACCATCGCTGGTAGCTGTGAGCCATGCCTCATAGAGATGCCGGCATTCTTTAGTATCGTGACCCTTCATGTCGTGGTACTCACAGAACTTGTTTTTATCAAACGAGCTCTTGGGATTGGCAGAAGCGACCTGTCGAGACTGCTGTGTTTTATCTTCTGTTTCTCGTTCCCACACGTTCCACTTGGGGTCACGTACTGCGGTGGTTGCGCCCGAACGGTCGTCATCGGCGACAGTGAAGACGGATCCGTTCTTCTTGTAAGGAGCATGCTGTCGCGGTTCCTTAGCGTCAGCGGCCTTGGTCACCGTCGACTTTTGGGCTTGTTGCTTCGCATTGAAGGCTCTTCTATCTTCGTCCATTCGAACGAAGTTCTTGGAGTTGTGGAGAGCGTCTTCAATGGTGATCGTCGGATTCGCGTAGAGGTAGTCTCGGAACTTGGAGTTAATCCAGAGTGCGTTGACCAGGGCGTCAACGGTGGTGTGGTCTGGGACAGGGACCTTGGACAGGACTTGCTTGAATCTCTCCATAAAGTCCTTAAGGCTTTCGGTCGAAGACTGGGAAAGCTTCCATAGGTCGGCCATGGAGGTTCCCTGACGAGACCACATGATGAAATTTTTGAGAAAAGATGCGGACAGGTCGTGAAAACTTTCGATCGAACCTTCTTCAAGATGGGAAAACCAACTTAAAGCCGGCCCAGAGAGGCTCTCGACGAAGAGCTGACAGAGGCTTGCGTCCCTTTCTTCATCTGAGAAGTTATTCCGACCCATGGCAATATTGAAGGCGGTCATGTGATCGGTCGGATCACTGACGCCCGTGTATGGAGGGATACGAAGCTTCTCTGCTTGCTTAATCTTGACTTTCGTTATTTTCTCGGCAAAAGGATTCCGTTGCGTGGAAGCGATAACACGTTCGATCTCCGGAGCGGAGGTCTTAACGTGGTGGATCTTCGAATGGATATCTCGCGAGGAAAGTTGCAGATCTGCGATCTGGCGACTAGTTGAAGAGGTCGAGCCGTCGGTGCGCGTGCCGTTTGTTGGCTGGTTCGCCGCCTCCAGTAGTGGCGAACAGTCTTCTTCTTGCGGTTTCAGTTCTGTCGTGCTTCGCCGTCTAGGGTTCCGAAGCGGCGGCGAAGCGACAAGCGTTAGTTCGTGGCCTGTTGGTTTCTTCTTGTTGAATGAAGCGTGCCATGATGGCTTGCAGCATCTCGAGGCGGAAGGGACGAAGCAGCCAGCGTCGGAGGCAGCGTAGCAAGCCGACGGTCGGCCGCCGTCAGCGAGTGTGTCGTTAGGAATCATCGCGGCGTTGTCAGCGTTACTCTGTAAGGCCCCACGGTGGGCGCCAAATGTTGAATACGAGTTTGATCGATCGAATGATAGTGAAATAAACTCGGTTTAGTGGGTCTTACAAAGACGTTTATTGATCAGTGTATGAGAGCGAACGAGTTTACAAAGAGGTTAACAAAAGAGAAAGGTTGGAACTTGGTTTAAAAGACTCCAACGAAAACACTAGCGATTCAATCGGTTGAAAACCCTAGATCTTGCCGTCAAAGTCTTGAGTGTCGTTTGCGGATCCCTTCTCTCTTCCACTTCCTCTCCCATTTATAGATCTCGTCTGTCCATCCCTCGTTCGCCCTAAGGAGAGTTCGCCCTAAAGGCCCAAGTTCGTCTTTACGCTTCATGGGCTTTTCTAGACCGAACGAAGTCTTGTTCAATCGACATTAATCTCGCTGCCTGGCTGATAGTAATGCCACGTCGATCGGATCGGTCGCCAGGCCGATCGATCATTTATTGGGCTGGTTTTGGTTGGGTTCCGGCCGTTACTGGGCTGAATCCTGTTGTTCGATGGGCCTTGTGAGGGATGTCAAATTCCTCTCCAACATAAACCATAAAATAAAAATACAAAAAAATAAATAAAAAACAGTAATATTTACAAAAAACATAAAAAAATCTTTAAAAAAAACACTAAACCCTAAACCCTTGGATAAACCATAAATCCTTTGGATAAATACTAAACATTAAATCAAAAATTAAATATTAAATATTAAATCAAAAATATTTTGCAATTATTACTTTATTTATTTGTATTTATCTTTTTATTTTAAAAACATAATATAATGTTACAATATTTTTTTAAAAGATTTTGTTTCCCTTTTTAAAAGATATCAAATATGAAATAACACCATCCTATTGGTTGGTGAACCTCTAGGTTCAGCCTAGGGGGTGAATCCAAGAATAGCCTTTAATAAAATGTTTGATGGTAAACGGCCTAACGCCTAGATCTCTAAGGCTTATTAAATTTAGTTACCTTTTAAATATTTTTGTAACTTATATTTGAAAGTTGAAACAATTTATAAAGTATGGAATATCATCTTAATAAAATCCATGCGCATGAATAAATATTAATGAAAACTGAACTGATCCAAAACAATATAAATCCAAGTAAACTGAATCAACCAAATGGGAAAAAATGTTGATTCTGTTCAAATTCGATCACATATCTTTAAGGGAGACCGATAACACAGCATATTTAGTTCTGTTTTATACGTCTACTAGTTATTAATTCCTCTAATTAGTTTTGTGGTTATGTTTTATTCTCACCCTGGATCAGTGTGGCAGCAGTTATACGTCACAATACCATTAATATGCCCATTTCGATTAAATTTCCGATTTTCTCATCATCTTCTTGGAAAAGAAAAGGAACTAGACATCGTTACAAAATAAACAACGTGCCAATTGTTCTTATACTGCATATGCTTGTATACCACTCCAATATCTTATGCACAGTATCTTATACCTGTATATGCTTGTATACCACTCCAATCTCTTATGCACAATATCTTATTAAATTCTATCGGGGTTTCTTCTGTGCACCTTCGTTTATCTATGCTACTTTTTCGATAATCTTCAATAACTATTATAATTTCCCTTTGTGTTATGTCTTACTTGCACATAAAAATGGATACAAAGTCGCACCATGTGCATTGAAAAAAAAAGAAAAACTACGCACGTATTCTAGACTGTAGTACAGTATGTATGAATCACTGTTCTTAAAATCGTTGCTTAAATGCATAAGCATGGCGGCCGAAGACACCCAAACGCCCTAATTCATTGCCTAGTAAAAATTGGTTAACGCATGATTAGTTGGCATCTGCGATCAATCTCTGATTAATTTACTAGACGCTAAATCTTCCTTCAGGATGCAATTAGCTCGTATCAAACTAGTTTACATTGTTATGAATACATATATTTCATGGTAGATGCAAAAAGACACTGTAGCAGTAGTTTAGATAGTGCGGAATTTGAAAGTAGTTCAATTCGATTTTTCTAGTTTTAAAAACATTCCATATAATTAAAAAAAAAAGATTTTTTTTCACACCTGTTTATGAACAAAATAATACAATGAAAATTACATAATTATAAAACCATATATAAATCATATGTAAATATTTATGAACTAATAATGTTATGCTAGTACTATAAACATAATCCGACAGCCAAAAAAGTACACTAGATCTGTAGTCCAACAATTTGTAATAATGTTTTAACATGCTTTCAGTTAAATTATCTTTAACCAATTTTTATTTTAAAGATTTCATTATTAAAATATAGAAAACTGTTTCAATACGTTTTTTCTATTTATAGAAATAAAATATATCATTCCTTTATTTATAGAAGAAATAACATTTTTTATTATAAAGGAATATATTGGAACAGAAAAATGAATTGGAGATGATCTTATATTATATAGCTTTGAAATATTTGATCTATGAATTTTTTGAATATGTTCTATGATTGGTTTCTAAAAATCAGGGTGACAGACTTCTATTGGATTTTATCTTTGCCATTCTGGAAATTTACAGTTTTATAACCGGTCAGATAATTTGACAGAATCAAAGTGGCAAAAAAAATAATAAAAAAATAAAAAGAAAATGCGAGGAAAGTAAAAGAGAGCGAGTCTCACTTGAAATCTCCTCATCACGAACACGGCTACCTATAAAAATGGGTTCTTTTCTCTTCTTCACTCGGACAGAATCAACCAGATGTCTTCTTCTACTCCACCACCAACCATCCCGAGGTACGATGTCTTTCTGAGCTTCAGAGGATTCGACACTCGCCGCAACTTCATCAGTTTCCTCTACAGAGAACTCGTTCGAAGGAACATCCGCACCTTCAAAGACGACAAGGAGCTCAAGAGCGGCCGGAGGATTTCGCCGGAGCTAGAACGCGCCATCGAGGAGTCGAGGTTCGCCGTCGTGGTGATCTCCCCGAACTACGCAGCTTCCACCTGGTGTCTTCAAGAACTCGTCAAGATCATGGATTTCGAGAACAGGGGCTACCTCACCGTGATCCCGGTCTTCTACGGCGTTGACCCGTGTCACGTGAGGAGACAGAACGGACAAGTCGCCGTACAGTTCAAGAAGCACGAGAAGAGAGAGGATCACGAGAAAGTGCTCTCCTGGAGGCAAGCGTTGACCAATCTTGCGAGTATCTCCGGCGTCTGCACATTGAAATGGTAAGAAAAATTCGTTTACTTGATGATCAAGTTTCAAATAATGATGAGGATGTCTAGGTTTTAGGTTTAAAGGTTGGATCTTTATTGTGTTAGATTCAATATGATGATGAAGTTTCGACAGTGATAGGGTTTGTCTGTGTTTTACTTTGGTCGGATTTTTTATAACCCCTCGACCGTCCATTTATCCACGCCCGGTCTCTTGGCCCGTGGACCTATCCCGCTCCAACTGTCTGTTTGTAAATTTTCCAAGATTCGAAATTATTGTTTATTGACCCTATAATTACACCGTATCGCGAATCAGTTCCTGATAGGTCACCCATCCTTACAGTACTCCAGTTTGCACGTTTAACTTTGGAATTCTAAACAGATGTGTGAAGGAAAAAGTAAGTCAATTTTGATGACATAGGTAGCCAGATCAATCCTCCTAAGTCATTTTGTATATCACAACTGACTGGGATGTTACATTTTTATTGCTAGGTCCGATTTGAATCGTGTCTGAACCTTGTTTCTCTGTCTCTTCAGGGTAGATGACTCGATCATGGTGGACGAGATTGCTGAGAGGATATCGACGTTGATTGATACAACGAGAAAACCAACACGGACCGGAAGTAACCTAGTCGGGATTGATGCACACATGAAAGCTCTGTCACGGTTACTAGACCTGAACTCGAAGAAGTCTGTGAGAGTGGTGGGGATCTGGGCAAGAGGAGGCAATGGTAGAACCGCTCTAGCTAAATTCGTTTACAAGAACATCTGTCAACACTTCGAAAGCCACTGTTTCCTTGAAAACGTCAAGAGGATATCTCAGGAGGATCGGCACATGTCGCATCTACACCAAGAGATTCTGAAGAGGGTGCAAGTGGAAACGAACCAGAAGGTTCTGCTTGTGGCAAACGAAGTTAACAAACTCGAACAGTTAGACGCTCTTGCAGAGGATTTCAGCTGTTTTGGTCCGGGGAGTATAGTTATCATCACTACACAAGACAAGCAGCTTCTTGTTTCAGCCGGGATAAAGCTTGTTTACGAAGTAGAGCTTCTGAGGTTCCGGAAAGTTCGTGAGCTATTCAGACAGTTGGGATTCAGAGTCAGAGAGAGAGCCATTGAGTCGGTTTTGTGTAAGGGAACTAATCTTGCCATGAAATGGTTAGGTTGTTGTCTACCGTGTTAGATCTGGTTAGGGGGAAGTCATGTACATTAAGTTTAGTGTGGCTAAACTTAGTAAGATGTGGCTTAGAACTAGGAATGTTTTTATTCTATTTTTAGAGTGAGTTTGATGGTGTATAGAAGAATTATCATTCTTGATTTGATTAAGTAATACAAATTCTTTTTCAAGATTGGCTTTTTTATGTGGTTCCATATGCCCAACAGATTTTTTTAAAGAGATCTAAAGTTCCTAACTTTCATTCTTGATTTCGAACCTAACATGACTAACATGCAAGAACAGAGAAAGAGAAGTTTATGAAGAGGAAGATCCCATAAGCGTTAAAGATCTGATCTCACTGACACTCTCTGTCTAAATAAAGACCAACAATGGGTACTGTCTCTGTCTCTGCCTAACAATGTCTATTGTCTGATCTAAGCTTTTATTGTTTGATATCTTATTCTTGGTTGGTTTTACCAACAAATCATTTTGTAGATCCATGTAATCTGATATATATATATAGGAGTCCTGTTTCTCTTTCTCTTTAAGAAACAATGTTGTATTGGTCTCGTTTCATTGCAAAATTGTTGGATTCCTGATTCTTAAAGATCAAAATGAAGGTTCATTGATTTTGATGAGCTACAAATTGCATATTGGATTCTGCAGATAAGAGCGAGGGATGTTGTTCTGTACAGCTTATAGACGGTGATGGTATATACAATGTCTCTAGAATTGATCATTTCATCAAAGAGGTGAAACTTGGAGAGTGTGGCCTCTCTTATGCTGTTGTCTCCATCATGGGTCCTCAAAGCAGCGGTAGCCATTCTTTTACGGGAGGAGAGAGTTCTGTAATATTCAGAATCTTACAGAACATTTGTGGTTTTGACAGGGAAGAGTACACTATTGAATAGTTTGTTTGGAACAAACTTTATGGAGATGGATGCATTCAAGGGAAGGTATGATATCATTTCATAGTATTTAAAAAACTCGTCGCCTAATTCGGGAAATGTCTATAGGTCTCAGACCACAAAAGGTATCTGGCTTGCAAGATGTGCTGGTATAGAGCCTTGCACACTTGTAATGGACTTGGAGGGCACAGATGGAAGGGAGAGAGGAGAGGTTATTCTTTGTCTCATTACCACTTTGGTTTAGTGTTGCAACATTGATTCAGTTTCTTTAAATCTTGTCCTGTGTTTTTTTTTCCAACCAGGATGATACTGCATTCGAGAAACAAAGTGCTCTTTTCGCTCTTGCCATCTCGGATATCGTCTTGATCAACATGTATGATTGTAGTAGAAACTTTCTAGTATATAAAATTTCACTTTTGTTACAAGGAAAGTACTTTCATTACATTCTCAACCCTTGTGTTGTGTGTTTTTCTTAGGTGGTGTCACGATATTGGACGTGAACAAGCTGCTAATAAACCTCTCTTGAAAACTGTCTTTCAGGTACTAGTTTGTGAATCAGAAAGTTATAAAAACTCTTTATGTGTATCAAGTTCTTTGGAGTTGTGTGTTTGACAGGTTATGATGAGATTGTTTAGTCCACGTTAAACGACAATGCTGTTTGTAATAAGAGATAAAACCAGGGTACACTCTCTTCTGTTTTATTTATCATCACTATTATTACATTGCAAATCTGTAACTACTAACCTGACAATGACATACATTGTTTAATTGATATGGTTTTGGCTGCAGACGCCATTGGAGAACTTAGAGCCTGTCCTAATTAGATACTCGAAAGGTAGAAAAGAAGTAACTTTCAGCTATATCCAAATTGTTATTCACATATAGAAAGGTAGCTGAACAACGATTCGTTCTTCATTGTGGCAGACTGCTGGCAGATATGGGACTCTGTTCCAAAGCCTGAAGCATACAAAGAAACTCCTCTAAGTGACTTCTTCGTATCAAACTGTTTACATTGTTAGAGCATGTACATTGCATGTATTGAGTATTTATGGCGTCCCTCTCAATCGAGAGACTTGCTCTCCCTTTTTTCTGTGCTAACCTCTCATTTTTTTTGCACCAAAAGAAACCCTCTCATTTTTAATACTTTAAGAACTCACACTCCTATGCCACTTGATTTTTTTTTTTTTCATTCCACTTGTTGTCTGATAAATTTAAATTTTCTAATATCAGTACTTTATTTGTTAGACACTAAATTGGTAGATGCATTGTGAAGAATTTATAAAATTTTGAGATTCTTTATTTTATTAAGTTATAGATTTTAAATTTTAATAAAAATTTTTTATTGATTTAGAAATTTTAAATTCTATTCAAAATATTTTGTTATTCAAAATTTTCATATTTGTAATTCTATTAGATTATTTTGTTAATGAGATGCAATTTTTTAATTTTACTAATAAAACTTAACTTTAGATATATCATATATACTCATAAGACTTTTAAAATTCATGTTGAAAAACATATACACACATTCACAAAAAGATTGATCTTGAATACAAATTATTTTATATAAACAAAGATCACAAAAGCTTGAAACAAAAATAAAAAGTACCCATAAATGTGAAAATAATCATTAGTAAAAACAAAAGCTATTTTAATACAATAGATTATATTTCATGTAAAATTTAAAATATTTCTTAACAAAATACATATATATTGTTTTACAAATAAATTTTGAGAAAAGGAAAATAAAAATCCATATGAATGCATCTACTTCATAGTAAACAAAAAAGCATCTGAACATTAACTAAATCATGTTTATTTTAAAAGTAACTGAATGTGATTTTTAGTTTAGAAAAAGTTTCATAAAATTGACTTTTAAAATAAAGATTTATCTTGTCTTTCTGCAAATTTTCAATTTTACAGTACCATAATAATGCAGAGAGAATATTAAAAAAAATTCCAAATATTATAATTATATTTTTTTTGTTTATATTATTTTTTAAGAAATTATATTATTATATATTATTTAATAGTTGATAATTATTAGTTGGTGTCGATTTCTTTTAGTATTTGGGCTTGAGTTTTATATAAATAGTTAACCAAGTCACCTTGGTCTAGTGGTAAAGGGGCTCCAGCTGAAATTTCCGCTCTGATTCGAGTAGCATTGGCCACCCATAGACGCTTTAAGTGGCAAGAAAACCCGGATTTCTATGGGCCTCGTGGGATTAGTCTTTGGGCCTAGAAAGTCTTTGAGATCCCCACGGTTATCAAAAAAAAAAAATAGTTGTCCTCTTGGCCTCGCAATTAAAGGACATAGTATCATCTAGTTCCCTCTTATTTGAGAAGAAGTGATTTACAATGTGTAATCATCATATTGATTTTAAGAAAAATGATAACATGGGCTACTAACAATGATGACATTACTCACTTAAAGTCTATTATGACATAAAATTTTACATTTAATGTTGATTTATATTTTTGATAATTTTTTAAAATAGATAATAATTCATATATCATCATTAATATAATAATAAATAATATAATAATAATATAAATATAATAATATTTAAAAGTTTTGAATTTTTTTTGTAATTTTATAATTTTATTACTAAAACAATTCTTCAAAATTTAATGCAGTTCTTTTTTTTTAATTGTAACTTTCTAATCCTAATACCATTAGTTTTTTTTTATTATCTAAAATTTTAAGAAATATTATTTAGTTTTATGCTTTGATAATTATATATCTAACAAAATTTATTCTTAATTTTATAGAATTTTTTTAATATATTTAACAAAAATAAATAGATAAAAATATTTCCAAGATTATAACTTTAAATATATACATATATTATTGAATTTAAATAAAAAATTCTTTATTTTATCTTATTTTGACATGTAATTAAATTAAAATTTAAAATTAAATATTTTAAGAAAATAATAAAATCTAAAATTTAACAAAATTTTATTTTAAAATATAATTATATTTTTTTATTTCTGCACATTTTGCAGAAAAACTCATAATTATTGATTTTAATAAAGAGATTGTTTTACTTTTACACTTTTGTTACAGCTAGAACTTGCGAGTTTTCAATGGAATACAAATACTTAATTTCTCGGGTATTCTAAAACTAAACGAGAGTTTTACATTATCGTAGCTTTTACTATATTAGTTGATATCAGAACGGGCACTTTGACTTTTTAATCAAAATTCAATTTTTTCCATACAATATGTTCAGCGAAAGTACATACTATTTCATCAGGGAATATCCCTGTTTCATCTAAATGTTTTTTGAGGAGTTCAAAATTTTTTTATGGCGATCTCTGTATAACGTAAACGAAGGATGAAGATAAAATAAAATCTCTACAATGGGATTTATGGTCCTCCGATCTTTGACATCAGCCCTGTTCGGCGGGCAAATGCTCCAGCAGCAGTGGCGATCAATATTTACAAGGCAAATTGAATGGGTTTTGAGAAACTAAATCTAACGCTGAGGTCGCTAACGCTGCTATATCTTTCAGTGTCATATTATTATTTATTTTTGCTGCAGCGAGAAAAACAGATCCGGCCTTGTCCCGTCAACAGTGTATTAGCCATGGAAATAGGTGTAGTTTTGAACGCTGATGTTGGTCGCAGCGTTTGCAAAAGGAACAGAACTATCTATGATGGTGTAGTGTTTGCAAAAATAACAAGGCTATCTATGATGGTGTAATCCAATCACTACAAGAAATATAGGTATTGGTATCAGTTTGCGGTAGCACGAATTCACGAACTGCTACTAAAAGTGTCAAAATTCAGATTTTAACTCTATCGTAGCATTAAATCCGGGCTAGGAAATATCCCCTATATATTAAAAATGAAGTCACTTTAGTGATTACCGACACACTATATGAGAAGTTTCAAAAAATTGTTATAATTTGATTGATCGATAGTTTTAATTTTATTTATTTAAATTAGATCTAAAAGTTTAAGGTAAGTCTAAAATCATTTAAGATCACTTGCCATATAATATAAAAATATTACAAACAATAATTTATGGCAATTAATTCTCAAATTATAGAAAGATTAATAATGTTTTATTTATTACTTTTAATATTTATAAACTATAAAATAAAATGAACGAATTTTTATATAATATAATTATAATAGTTTTATATTTTACTTGATGAATTGTATTCAGATATAATTATATAATAACTATTTTAATATTACAAAATCCAAACATGTTTTATTAATATTATTTTTTTAATTATTTATTGTTGTTTACAGAATAAATTTATCAGAATATTAAAATACTTTATAAAAAGATATAAATTATTTATAAAAATGTAAATCCTACTATATATTGAGAATCACATAAGTGATTTTTTCTTACGTGTCGATCATAAATGAACTCTTAAAACTGTTATAATTTGATTGAAAGATTATTTTTAATTTTATTTATTATAATTATATCTGAAAGAAAAAGATAATTCAATTACCAATTAATATCACTTTCCAAATAATTTACATAATATTAGCAATAATTATTTATGGTAACTAATTGTTGAAACTATGAAAGAGTAATAGTGTGATCAAAATTTTTATATACTTATAAACTACATAAAATAATAAACAAAAATGTTTATTTGAATTGATAAAATGATTTTATATTCGTATAGAAAGCCTTATATTTGTATTACTTGCGCAAGTTGAAAAGTAACTTATGAATAGTTTAAATGTAAGTTACCTTATTTTAAAAATAAATTGCTTGCGCAAGTTACTATCACATTTATTGAAAATTTTAATGCCAATTTACCTTAATGTTTCTAAATTCGTAATTAGTTTGTAATGACTTACCTTAATAGGAAATAACTTTCTTTAATCTATTTCAATATTTATTGTGAAAAATAAATATACAAACGTCATTTATGTTTGAAATGTGGACAATATAAAGTTACCTTACTGAGAATAACCATTTATTGCGCAAGTTAGTATCACATTAATTTCACTTTTAAATCTTTCTAAATTGTGTTCATTCATTTTCAATTACTTACCTTATTGTGAAAAAAATATTCGACATTCTATGACTACTAATATCTCATATGCTCTTATAAATAAAGTTTATATACTCGACATTCTATACATCATATTTCGCCAAAAAGGTTACAATCTTCACTCTCTATCTTCTGTATTATTATGTTATTAGTAGGTTATACAAATCGAGTATGAAGGTTGATTTTTATCTTTGTCAAAACACAGTATTCTTGAAGCAATGTAAAGCATGAAGAAAGCAATTTCTGAAATTATTGAAGCAAGATCGGTAAATATTTTATTTTTTTGATTTTCCCAAGCGTTTTCATTTTTTTAAAAACTATTTCAAATATGATTTCACTACAAATTTATTGGAACTTAAATTAATCAAAATAGGCTGGAACGTGCGTGGTTGTTGCTATAATTGAGGCTATTGATTTGGAAAAACCATGGTATTACACTGCCTGCAATTTTTGCAAAAGAAAAGTGGTCAGACAAGGAGATGCTTTTGAGGGAAATGTGCAACATCTTCAACATAACCCTCTATACAACTGCAAAACATGCAAAAAAGATGTTCAACATGCTATTCACTGGTATGGCCGTTTATATTCATTAATCTTGCTACCTTTCTAATCTCATATTATTATATGTTCTGAAACAAATTAAAATTGTTTATTTTTTAGTTACTACTTGGTTGTACGTGTCTCTGATAAATCAAAAGGAGAAGCCAAGTTTTGCTTTTCAACAATATTGCGGAGAAACTCATTAGGAGACCTGCGTTTGAGTTAGTACAAGAGGCTGCTCAGGTATTTCCTTCATTTCTAATATATATATTAAAGAACATGACATTTCTATATATTTATTGAAATATTTAAATATTTTTTACAGGAAAATCCATATTTTCTACCTCAATCTCTAACTGATTTAATTGAGAGAAGACTTCTATTTAAGATTACTATCGGAGGTTATGGTCAAAAAGAAAAAAATTCAGCATATGTTTTCGATTTAGTGGTTGACGATGTACACTTAATTAAACACTTTGATCCACATGTAATATTTTTTTATAGTTATAACTCAAAATTATTTATAGGCAGTATATGTTCTAACCAAATAATTGTTTTGTGCAGTCACATGTTGTGATTTTTAATGATTATGAGTCGGAAGAGGACTGAGTATTTAAGCGGTGATGGTAATCCGAAAGAAAGGAAGAAAGTTGAAGTCCATTATGCACGTGAAAGTGAAAGAGTAAATGATTTGTTTTTGTTGTCTTCAAATTTCATTATTTTTTCCATTGTCTGTTTTTGGTTTTATAGTTATGAGCATGAATTATGAGCTGTCATTTGATTCGTTTTTATAAACAGCTCCTTTAATCTATTTTTTTTTCCACATTATAGCAAATTTATTCCTTGGTGGTAAATTTAAAAACCAATCACTAGAAACTGTTTTTCACATGGTTTTAATTCTTTGGCTTACAAAATATAATGAATAGGATTTACTCAACCAATATTTAACACGGTTAATCTTATTATTATTCTTTGGCTTAAAAAAATATATCAACCTACATATAAATAGGCATGGCGAGTAGATTTATTGAATATATCTAAGGTCATAAAATAAGGTTAACCTTATATGTTAAACTTCCAAAAAAGTCATAATAAATCATGAAACAATGTAAAAGAAGATAGTATAGCATTATATTATCATAAAGTGTTTTCCAATAAATATCATATTTACCTGCGCAAGGAATAGATAGTAACATGGTAAGAATTTGATAAGGAAACTTTATTTGGCAAGAAAGGATTGTACGTTTAAAATCGAAGATGCTATAACGTAATGGTCATGGATCGATCCGTATTATATTTTGGCGAAGAGGTCGGCTTGTGAACTCTATATCTTCGATTTTCTTTTAAACTATATTAGTTTATTCAAGTCTTTTTTCTAACTGCATACGATTCAATCTATAGGTAGTGTTTTGGTATTACTGAAAACAGAAGCATTCGATTTTGAGTGGGAAGCATGAAGAGAAATAATCCGTTTACAGACACTGGGAATAAATCACATAAGAAAAATAAACAGGGTATGTTCTACTGAAAATAAATAAATGCCTAGACATTGCGTAAAACTCAAGGTTGGTGCTCCTATCATTGTTTGATGCTCAAGGTTGGTGCTCCTATCATGTGTCTTCGTAACTGTGATGTTGCATATGGTTTATGTAATGGTACTAGGCTAATTATTACTCAGTTATTGCCCCATGTGATAGAAGTTAGAATTATAACCGGAAACAATATTGTTGGAGACAAGATTTGGATCCCTAAAATGTTTGTCACACCACATGACACGAAGTTTCCCTTCAGAATGCGTCGAAGACAGTTTTCAGTTACATTGGCTTTCGCGATGACCATCAACAAAAGTCAAGGTCAAACACTGGAAAATGTTGGTTTGTTTCTGCCTAGGCCAGTGTTCTCTCATGGTCAGCTTTACGTTGCACTTTCAAGAGTTAAGTTGAGATCTAGATTAAAAATCTTAATAACTAGTAAAGAAGGAAAGCCTCAGACAAAAACATTGAATTTTGTCTACAAACAAGTTTTTCAGAATATTCCATAGTCAGAGTATGTAATTTTAATCTAATTTTTTCAATTATTTTTTTAAAATATATAAACTGTTACATTTTTTTTTAATTATTTGCTAGATGGGTAATGCTGAGTTAGCAGATCGATTGTATTTGATTACCATCCAGTTTTCTGACTATTTCGATGATGGTATGTCAATTTAATATTATTTTCTGTTCAATAAAATTTAGAAGTTTATAAACCTATCAAATTAAGTTAACCCGTCCAATTGCTTACAAAATTTAATAATTTTTTTTGCAGGTTTCTAATGGATTTTGTTTTCTTTATCGAGAATTTTACTTCATAATTTATATTATTTATGGATAATATTTTGAATTTTATTATATTTTTATTTAATATGTTTACATTAATTTTACGATAAATTTAGACATGATAATATTATACACCTAAAATTAGGAATTACAACACATATATAATACAATTCTAATTAGTGATAATATAAAATCTGTTACTTCTAAAACTATACACTATTTAATCAATATTTTGAATAAAAGTATCTTCTTAAACACACAAATTAAAAATCAACGTTGCAATTATACATACACAATAACTGCCTCTTCATACTGAAGTTACTTTGTTCCATCTCGTCCATGTCAAAGGCGGAGTAGCAGCATTTCTCCATGGCTGATGCTTTCTCCCAAAGATGGTGGTATTATGATGTAAAATCCGTTACTTCTAAAACTATACACTATTTATTCCGTATTTTGAATTTTTTTATGCCCGCACAGGGTGCGGGCCGATCACCTAGTAAACAAAGTAAAATGATAGATATGGTGGAATCAAGCTGCTGGATGTGTATCACTCTCAGCTTGATCAATTGATGGATTGATGTGGTTTTGCGGATGAAGGTTTGATTGAATCTCTCAATCTGATGGGATGATGGAAGCGATGTGATTGACTCTCTCAATCTGTGTACTAAGCTTGTTGTATTTGCACAAACAAACTAGACTCACGAAATCAATAAGACAGCAAAGAATCTCTCTTTGAATCCGAAAGACCGAAATTTTATACAAAGAACAACTTTGATAAAACTGAATAAACTTTCTATTAACTTGGTGATTGAGGGTGGTCTTTACAATGGCTATCTAAGAGCTTATATAATGCTCTGGACTCGAAGTCTAACGTTCATAAGAAGAAAAGAAAGGAAACAAGAGCATATATTACTCATATAAGGCAAGTCAAGTAGCAAGTACACACAAAATAGCGAGTACTCCCCTTGTGCTCAGCAATAGCGACATTGCATAACCTATAATATTTATTTCAAACAAATTACGTTATAATAATTTTAAATAAGTGGTTAATCCGATAAATAATAATGGGGTCACAAACATGGTCACCAACAAATTAATAAAAAATAAAATTACAATGAGAAAGTAATTTTTATGTTTACACCATAATTTATTATCATTAAACAACTAATGTTTTTAATAAAAAATTCAAACATGTTATATCTTTTCTCCGGTGATATTCAGAAAGTTGGTTTCTATGACTCTACTTATATTCGTTGTCACAAATACGTTGATATTTTCTCTAAAAAAAAGTGTACGCGCTTGATGGTATCCTGCCTTCAAATCCCATCCATTCCTCCCACTCATTTGTCTCATCCATTTCTGTAGTCTCCTCTACTTCTTCTTCTTGATTCTCAAACTTTTTTTATCAGATACTGAAATGTGATGGATGTAAAGACATTTGAGTAGATATTGTGAGTTTTGTCTGTTATATTGAGTATAGTAAGCTCTCAATTGCATAACAGAGTGTGTTTATATACATTTAACATCACATAATGAAGTCATAATATGAAAAGAAATCCAGAAGTAAATCACATACACACAGAAAGGTCAAAACAAGTCTTTCTTTCTTGATATATGTTAATCTAATCCATTAATTAATTTTCAATTAACAATTCAAAAAGAAAATCAAGAAATCAAAAAGAGAACAAGAAAATTAACCTTGTAAGCTGATATGATCTTCTTGAAATCCTTCTCCTGTCCCTTGTGCACATCTGGATGGTACTGCAAATAATCACTCATTTATTTATTTTCTCTCTTTAATAAAGAAGAAACAAAACAAAACAAAACAAAACAAAACAAAACAAAACAAAACAAAACAAAAACACAAACCTGGCATTATTATTACCTTAAGAGCGAGACGTTTGAAGGCCTGCTTGATTTCTGCTTGAGATGCAAAAGGAGTCAAACCAAGAACCGTGTAATGGCTGAGATCTGGTGACGAGCATCTCGTAAGAAACCTGATAAACCGGTGGTTATAGTCGTTTTTGGAGGAATCGAGATGGCTTGTTGGAGCTCTAAACTGGAAGCTACGTATCATCGTTCTTCACCAACCAACCATTGAGTTCTTTTTTTCTTCTCCTACTTTATTTTTTGGGAACAAGTGATGGACTTCTACACAGACACGGTATGGTCAAATGGATATCCGATTCAGAGTCTGACGCCGTGATTATTTAATAATATGTTTGTATTCCTTAGCTCTTGGGGTGTATAAATGTATTCATTATTTATTGCTATTGAAGGATCTTGAATAGTTGGAAAAAGACAAAAGAGAGAGAGAGAGAAAGAGGCAAAATGCTGTCGTTTTAGTAAGAAAGTTGATAAATTATTGAGAAAATTACTCAAATTAACTCTAATTTCTTAGTTAATTACTAGATTAACTTCTCTTCATCATTGCACTTTAAAATATGTACAAAAAGTAAAAAAAAACCTAGGCAATTACAAAATATTACAAAACTGCTACTCATAATTTATTCCATTAAATTCCCCTATATATTAAAAGAGAAGTCATTTTGCCAGATATCACTCATACAAAGCTTCTCAGAGAAATTCTCTTAATCAGTTGATTTTTTCGAATTTATGTTTTTTTTTTTAATCATCGACATTTCTCTAAAAGAAATACATATATTAAACACTTACCTTTTGTGTTTTGTCTTCTTAATTAGGGGGATTAGATAGTTAACGATTTTGTATGAGTATAGCCTCTTTAGAGAAGCCCAAAACTATGTTCGAATTAGTTAAGCCCATATATAGCTAGGGGATAAAAATTACTTGCGCAACCCATCAATTAATACATGTAGTAATTAATTTCTTTATTACAAATAACAATTAAAAATTACTTGCGCAACCCGTCAACCCGTCAATTTATTACATTGGTTATTTCAATTTAACGTTTCTGGAAATAATTAGGTTGCTTGTTTTTAATAACTTACCTTTCTAATATTAATTACTTACGCAAATTAAAATCATATCATATGTATATTATTTTATGACAACACAATTTAATATCTTTCTTTAAACGATTTCATCATATCATATGCATATCATTTAACCCTCGGCGTCATTAATATGAGAACACACTTAATATATATAGGTTAATCTCGAGGTCTTAAAACACAAACATTCTTCTCTTATTCTTGCACAATGGCAATAGTCAGAGCCTCCAAAAACATTGTTTCTTTTCTTAGAGAATTAAAACCCCGTAAAGATACGTCGCATATTGAAGTTAGGATTCTTCGGTTGTGGAGAAACTATAACAAAGAATCAGGAAACACCATTGAAATTGTTTTTGTTGATAAAGAAGTAAGTAAAGATCACACAATTTTCTTTACCATTTTTTAAATGTTTATTAATAATATAGATATATATTATTATGCTCCTTTAAGCGAACTCTTCTGATTTAGTTGTCTAACGCATAACTTTTTTATGGATAATCAGGGGATAAGAATTCATGCTTCCGTTGGTGAACAACTCATCAAAAAATATGATGAAAAGCTACATGAGGGAGATGCGATTGTCGTCCAGTTGTTCAAGGTCTACGATGCTGTTGGTGAATATCGTACAATCTCACATCCGTATAAAATTGGCTTCTTTCCAACGACTTTTGTTGGAAAAGCTGATGAGTTCCCAAATGAAGTTCCTGAAAAGTATTTTGCTGACTTTACCGATATTCTTGAAGGAAATATTGATAGCAACTGTTTGGTTGGTGAGTCAGTTTCTTACACAGTTAAATAGTCTTTCACTTTTGTTATACTTGTTCCTGATTTTGTATGTTTTTAATATGTAGATGTTATTGGCCAAATAGTTAACTTCGGATCTCTGGAAAACAAAATAATAAAAGGAAAAGATAACATGAGGCTTTTGATAGAGTTACGTGATCCAAAGTAAGCTTAAGTTCTTCATCTTTAGATTTGATTTTCTGACAAAACATCTATAAGCTGTATTTTAACTTAAGTTTATATTATATAGTAATGTGAAGCTGATGTGTACCCTGTGGGGTAGTTATGCTAAACAAATATTATATAGTAACTTTTGCGCAAAATTTAAATGGGAAATAATAATATTATTCAACTAAAATTAATATTTACAACACATATAGAATACAATTCTAAGTAGTAATAATATAAAATTTGTTACTTCTAAACATGTACACTCTTTACATTCACACAATAACAACCTCTTCATACTAAAGTTACTTTGTCCCGTCTCGGAGTACAACTTTGTCTGTGCTTGATGCTTTCTCCCAAAGACGGTGGTATTATGATATATATATATATATAAAGTACAGTTTAGTCTCTCCTACGGCCTCTACGTCACTATCCACGTCATTAATTCGTTTTGTAAGAAAGTCACGTGCATTACATTTTGGTCTTTCGATAAGGTTCTCTGTCCGGACTTTTACATTTACAACCATAAAATTGGGCTTTAGAAGATTCAGCGTGTGGGTTTATTGGTTGACTATAATTATATAACTGAACAAATTATTGATTATTGGTTTACGTGATCGAACTAACTATTAGTCAATTTGTATTTCTTTCCGGTTTCAATCAAGTAGTCAAATATATTATTTTATTATATACCGGATAGAATACGCCGGTTCAGTCAAGTGGTTGGTTAACTACATTTGAGATTAATTTCCAGCAGTGGAGAGAAGAAAACGTAACGATGAGCGAGACAATACCGGTGCCGAGGAGAGCGAACACCCTTTTCGATGTTTAGGGTTGTTGTAGGTGTAGAGATTTGTTTCCAGAAGTCAACTATTGAGCTCTGGCTGTGTTTTGGGGGCCGATTAATCCGACCAATCTCTATTGGATGCAGCCGTCTTTGTCGAGTCGTTTACTGCTCTTCTCACCTGCAAAGGAAAGCCGGTACCGTTATGGAACTCGAGTAGATTACATCATTGTCATTAACGTCCTCATTAATTCTATCGCTCCACTCTTTCCACTATTTCTCATTCAATGCATCTCTCTTTTCCTCAAGTCGGTTGTAACAGGAATACACCTGTATCCCTTCTATCTTATCTACTAGCCGTTAGGCCTCTCTTTCAATAAGTCCGGTTATGTTAAAACCCGGTTAAAACTCTAGTGCTTGGTTTTCCTTTCTTGGTTTAAGGTAAAATGTTAGACCAGTCGTAGATTTGCTTTAAGTACCGAACTCTGTCCTTTGTGAAAGTTATCAATAAATCTTATCAACAATCTTATCTCTACTCTCTCTGTTCCATCATCGTCATCCTTTCATCACGAGATCTAGTTCTTCGAGGTGGTCCTTCTACTATAGTGACTGCTTTCTAGGCTTGATTTCCCCTTCTTAGAACTCACGGAGAGTTCCTAGTCTGGGTTTTTATCTATCGTTACTAATACTGTCTCATTGGTATCAGAAGTTTCTCGATCCTCGGAGCTACAACAATGGTGGAAACTCGTTCCTAGGAGCGTTCCCTCTATGAACAAGTCGACGAAATCAGGTCCTTGCACGACATCCTTGCAGCTGAGCTCAAATCGCGGGCCAACTCCCTCGACGCTCGTTTCGACAGACTCAAGGCGATGATGTTCGCCAACGCTAATCAACTCCAAGCGTCTGGCAAAGCACCTATGGACCCCGGACCCTCCCATCCACCAACACCCGTTCACTCGTCGCCGTTCCAACCTCCAGATCCACCAGATCTGACAGGTCACGGTGAACGCTATGAAAATGGTCGCGCTCCGTCACAACCAAGAACCCTAACCTCCCGTCTTTCGAAGATTTTGTTCCCTGCTTTCGACGGTTCTCAACTCCGCGACTGGGTATCCAAACGAACAGTTCTTCGACATCGACGGTACACCACCAGAGCTCAAAGTTCGTCTAGCTGCTATGCACCTTATGGGTAAAGCAGCACAGTGGCATCATAACTATATGAGCACGCGGTACGGCATGTTCCCTTCCTGGACTGAGTACATTGTTGCAATCTCAAGCCGTTTCTGTGAGCTCTTTGACGATCCTCTTGCGGAGCTGGTGGATCTGGAACAAGGTTCAGATACTGTAGCTGTTTATTTGGACAAGTTTGAAGCAGCGAGGATGAGGCTCACTCTCCCTGAAGCTCACGCTCTCAGCATATTCCTCGCCAACATGAGTCCTCACCTCTCACTTCACACACGCCAGTTCGAGGTGACAACTATTGCTGGAGCTGCTCGGATTGCGAGCTACATGAGTCTTCGCTTCTTCACACACTGTGAAACAACAGAGGGCTCCCTTCAATCCTAACAACAAGCAGAGCAACAACAACTACTACTCTAAGCCCTCCAGCACACCTGCTATCCTACCTCCGCCGGCTGCTCAAAAACCACCACCAAAGCCTGGTCCTTTCCCTCATACCGATAAGCAGCCACGGAAGTACTCTTACCAGGAGATGCAGGACCGGAGAGCAAAAGGACTCTGTATGTTTTGCGATGAGACATACACTCCTGGACATCACCTAAAGCATAAGCGTTCCCAAATCTTTGTGATGGAATGCGACGAAGAGAATGACTGGGAGCTGTCGGATGAGGACGAGCCAACGGTCGCAGTTGCTGACACCGCCGCTGAGGAAAAGGTCGACAGAGCTCCAGTAATATCAGTTAACGCGTTGAGTGGCTCCTCTACATTCAATTTCATGAGAGTCATAGGCCACTGCAACAAGCGCAAGCTTTATATACTGATCGATAATGGCAGTACTCATAACTTCCTGGATCTGAAGATTGCTAATGAGCTGGGCTGCTTACTGGAGGCCATGAAACCTATGCAAGTCACCGCCGCTTGTGGAAGTGTGATGACAACAGCGTTCAAATGCAGTGACTTTTCATGGGGAGTTCAAGGTTACAACTACTCAGCAGAGGTGCGCACCTTACCACTGGACTGCTGTGATCTGGTACTTGGGGTACAATGGCTCTCCACTCTCGGTCCCATCTTATGGGATTTCCTCAACCCCAGAATAGAATTCACACTCAATGGCGTTAAGAATGTTCTCAGAAGTGTCACAAAAAATGGTTGCAAGGTCGTTAAAGGAGGGACCCTCAACAAGCTCATGATGAAGGAACCTCAAGTCGCGATTCTGCAAGTACGTGAAGTCACTGAGTGGGATGATTCCACACTGGAACCATGCGGCTTGCTGTCCCATATTTCAGCTGCTGGAGAAGACATGTCAGGTGATCCCGCGTTGGAAAATCTTCTCTTGGAGTTCTCTACTCTGTTTGAAGAACCAACAGAGCTTCCTCCATTCAGAGCTGGCTTCGACCATCGTATACCTGTCGAAGCAGGCGCAAATCCGGTCAACCTCCGCCCTTACCGCTACTCTTCTCTCCAGAAAGACGCAATCGAGGGGATGATCGAGGAAATGCTCACACAGGGGATCATACAATGCAGTTCAAGTCCTTATGCCTCCCCTATCGTTTTGGTGAAGAAAAAGGACGGCACATGGCATCTTTGTGTCGACTTCATGGGTCTCAATAAGCAGAATATCAAGGAAAAATACCACATCCCCCTCCTAGAAGACTTACTCACGAGCTAGGTGGAGCTAAAGTATTTTCTAAACTCGATCTTCGGGCAGGCTTTCACCAAATAAGAATGTCCCCCGCAGACGTCTACAAGACCGCTTTCAAAACCCACTCCGGACATTTTGAATACCTGGTGATGCCTTTCGGCCTTACCAACGCTCCCTGAACCTTCCAAAGCTTGATGAATCACGTCTTTCAGGGAGTCTAACGAAGATACTTGCTTGTGTTCTTCGACGATATTCTTGTTTACAGCTCGTCGTGGGAAGAACACTTGCAGCACCTACGGGAGGTGTTTGACATCCTGCTACACGAGAAGCTTTTCCTTAAGCCCTCAAAGTGTACATTTGGTGCCTCTACTATAGAGTATCTTGGACACTTCATCTCGGGCGAGGGAGTAAGCACTGATCCCAGCAAGGTAATAGCTATTGAGCAGTGGCCTACTCCGTCGACACAGAAGCAGTTGCGAAGTTTCTTGGGGTTAGCAAACTACTACAGGAGATTTATCAGAAGTTACAGCATTATTGCTCGCCCTCTGACAGTCCTACTCAAGAAAGATGGTTTCGACTGGGGTCAGGAAGCCATTCATGCGTTCACGGAGCTTAAACAAGCATTGTCGACTTCTCCGATCTTAGCTCTCCCTGACTTCGACAAGACATTTGTTGTCGAGACTGATGCCTCTAATACAGGAATTGGCACAGTGCTGATGCAGGACAACCGTCCAATTTGCTTCATAAGTCGTGCTCTGGGTCCTCGACACCAATCACTATCAGTCTATGAGAAGGAACTCCTCGCGGTTGTTCACGCTGTCCAGACCTGGCACGCCTACTTGTCCCACCGTCCCTTCATTATTAAAACGGATCAGAAGAGCTTAAAGTTCTTGATGGAGCAAAAGATAACCACTCCGTTCCATGTGGTTATCCAAACTCATGGGGGTACACGTTCGAGATCCAGTATCGCCAAGGCAAAGAGAATGTCGCCGCAGATGCTCTCTCGCGCGTTTCTGGTTCCCAGCTGCTAAAGATCACGCTCTCTCAGTCCCACGACGGGTTCTACGACTCCATAAAGAAGTTGTGGGAGACTGATCTTAATCTCTGTAAGATGATAACTGAGATCACAACTAACAAGTCCTCCCACCTCTCTTTTACATACGTGAATGGTGAGCTGCGTCGACGGGGGAAACTGGTGATTGGGGATGATAAAGATGTGAAGCTGCATATTCTGAAGTGGCTCCATAATTCTGCTCTGGGAGGTCATTCAGGGAGAGACACTACATTGCAGAGGGTGAAGTCTCTCTTCTATTGGCCGCGTATGAGTTTGGAGGTACAGAACTACGTTCGCCATTGCTCAGTTTGTCAGCGGAACAAGAGTGATTTAGCTGCAAATCCGGGTCTTCTACAACCTCTTCCAGTTCCAGCAGCTGTCTGGGAATCTATCAGCCTCGACTTCGTTCAGGGTCTTCCTCCATCTGCAGGTAAACACTGCATTATGGTCGTTGTTGATCGCCTGAGTAAAAATGCGCATTTCATTGCTTTGTCATCCCTACACTCCTATGGATGTTGCTCAAGCATACATTGACAATGTCTTCAAGCTACATGGAATGCCCAAAGACATTGACAGTGATCGGGACCCGACTTTTCTGAGTGAAGTTTGGCAGGAAGTGTTCAAAGTTCAAGGCGTAGAGCTAAAGCATTCAACGGCTTACCATCCCCAGACTGACGGTCAGACCGAGGCCACCAACAAAACACTGGAGACGTACCTCAGGTGCATGACAGCAGAGACACCTCGGAGCTGGAGTAAGTGGTTGTCTCTAGCAGAGGGGTGGTACAACACTACATTCCATACCGCTATCCAGAGCACTCCGTTCGAGATAGTTTATGGACAACCACCACCTCTGCACTTGCCTTACCTACCAGGCGAGAGCCTTTCTGTCTCAGTAGACCGCAGCCTTCAGAAACGCAAAGAAGTTATCAACATGCTGAAGTTTCATATCCTGCGAGCACAAAACGGAATGAAGCAAGCAGCTGATGCTCACAGATCGGAAAGAGCATTTGCAGTAGGCGACTTCGTGTATCTGAAACTTCAACCATACCCCCAGCTTTCTCTCAAGAACAAGCAGATCCCTCACAAGCTCTCTCCAAGGTTCTATGGTCCCTTCAGAGTTGTCAACAAAGTTGGACCAGCCGCCTACAAACTGGAGCTGCCCGCCGAAGCTGTTATTCACGATACCTTCCATGTGAGTCAGCTCAAACTGTGTCCTAACCCGCCTTCAACGACCCCTCTTCTACCTCAGTACTGTCGGGACCTGGGCACGTCAAAAGAACCTGAGAAGATACTAGAGAAGAAGATGGTTAAGCATCACAATGCTGCTGTTACTAAGGTCCTTGTGCAGTGGAAAGGCTTTCCTCCAGAGCAAGCTACATGGGAGTTCTACAGAGACTTCATCGCCAAGCATCCTCATTTTGATCCTTGAGGACAAGGATTCTCTGAAAGGGGGAGTATTGTAACAGGAATACACCTGTATCCCTTCTATCTTATCTACTAGCCGTTAGGCCTCTCTTTCAATAAGTCCGGTTATGTTAAAACCCGGTTAAAACTCTAGTGCTTGGTTTTCCTTTCTTGGTTTAAGGTCAAATGTTAGACCAGTCATAGATTTGATTTAAGTACTGAACTCTGTCCTTTGTGACGGTTATCAATAAATCTTATCAACAATCTTATCTCTACTCTCTCTGTTCCATCATCGTCATCCTTTCATCACGAGATCTAGTTCTTCGAGGTGGTCCTTCTACTCTAGTGACTGCTTTCTAGGCTTGATTTCCCCTTCTTAGAACTCACGGAGAGTTCCTAGTCTGGGTTTTTATCTATCGTTACTAATACTGTCTCATCGGTGAACCTATAGCGTCGGTGAATCTATAGCTATAAATAGGTATGTTTGCATCTGTAGATTCATAATTTTGTTCCTCGCTATCATATTAACACTAAAGACTCTTGCAGAGTAGAATGGCGATAAGTCATCTCTCCTCTTTGCTGGCTTGAAAGGCGGTTGCAGTAGGATCACCGCTGAAGTTCGTCAGCAAAAGTTTTGGGAGGACAGAAATGTCAAGAAATGCGGCGAACCACATCAGATGATTGAGCAGTTAGGTGAGAATCGAAACAAACTTTTTGTTATTCTATTGTCTTTCATATTGTACACTTTATCAGATTCTGATTTGCTGGTCTGGATTTTATGCTTGGGTATTAACCACCATGTTTTATAGGTCTCTCTTTTTGGAATGATTACACCAAAGATGTGGGGGCTGCTCAGACAAACTTCTGTTTATCATTATTTCAATTGAAGGTTACTGTTATCTTCTCAATATCATGTATATGTAGTTTCTCATTCTGTTGAACCAGGGAAGCTTGAAGATTAGCAACCACTATGCCATAATGGAGTTACAAAACAGAGACATGTACTCAGGTGTTGATTGCTTAAACCTCTTCTTTTTTCTTCATTAATTTCTATTAGCTGATGATTTTATATTTGTGGGTAAATATATTATATTGGAACACTTGGTGTTGCAAGGATTTCACACTACAAGGACCTTGACGTTATGAGATGTAACCGCGTTAAGAGCTTTTCCTTGGTCAGCAACTATCTATCCAGTGATGTCCAACAAGGCAGCACGTTCCATTACAGTGCCTCGAGGTTTTTCACCAATCAGAAGAGCCATCATCCCACATCCTGGAACACTTTATAATGATATGTTCCTATATCAACTTCTCTCAACAAAGAGAACAATCAATCCTCAAGGTCCATTGCAACACCATCAAGAGCTTGGATTGATCTCTCTTTCAAGAGGTTTCAAAACAATGGTTTGGTGTGGTCCAAATACTGCATCAGAAGAAAGCTACACCCGGGAAACCAAGTTCATAAGACCAATATATTAGTAAGTAAACATATCCTATGTAACAATATTGGAAAAGAAGTAACTTACTTTGATCATTCCTGCATATTTTTTTTTTTTTAAAAATGGGGACATCAATGTTTTCACATCAAATTTTAAGCCATTTAAGGCTACACTTTCAGGACTGTGACTTTGTATATGGCTCATGGTGGGCACAGATTAGCTTTGGAGAAGAACGAAAGGGAATGATCCAAGAGGTCTTGGTTCATCAAATGGCATCTTCGTTAGCTAAAGATTCAAAGTTTGTTGTTGCTCTTGCGGCTGCTACTAGGAGTTTATGGAGAGGTCTAGAACATGAAGCTTTCATTGAATGTTTTTGTTTTGGTTTCTCATCCATCGAAAATAGGATGGCGTTTTCCTTTCTTTTCTTTGTCAACAGGATGGGGTTTTCTACTCTTTCGAATTTTAGGTGTTACTTGGAAAAATATGAAAACTGAAGTGAAAATCATAAGCACTGAATTAAGTTTAATTGCCATTGGTTTTAACGGGTTAGAAGAAGGTTGATTGTGTTCAAGAAAAAAAAAGAAAGAAGGTTGATTCGATTGAAACAATTAAGGGAAAAGATTTTTGAAAATATGGTCATCGCTTGGAAAGCAAGACATCCTTATCAAACATGATATAATAATACAATGATCTGTTATCCCTATTTGTCTATACAATGTTTTAAAAGAAAACCAGTGACTCATATATTTTATTATATTTCAAACAAGCACTGTGAAAAAACAGTAAGCCTAAAGATGATATCTACACGAGTACACATACTGACACATAGCTCTCTCATGACTATAGTTACACTTCTAACAAAACCAACATCTTTAGTCACTGCAGTTAGCACTAAAAATTGTAAGTCAGGTAATTGAAAATAAGTTACATGTCCTCTTAAAAAATCTATTCAGTTTCGCAACAAGACTCCAAAATACGTTCTCTAAATGTAATCACAATATCAAACTGAATCTCGGCTTTGTTAATGAAAGAACATCAACGACAAGCTCAATGGAGATATGACAGTATATAACATTCAAAAAACAAGCAAATAGCTACAGAAGATATATACAAAACAGAAGATATACATTTTAGAAATCAAGCAAACAATCAAAATAATTCAATAAATGAATCACACGATGCATTTTTAACTAATACATATATTATATTATGTTTTTTCTGTTCCATAATAAATTCATAGTAAAATTTTAAAATAAAATAATAGATTACTCGGTATAACAAACGAACAATACAAGAGGTAATATAATAAGTAAAACAGCCACTAATCATACTCTGAAACTGAATATTAATAATTTATAAAAATATTCTAATTAATATCGGTTGTATAGTACATTTAATAAATCTTTTAATACAATCTACCAAAATTTAGGAAAAATAATTTCACGGCGAGTTATTATTTATTTTATTATTTACTAAAATAAATATATTTAAAAGAAATTATATAAAATAATCTAAAAGTCTAAGTGGATAAAACAATAAATTAATTATTTATATGGAGGCCATTATTAAAAACTATTCTAAAAATAACCAGCGAATTTTATACTAGAAAACCTAATAAGTTATTCGGATAATATTGTTTATTTAGTCTTCAAATATAATAATGTATACAATATTCAGTCATATATTTATTTAAATACTGATCATTAATATTATGTTTTAATTCTGTTTTCTTAAAAAGTAGTTGCCGATTATAATGAATTATATATTCATTTTAAATTGTTTAAAGTATTAATTTTAAAACAAAATACGTAAGAGAAATTAAAAATACAAGTACATTCAACATATACAAAAATATATAACAATCAATTTTTGAATCTTAAACCTAACCACAACAATAAAACTTACTTACTATATATAAAAGCATTAGAGCAAACATTTAAGAAAATGTATACCATTTCAATCATGAAAATCATGTCATGCTAATACGAACTTATAATTTCTAACATGAAAAAAATTTAGTTATACATATGCGTTCTCATTATAAAAACATAACCAAAATAAAAAGATAATAACTAAAATAATATAATATCATAAAATATATTTGATAACAAATAAAAGAACAAAAATAAGTGGGAAAATTTCAATTCTACCACAAGTTTGGTACCACTTTTCATATTTACCATTAATGAATGACTATTTTCAAAAATACCCTAAATTTTTGATAAAATAACACTAAACTAATTTTTCAAAATATTTATAAAACATATATAAACCAAACGGTCCAAACCCTAACCCCTTAATACTAAACCCTAAACACTAATGACTAAAGTATAAACCCAAATGTTAGTATATTTTTGATTGAGTGTATTTTTGAAAAGTGGTACTCAACTTGTTGTATTTTTGAAAATTTCTCAAAATAAGTTAGAAAAATAAACGAACATCAAACGTTTAACTAAAATGAATATAATATATTTCATCATTTAAAATTTTCTAAACACGCAAAAATTATTATTATACAGATCTCTTTCGAATACAAACCTAAAACACAAATCATAAAATTATACAACAAAATAAAAACTTAGATTACATGTAAAGTATATCTAGCCACATGACGACCTACCTAGTGTTTTATAAATTAATGAATATAATTATGAGTCTAAGGTTTTCTGTTATATTAGTTTGGTTTATATAGAAAGGAATTGTAGTTGATTATATAAAGAATAATTGATTATATTTGAGCTCAAATCATGTTATAGTGTTCGACCAAAAAAAATGTTCAAGTGTTAAAACAGGTTATAATTTTGTATATGAATCTCGATGTATAATGTTCTTTTTGCTTATTTGTATTCTGTAATTTTTTTGAAAAAAAAACAAACCCTAAACCCTAAACATGTTTCTATACCCTAAACATTAACTCTAAAACTTAAATATTTTCATAATATAATTTCAAATTAAAAAAGAAATTCTAAATTTAATCATATTTAAAGTTAATACTAAATCTTAGATCTATACCCCAAATATAATACCCTGAACCCCAAATCTAAACCTGCATACAAAGTCATAAATCTAATCATTTCAAATAATATAATTACTAAACTAAAATCTATTCTTTGTAGAGATTATAACTTTCTTAAATTATGTTTTCAAATATTTATCTTAAGTTTTAACTTAACCACAATTCTATTTAACAAACTTCAAACCATACACTTTAAACTTAACCACAACTATATAAACTAATAGTCAATAATTAAAATATTAGTTAATAGATTTTTAAAACTGAACTTTTAAGTTTTAATTATACAATCTTAATTTTATTTCAAACATCAGTTTTAAAAATTATAAACCAGGTCATCGAAATATTTAATATATAGAAAAACAAAATATAAACAAAAATAAAAAAAAATGTATTGGCTAACTATTTAAAAAAGGAAAACTATGGGCCAATCAACTATCATCACACGGATAACTCTAAGCCGTTAGATGCAATTAAATCAATGGTTGAAACTCTCTCTCTCTCTCTCTCTCTCTCTCTCTCTCTCTCTCTCTCTCTCTCTCTCTCTCTCTCTCTCTCTCTCTCTCTCTCTCTCTCTCTCTCTCTCTCTCTCTCTCTCTCTCTCTCTCTCTCTCTCTCTCTCTCTCTCTCTCTCTCTCTCTCTCTCTCTCTCTCTCTCTCTCTCTCTCTCTCTCTCTCTCTCTCTCTCTCTCTCAGACATGATTCATCTCACACATACATGTTGTGTATCTACTAATACCAATTTTCCGGGTGCTATTAATACCGATTTTCTTATAGTGAATCATTTATGATATGGATCCAATCGTTTCTATCTTCAGTGCCGGCCTAGAGGGGAAGCCACCTAAGCCGTCGATTAGGGCATCCAATTTTAAGGGGCATATTTTTTTATAAATTTTTTTTACTATATTTATAGATAAAAAGAAATTGATAAGATTTTTTAATTGAAAGTATACTTATTGGATATTTTTACTTATGATAATTTGAAACCATAATTCAAATACTGAAAATTTCTTTAAAATAATATTCATTCGAATATAATTAATGGTATTTTATTTATGGAACTAATACTCTACAAGAATCAATGTCAAAATAGATTAGAATGCCTACTATAACATTTGTTTGTTAAAGAATGATTGTTATCTGATAAATATAAATTGTTAAGTGTGCATTTTTGAATATAAGAATATCGATCATCACATATAAAAAGCTTTTGAAAAGTATAAATAGTTATTTGATTACCTAAATTGATTTTATTATCGATCAAAACTGTTATAAGATTTGACTATATTTATTTAATGAATGTTTTTACATGGAAAAATGCAAAAAGTATATTTTAATGTTTTAGAGTTACTGTTTTAATTCAAATTTTAATTTACTTTTATATTAGTTTTTTTTTTTATAATTTCGATACAAAATATTAAAAAGTATAGTTTTAAAATTGAATTAGGGTATTGTTAAATGTTAGACCGGCACTGTCTATCTTTGACGAGGTAGAATTGCTTAATGACGTGTGTGATGACGTGTGTGCACAAGATGACAAAACCCATGCCTTTGACATAAATTTGACATGACTTTGACTGTTTGACATGACTTTGAACGCTACGTCTAATGCGTTGACAAAAACTGTGTGGAGAATCCTTATCAACAAAATGTCATTTAAGGCGTTGTGACTTGTCCCTTCATTCCAGAAAAGTCAACTTTTGTCTTATACCAAATATGACAAATATACGTAAAACACTTTTTGGGTCAAATGTACGTAAAACACTTTATGAAGATTTTCGAGTTTGCAATGAATTATGATGTTTTGTTTTGATAACATGCCGTGGTTTTCTAGATCCAAAGATTAATCATAAAAAAATCTGTAAAATCCATGTTTTCTTACTATTTAACTTTGGGTAACTAAAGGGAATCAAATTCAAAACGGTATTCACGACTGTCAATTCTTTACAACTACCAAAACTATTTGGTTAATGAATTTTGATGTTGAAATTTTAAGTGGGCAATTTTTATTGTGGAAGCATCAAGGACTCAAATTTGAGGGCAAATTTTCTCCAATTCGAAGAAGAAGTATTTAAAAAATATTTCCAATGCTTTAATAATTTTTTTTTTTCACTACATCACATAAAAAGTTAGTCGATAGAATCAAAGTTGACAATAAAAAGATGAGAGGAAAGTAGAGACGAAATGACCATTTCTCAAATATGACTATACAAAGTTATTTTTGCAACACAAAAGTTTTCTTATTTAACTTATTTTTTCTAAATTTTAACCTTTTAGATCATTTAGTCTATTAAATAGAAAGTACACTAACAAAGTAATCTTGATTTCGTGTGAAATATTATACAACTTGTCATTGAAAATTACACTAACTTTAGAATTTTCATTAATAATACAACCCCACTAACTATATAAATCGTACGTAATATACAACTATACTATTCGATTCTCCTGTTCATTTTATTAACCGGTGAAATTGATGTGTGGTATAAGCTCATTAAACCAGTTATACCATAATTATTAACTAAACCTGTTACATTGAGTTATATTTTTTGGGAAATTGTTTTAAGACTAAAAACATGTAGGTTAGTCCCAACCTATAATTGTCCTATTAGAATAATTTTCTTTAAAATACCAATTGTAAAAAAAATTGTAAAATATAAAAATACAAGTGCGATTAAACTAATTAGTATCTCCAATATAGAAACTAATTGTCAAATATAAAAGTATAAAACTAATTTTAAAATATAAAAATACAACTAAAAATATAAAACATAAAATTAATTTTCAAAATAAAAATACCATTAAAATATAAAACATAAAATTAATTTTCAAATATAAAAATACTATTAAAAAATTTATTGTCAAACATAAAAATATGTTATAATTAAACTAATTAATATCTCCAACATGGAAAATAATTGTCAAATGTTAAAATATAAAACTAATTTGAAAATATAAAATATAATTAAAAATATAAAACATAAACCTACTTTTCAAATATAAAAATACTATTAAAATTAATTGTCAAATATAAAATATAAGTTAATAATAAAAATAATTAATATCTCCAATATTTAAACTAACTTTAAATATAAAATATAAAACTAAATTTAAAATATATCATTTTACAAAAAAATAAAATATAAAAATACAATTAAAAAAACTAATTGTTAAATATAAAAATACAATTAATAAACTAGCTGTCAAATATAAAATATAAGTTAATAATTAAACTAATTAGTATTTCTAATATGGAAACTAATCAAACTAATAGTAAAATATAAAATATAATTTAATAATTTGTTTTTTTCAAATATGAAAACTGAATATTTTCAAATGTTTTCTTCCCATATTTTCGAACTGTTCATATTTATCCATATAATCTACATTCTACTATATGTATAATACAGCGAACATGTTTGAACTTAATTTCTATTGATTTTATTTCTGTGGAATGTTTAGATTATGTATTCTACATGTTTTAAAGCGATAGGTTAAGCATAGAATTTGTATTCCAAATATTTTTTAGATTACTTCAGTTTAGTTGGATGACGTATTCTAACCTTAATAGATGTAATGAAAAATGTGGATTTCATTTTTCATTTCATAGAATGTCAATTCTGCTTTCCATGGAACGAAATCTAAAATTTTGATTTAAAGATTTTTTTCAACTAAAAAATACCTCTAATTTGATATAGCTATTTCATCAGTAGTTCTTATTTTCCAAAAAAAAAAATGTTTGTAAAACTGTTTATTTGATTTATTTTTATAAATAGAAAAGACATATAGGCAAAAAAGATACAAATGTAGAATTAATCTAATGGGACAATGTATCTTTTTGGTCTAAAAAAAGTTTTCCCTATTTTTTGTCATATTTCTTGGTGGTGTATTTAGCAAATGTTTATTTACACTATTTTTTTTGGTAGAAACCTCATTGGTTTAGTAGTTGACTAAAGATTCATTAATGTTTTTACACTATAAGATTTGAATTTCAAATTTTAAAAAATGCGGAATTAGATATATTAATGAAAAAAAACTTATACGAAATAAGGAGAAGGACGCAAAAAACACTGTTAAGCTTGGATCCCATAAGACGACTCAAATGATGCACCCAAACATGATTTTTCATAAGACATGTTGAATAATTGGCTGTAACTTTACACAAAGTTATTAAACAGATCAAACAAAATTAATCATTTCTATTTTATTGACTTTGTGACACACGACAAAGGAGCACCATATAAAAGCATCTGCAATGGAGGTCATTAAAAGGGAATTCTTAGGAAAAAATAATTAAATAATCGGTAGATCCCACCAAAAGCTAAAGATTCAATCTTTAAAATCTCTAAATAAGGATTTATTCTTAGTGAATCCTTGCACTATTTGCGGGTCCCCACGAGACGTGGCGGCCCGCGATTGGTTGATATATTTTTTTTTTAATCTGAAAAAAATTTTAAAAAAAAAAATTTTCTAAGAACTCCAATGAGAGTAACACTATTGCGGGTGCTCTAACTATAGCGTAATTTTGCATAAATTCAGTTACAAAAAAATTGCATGAATTAGAACCATTTTGGTTCTTTTTCAATTGAATAGATTGTTTAAGCATTTCACACACGGGCGTCCCTAAATATTGGGAGCAAGAAACAATTTAATAATTTTGTTTTACAAATTTTGAGAATTTTTAATGTAGTTTAAAAAAAAAAAATTGGTGGCATTAATATTTTCATTTGACTGGCCCATAACCGCTTCTATTTTGTACAACACATGAAACGATCAATTGTTAGAAATATCAAAGAATGGTGTGTGAGGTGTTTAGAACAGAGAGTGATCAGATTTGAGGAGAAAAAAATGAAAAGAGTAAATGAGAATCAAAGAGACTACAATAGAGAATAAGAGAGATTAAGTGTAATTGATAGAGTTAAGAGAGTAGTGTAATGAGAGTTTATGTGAGTATTAGAGAATCAGAGAATGAAGACCACTGAAGAACAAACTCAAGAACAAAAGAGAGAGTGAATGATTTGAAATTAGAAAGAAAAAGAGACTAGAAGGATAATATATTTTCTTAATTTTCTTGTCTACACATACAATGATATTTATATGAACATAAGATTGCAGAGAGATAATAAGATATGCTGGATAATAGGATGTTCTAGAGGCTCCATCAGATTTGAATCCAAATTCAAATCTGTGTTCACACCTTAAAGTCAACACTCTCCAACAGCTATTTTTCCGTCTCAACAACTCAGGCGCCTCATGACATTACTCAGCCACCTCATGTAACTCAGCCACCTCATGTAACTCAGCCGCCTCATGTAACTCAGCCGCCTCATGTCATAACTCAGCCACCTCGTGTCAATCTTATTCATGTCTTCATGCCAATAACACCTTGTGTACGGACAGTTGGGACACTTAGACAAATCTTGGACCAACTTCATCTTTAAGTATGTGAATTCTTCTCTTCTTCTTGTTTCTTTATTTCTTTTGGATCATGAACCAGCTTCTTCTGGTTCTTTTCTCTATTTCAACACTCCTTCTCAAACTTGACCATAGGAGATCCATGCACAAGATTGGAACTGAAAGCACTTGCCTCATTAAAAACCTAAGTGTGGAAAACCTCATGGAATAAAATCATCACTTAGGAAAAAAAAGTGTAAATACCCTCAGCCTAGGGGTTGGCCAATGAGTTTATGAGCCTTATGATCATGTTTAGGGACTCATAAACTCTGGATCATGGCCTTTCTTTAGTTGCAAGTCAGGCGCCACCCATTCCTTGCTTCACAATCAAACTAGTTTCAATCAGTCTTCGAGATTCTTCTTATGGACAGATCTTGTCTCCCCATTTCTTCTGGCTTCTTGCCTTCTTCAAGGGTTGAGTCTAAGCCTGCCTTTACTCATGAGCTCAATAGGTACCTGATTCAACAATACAACACAGCATGTGCCAATTCTCAAGGTATAAACCAATCAATTCATATGTAGATATTGAAATGGTTACTCCCTGGCATAAGTTTCCAGAATATTGATGAGGAGTGAAAGTTTCTTCACACAGATCACTTAATTCCCTTATTTTAAAATTTCTATTCCACCCTCTTCTTGAGGCTACATCAACCAGGTACTAGTACAAATGCTATGGGCTGATTCATAGCTTTCCCACTGAAGGTAACTGTTGTAACTCCTTTTAGAACAGTACAAGAAAATGTCACATATATAGCTCAGGAAAAACACTATTACAGGATAGCATAGCGTTATGGCGAACGCTGTATCAGCCTCCGCAATCTTTTATCTGACACTTTATATAGCATTTTTTCGTATGCTATATTAAAATATCAGTTCGACAGCGTTTATTAATTTTGCAATTGTATAACTTGTGATAACATATAATATTTGCTGTAATAGCATTATTAAAAAAATAAAAAAATAAAAATACAAATAAAAATGTTTTATTTATATACCGAAATTGTTTACAAAATAGCCAAAACCTAAAGCAAAACTTAACCAAAAACCTAAACCCAAAGCTCAGCCTTCCTTCTCTCCGCCGAGCCTTCTCCACCGTAAACATTATACTGCTGCTACCACCGTCAATCTTAGACAACACCAGGGCTTTTTCTTCTTCTCCTCCTCTCCTCTGCTTGTGAATGACTCGGGCAACTCGGAGTTTCTTCTCTTCTCATAATCATCCTTGCGGTTATCAGCCTTAGGAAGCCTTCTCCTACAAGAATGTACAACTCAAAAGTCAATATTTTTTACACAACCAAACCAAAAATTATAGAAGCCAACGAGTTCTACTACCCTACTTGAAGTGGAGTGGTACTTAACGGCTTCATCTGGTAAGCAAGCTATGTTGTTGGACTGGAAGCAGAATTGGTCTCTGCAGTGCTGCCATGAATTCTCGTCTCAGGAGCTTCTTTTTATCTTGGATTTGCACTTCCAAGTTCAACAATTCCATCACCACTTTCACAAGCATATGAAATCAAGTAATAAAGATTATGAGCATGCACTGTATATATCAGACCATCTAGAAATAAAGTAGATAAATGAGAAAGAAAAACATATATGAGCACGACCTAACTAGAGAACGGACTGTCTAGAATCAAGTATGTCACCAGATATTCATATAGACAGCTGAGAGAATAAATTATTTGTCATTCTGAAATAGTTACAAAAGATTTTATCTCTATAGAACAAACTTCATGAACAATTTATACAAGAAAAAGGAACTAAGAAGGCAAACGCAAACAATTTACTGAAATATTCAGATAAAAAATGATAAATTTTCTTGAGAGAGAGTCTTTTAAAGATCAAAAGGAATTTTAGAGACTACCTTAGCTGGTTCCTTGAACCTCCAAAGGCACACAGTGATTTGAGGGTGAGCTTGTGCTTGATTTGCGGAAGCTTTATGATTTTCAGGAGCTTGGGAGCTCTGATACCATGTTAGAAATATCAGAGAATGGTGTGTGAGGTGTTTAGAACAGAGAGTGGTCAGATTTGAGGAGAAAAGAATGAAGAGAGTAAGTGAGAATCAAAGAGACTGCAATGGAGAATAAGAGAGATTAAGAGTAATTGATGGAGTTAAGAGAGTAGTGTAATGAGAATTTTTGTGAGTATTAGAGAATCAGAGAATGAAGAACACTGAAGAACAGACTCAAGAACAAAAGAGAGAGAGTGAGTGATTTCGAAATTAGAGAGAGAGAGACTAGAAGGATAATATATTTCCTTAATTTTCTTGTCTACATATACAATGATATTTATATGAACATAAGATTGCAGAGAGATGGTAAAATATGCTGGATAATAGGATGTTCTAGAGGTTCCATCATATTTGAATCCAAATTCAAATCTGTGTTCACACCTTAAAGTCAACACTCTCCAACAGCTCTTTTTCCGTCTCAAAAACTCAGGCGGCTCATGACATTACTCAGCCACCTCATGTAACTCAGCCACCTCATGTAACTCAGTCGCCTCATGAACTCAGCCGCCTCATGTCATAACTCAGCCACCTCGTGTCAATCTTATTCATGTCTTCATGTCAATAACACCTTGTGTACGGACAGTTGGGACACTTAGACAAGTATGTGAACTCTTCTCTTCTTCTTGTTTATTTATTTCTTTTGGATCATGAACCAGCTTCTTCTGGTTCTCTTCTCTATTTCAACATCAATAGTATAAAGCTGAACTGTTCAATAATCATAAGAAACTGAGCCAAAGTAAAAACAATTAACTATTCTCCATGGAATGGGTTTGGGAAACACCTGGGTTTCCTTAATTCTCAAGTCCTTGGTTCTCGTGAAGTCTTTGACTCTCGTAACGCTCAACATCCCGATATCCAAATGTAACAAAGAGGTGGAGGTTGACAAAATCAAGTTTAACCGAAAACTGAAGAATCAATGAAGATATTCAGAGAATATGAAAAAAAAAGCGAATCAAAAAAAAAAAGAAAAAAAATGAGGATAAGAAGTAAAGAATCAATGAGATGAGAAGTGATCCAGCGATGCACAAAAAAAAAGTGATCCAGCTGGTAACTTACGACCTCCAGCCACTCATGACACGTTTTCCTATTCTCATGCAGGAACAAAGTACGTACTTAGATATTTCACCATGACTCAGGGGTATTTTTGTCAACTTATGGCGTAATGTATATGGCCCGAGCCTTTAACGTCACACCATGTACACAAGCTAATATGGACCTTTGTTATGTATATCTAACTAATTATCTCAAATACCAATACAACCTATATATTTTGTATGGGCCCTATCAGCCACGCCAACAAGCCAAGGCATCTTCCCTCTCCCGAGCATATATGCTAATATGGACTAGGCTTGTTCCCTCTCCCGAGCATATATGCTAATATGGACTACCTCTTCTGAAAAAAGAACAACATTATGGTACCAGAATTAGACATAGACCCTTATCCCTGGATAATTTGGTATATATGAAATGTAAGGAATGATAAACTCTTTAGGGAGATAGGCAGAGATCCTCTAGAGCTTGTTCGATATGCTGAGAGCGAATGCCGAGCATGGTTCAACGCTAATGAAACTGTACCATCGGGATGACAAGGTAGGACTGAAGAATCCCAAGTCTTAAGCTTGGATAATATATGCTTGATGGATGGATCATGGACGCCTACAGCTCAATTTAGTGGTTGTGGATGGGCATGGATGGATGGCTCGGGAAAAGCCCAGCTTATGGGAACACGGAATTGTATTAGAAAAGAATCTGCCTTGCATCTTGGTGGATCTTGTTGAGATGGGCAATGGAGAATATGCTCCAGCACTCGACTTGTCAGAGCTTTGAAGCGGACTGCAAGGACTTGATTGTTATGATCAGGGATCCCCAAGACTGGCCAGGATTTGCAACCGAGCTAGAGAGAATTGAGATGCTGAAGATATGCTTCCCGGACTTCAAGATTATCCATGCTCCAAGAACACAAAATCAGATTGCAGACTCTTTAGCTAGGACTGCGAGATCATTCCATAGAACTCTTTATTTCATTGGTTGTTCTATTACGGTCTGGCTTTCCAGGCCACCTCAAGTTTGAGTATTAGAATAGCTTTTTGTCGTAAAAAAAAAACCTATATATTTTGTATGCAACGAATATATTCAAAAGTGAAAGAAACATCCGAATAGTCCTAAACATAATGTTAAAATCCTCTTATATATATATGTCTATATATAAATCTATCCAAAATGTTATGTTGATCTAACCAAAAATGATTTACACAACATATTATTTTGTTGGTTTGAATATTGAAGACCGTATTAGTAATAATACTATATAAAACACTGTAAAATTATGACAAATTTATTAATGTACCGCATAAAACGAAAAACACCCTTGCAAATCTATACTAATAAAAGGAATCTTTCGAGGCTCCAGAGAGCGTCCACATCATTGAAAAAATTCTCTCATAAAGATGCCACGTGGCATGACTACTATTATTACCTTATTACATTAAATTACATTACAATATTACACATTATTATTATATATATACACTAAATCATACAGAAATATAAATAAATATACATTTAAATATGTAAATATTTAATATAACAATTATATATACAATAATAAGTAAAAATATATTTTAAAATATATAATAACGAAAATATTATAATAATACATAATATAAAAAATTGAAAAATACATTAAACATTAAAAATTTATCTTAAAATGTAAATACACAATTTAAAAAAAAATAGAAAAAGTACATAATCCTTAAACATCTATCTTAAAATATAAGGTATAGATATTAAGTAAATATAAAATATAAAAATAATATGAATAAGTAAATACATAATAGAAAAAATAGAAAAAATAAATTAAGCATTAAACATCTATCTTAAAATGTAAAATATAGATATTAAGTAAATATATAATATATGAAAATAATATTAATAAGTAAATACATAATATAAAAAAAGAAAAATACATTAAACATTAAACATCTATCTTAAAATGTAAATAAAAAATAGAAATACTACATTAGACATCATTTTAAAATGTAAAAATTAATACATGTAAATATATAATTAAGTGTGTAAATATATAATATACAAAAGTAATAATAAGTATGTACACAATTTAAAAAATAAAAATGTTTTTATTACAATAAATTACATTATTATACTACACATCGTTTTAGAAACCCTCTTCGAAAAAAGTCATGTGACATGACTACTATTATTACCTTATTACATTAAATTACATTATCATACTACACATTATTTCTATAATACACTATCATATGAAAATATAAATAAATATACATTTAAATATGTAAATATTTAATATCTGAATTATATATACAATAATAAATTAAGATATAATTTAAAAATAAATAATATACAAAAACTAATATTAATAAGTAAATAGATAATATAAAAATAGAAAAATACATTAAACATTTATCTTAAAAAGTAAATACACAATGTAAAATATAGAAAAATACATTAATCCTTATACATCTATCTTAAAATATAAGATTATAGATATTAAGTAAATATATAATATAAACAATAGAAAATTACATTAACATATAATTTAAAAATTATATAATGTATGAAAATAATATTAACAATTAAATACATAATATAAATAAAATAAAAATAAACTAACAATTAAAATTTATCTTAAAAATTAAATACACAATTTAAAAAAATAGAAAGAAACATGATCCTTAAACATCTTTCTTAAAATGAAAGGTATAGATTTTAAGTAAATACATAATAGAAATACTATTAAAATGCAAATTATAGATATTAAGAAAATATATAATATAAAAATAAAAAGTACATTAAGCATTAAACATCTATCTTAAAATGTAAATTAAAAATTAAAAAAATAGAAATATTGTACTACATTAGACATCTATCTTAAAATGTAAAAATATAGATATTAAGTTAATATATAATATACAAAAATAATTATAATAAGTAAATACATAATATAAAAAATGGAAAAGTACATTAAACATTTAACATCTATCTTAAAATGTAAATAAAAAAATGGAAATACTACATTAGACATCATCTTAAAATGTAAAAATTAAATACATGTAAATATACAATTAACTATGTAAATATATAATATACAAAAACTAATAATAAGTAAGTACACAATTTAAAAAAGAAAAATACTACACTAAAAAGTGATATACAACATAAAAATGTAAATGCTACATAGTCAAGATAAGATAGAGTTGGTATAAATTAATCTATCAATATTAAGAATCCAAAAGAATGTTAAACTTAAATAATTATCTTCTCATTGTAAACATTGCATTAATTTTTTAATGAAATTATTAAAATATAATGGATTATACATTATTAAACAATATACAATATTACATTAAAAATTTAGCGTAATATTAGAATTAGTAAATATACAATGTAGAAAAGTAAATAATAAATATATATATAATATTAGAAATAGGAAAAGTACATTAAAATCTCTCTACATTAAATAAAATATATACAATATAAGAAATAAATATATTACATTAAAAATAAGAAATAAATATATTCTATTAAACATATATTCTAATATTATCATTTGATACAAAAACAAAAATAGAATATGTAAATATAAAATATAAAAAGAAGTAAATATACAATATAATAAATAGACAAACTAAATTAAACATCTATCTGAAAAATTTATATAATATAAAAAGTAAATATAAAATATAATAAAATAAACAAACCAAAATTAAAAATCTATCTGAAAAATTAAAGTAGAATAAATAATAAATAAATATACCATAAAAGAAAGAAAAATATTACATTAAGAATTTATCATAATATTATCATTTGATGTAAAAACAAAAAAACAAAGCTGACAGAATTAACTCTATCCATAGCTATGCAACAAAAATAAAAAAATAAAAATAATATACAATATAAAATAAAAATATTCCATTATACATCTATAAAATATTAAATAAGTAAATATAAAATATTAAATATCTGTTTGAAAAATGTATACAAAAATAAATAATAAGTAATATGCAATATAAGAAAATATAAAATATTACATTAAACAATAAGAAAATATAAAAATAAGAAATAAAAACATTACATAAACATATATTCTAATATTATCATGTGGTATATAAATAAAAATATAATAATTAAATATAAAATATTAAAAGTAAATATATAATATAAAATAGAAAAACTAAATTAAACATCTATCCGAAATGTGTGGTAAAATAAATATACCATATAAAAAATAAAAATATTACATCAAAACTATCATAATATTAGAATAAATAAATATAAAAATAAGAAAAATAAATAATAAATAATTATACAATATAAGTAATAAAACCAAAATTAAATATCTGTTTGAAAAATGTATAATAAAATAAATAATAAATAAATATACAGTTTAAGAAATAGAAATACTACAATAAAAATTTATCGTAATATTAAATTTTGATATAAAAGAAAAACAATTAAAAATATACAATATAAGAAATAGAAAAACTCCAAACAAATATTTTTATACAAAACTCCAAACAATTAAAAATATACAATATTATGTTTTGTTTGGAGTTTTGTTGATACTCTTAATTTTTATATTGTATATTTATATAAAACATAATATCTAAGTATTATAATATTCTGCACTATTAAATATTAATGCAAAAAATTATAACACTTATATAAAAATCTATTTTTAAATATAAACTAAAATTTTAAATATATGTAACTGTTTTTGAAACTTTTTACCTGCCCGTAGGACGGGTTTAATCCTAGTGAGTATATCAAACTTTAGTTTTTTAAATTTCCATATAGTCATTCAACATTTATTAAACTTTTATATCACACAATGGTTTTGTTTTTGCGAATTCTTTCTATATTTTTGTAAACATATAAAATATGTTTAGTTTTATAAATAAGATTTACTGAAAAATACTGTGAATATTATTTGTTTTTTTTTTTTGAGAGAAAAAAGTTTGATCATTAATGCCCCGTTTTTTTTTTCTCCTCGGATGAATATTTTCATTTTTTTTTCTATTCAACTGAAATTAATACACTTGTTTTGATTTTTTCAAGACAGTATACTGCGTGACCTCGTCTAAAAACTGCGAGGAAATTGCAAATTATGTTCAAAAAAAGAAAATGCGAGGAAAGAAGAGAGGAAATGAAAAGATTCATGGCCTATAAAAGGGGGTTAAATTCTCTTGAGAAAATCATTAAGATGTCTTGTATTACAGCAACGACCTCCCTCAGGAACTACGATGTCTTTCTGAGTTTCAGAGGACTCGACACTCGCCGCAACTTCGTCAGCTTTCTCTACAAAGAACTTGTTCGAAGGAAGATTCGTACCTTCAAAGACGACAAGGAGCTTGAGAGCGGCCGGAGGATTTCGCCGGAGCTAGACCGCGCCATCGAGGAGTCCAGGTTCGCCGTCGTCGTGATCTCCGAGAACTACGCAGCCTCCACCTGGTGCCTCGAGGAACTCGTCAAGATCATGGATTTCGAGAACAAGGGCTCCCTCACCGTGATCCCCGTCTTCCACGGCGTTGACCCCTGTCACGTGGGGAGACAGATCGGACTAGTCGATAAACAGTCTGAGCAGCAGGAGGAGACAGTAGATCACCAGAAAGTACTCTCCTGGAGGCAAGCATTGACCAATCTGGCGAATATCTCCGGCTATTGTTCATGGGATTGGTAAAAAATTAGTTACAATTATGTGATGTCTCTCTCTGTTTTAAGTTTAACTTTAACGGTCCAAAAAAAAAAACTTTAAAGGTCAAAAAAAAAAAAACACTTTAAAGTTCGGATCTTAATTGTTAGATTTGATCTATATCGTTCTCCGTTCTCGTTTGTCTGTGTCTTCAGGAAAGATGACTCCATGATGGTCGACGACATTGCTGAGAAGATATCAATGTTGATTGATACAATGAAAACAAGAAGCAATGAGAGTAACCTAGCGTCGACTGATGGGCACATGGAAGACAAGCAGCTTCTTTTTTCTGCCCGCATAAAGCTTGTTTACGAAGTAGAGCTTCTGAGGTCCCGGAAGCTTGTTTACGAAGTAGAGCTTCTGAGGTTCGGAAAGTCCGTGAACTATGCAGACAATTAGCCTTCACAGAGAGAGAGAGAGACCCTTTTTCTGCAGCTTTGGAGTCGGTTTTATGTGGGGGAACAAATCTTGCCATGGAATGGTTAAGTTGTCAAGGTGTTAGACAGGGGCGGACCCACCACCAAAGGACGTGGGGTAAGTGCCCCATACTGTTTTCTTATTTTTTCCTGAGTATTCTTTTTTGGTTATCTATGTCTAAACCAAAAACGAGGTACCCCACCCACCTTGTATAGTTCATATGTGTTTCAGACCAACTGTAAACATAATTCCTTATATCTAGCCCAAATAACTATTCCCTCTGTCCACTTTAAGTGGGTTTTTAGGGTTTTTCTTTTGTCTCATTTTAATTAATGTTCTCTTTATTCTAGATATAATTTATTGTTGCTAGAAAATTTTGACCAACTACAAAATACTACATATTTTTTTTATTGGTTGAATTAGTTTAATTTAATACTAATACATAAAAATTTGTATTTTCTTAATATTTGTGCAAAAACCTAAAACACCACTTAAAGTGGAACAGAGGGAGTATTACTTTAATATTTAAAATCCCTAAAAAGAGGTTACGTACATCTTTTTTTTTTCAAAAAGAAATCTGTAGAAAACTTTTTTTTGTCAACTTACCCTTTTTGTAACACAGTTTAACTGACCTTTTTCACAATAATCAAACATAATTTGATGTCAAAATCGTTATTTATGATAACTGTTTTTTTCATCATTTCTAAGTAACTTCGTACATTTTTAAATTATTCTTCTCACTGTTTATATTGTTTATAGTTTACTAATACATTTTGTCCGCCCAAAATAGATAATGTTTTCGTTAAGAGCACAAAAATAATACATAAATTTTTTTATAAAAATAACATTAAACATATAAACTAAAATTCATTCAGCCAGTCATAAAAAATTATAAAACAGCATTGATCATACAGTTTTCAATAAACTAAAAATAAATAAAATATTATTATTTGAAATATATAAACTCTTTAAAACATCATCAATTTTAAAGCAAAGAAAATAATTTTTAGGTACCTATGAATATATTTTATTAATTATTTTATTTATTATAATTCAAAAATATATATGTGCCACAGTCTAACTAAATTTCTGGATCCGTCCCTGGTGTTAGATCTGGTTAGGGGAATGTGTAAATCGTTTTTCATGTACAGTAAGTTTAGTATATGACTAAATTTAGTAAGATGTGGCTTAGAACTAGGAATGTTTTATCCTATTTTTGGAGTGGCTTTGGTGGTGTATAGGAGAATTGTTATTTTTTTTATTTGTTTGAGTGAATTATACACAATTATTTTTCAAGATTGGCTTCTGATGTGGTTCCATATGCCTAGCAGATTTGTAGATGAGATCTTAAGCTCCTAACATGACTAACATGCAAAAACAGAGAAAGAGGAAGATCTGATCTCACTGACACTTTCTGTCTAAGAAAGGCCAACAATGGGTACTGTTTCTGTCTCTGCCTGATAATCTTTGTTTTCTGATTTATATGCTTTATTAATTGATATCTTATATTCTTGGTTGGTAAAACGTCTTGTAGATCCATGTAAATCTGATATATATATACATATATATATATATATATTTATATATATAAATATGTAAGAGTCCTGTTTCTCTGTTCTATTTAAGAAATAATGTTTTATTGCTCTTGTTTCATTGCAAAGTTGTTGGATTCCATTGTTTAAGAAATCAAAATAAGGATACATTGATGAGCTAAATATTGCATAATGGATGCAGATAAGAGCGAGGGATGTTGTTCTGTACAGCTTATTGATGGTGATGGTATATACAATGTCTCTGGCATTGATCATTTCATTAAAGAGGTGAAACTTGGAGAGTGTGGCCTCTCTTATGCTGTTGTCTCCATCATGGGTCCTCAAAGCAGCGGTATGCATTCTTTTACTGGAGGTGAGAGTTCTGTAATATTCAGAATCTTACAGAACATTTGTGGTTTTTGACAGGGAAGAGTACACTATTGAATAGTTTGTTTGGAACAAACTTTATGGAGATGGATGCATTCAAGGGAAGGTATGATAACTTTTGATAGATTTGCCTTTTTTTTGTTACTATTGTGTAAACGTTTGTGGACTGATTAGGAATTGTCTATAGGTCTCAGACCACAAAAGGTATCTGGCTTGCAAGATGTGCTGGTATAGAACCTTGCACACTTGTAATGGACTTAGAGGGCACAGATGGAAGGGAGAGAGGAGAGGTTATTCTTTGTCTCATTACCGCTTTGGTTTAATGTGCGACATTGATTCAGTTTCTTTAAATCTTGTCCTGTGTTTTTTTTTCCAACCAGGATGATACTGCATTCGAGAAACAAAGTGCTCTTTTCGCTCTTGCCATCTCGGATATCGTCTTGATCAACATGTATGATTGTAGTAGAATCTTTCTAGTATATAAAATTTTACTTTTGTTACAAGGAAAGTACTTTCATTACATTCTCAACGCTTGTGTTATGTCTTTTAGGTGGTGTCACGATATTGGACGTGAACAAGCTGCTAATAAACCTCTCTTGAAAACTGTCTTTCAGGTACTTGTTTGTGAATCAGAAAGTTGTAAAACTCTTTATGTGTATCAAATTCTTTGGAATTGTGTATTTGACAGGTTATGATGAGATTGTTTAGTCCACGTAAAACAACAATGCTGTTTGTAATAAGAGATAAAACCAGGGTACACTCTCTTCTGTTTTCTTTATCATTACTATTACTGTTTTGTTGATGTGTTTTTGTCTGCAGACGCCATTGGAGAACTTAGAGCCTGTTTTAAGAGAAGACATTCAGAAGGTACAAAAAGTGACTCTCAGCTAATTCCAAATTGATATTCTTAAAAGGTAGCTGATCAACGATTTGTTCTTCACTGTGGCAGATATGGGACTCTGTTCCAAAGCCTGAAGCACACAAAGAAACTCCTATGAGTGACTTCTTCAACGTATGTTATTGCTACACAATGGTTGCCACATTTCAGATATTTCATGTTGTTTTGTCTATTTTGATGGTTAGGTTGAAGTTGTTGCTCTTTCCAGTTATGAGGAGAAAGAAGAACAGTTTAAAGAGCAGGTGTGTGTGTGAGAGAGAGAGGCCAAGTTTTTTATTATTATAGATAAATGTTCCAAGTTGGCATGCTTTTATAGACAGGTTGATTTTTTGTTTTGAAACTTAGGTTGCTAGTTTGAGACAACGGTTCATGCATTCTATTGCACCTGGTGGTCTTGCTGGAGATAGAAGAGGAGTGATTCCAGCTTCAGGTTTTGCGTTTAGTGCAGATCAAATCTGGAGAGTTATCAAAGAGAATAAGGATCTTGACCTTCCTGCCCACAAGGTATAAGCTTATAGCGATAGCTTTAGACTTTTGTTTTATACTTTCCTTTGAGCTCATTCTTCTTGCAGGTCATGGTGGCTACTGTGCGGTGTGAAGAAATTGCAAATGAGAAGTTTGCGCATTTCATTACAAACGAGGTAATGTTACTGACATAGCGTCTTTGTGAGTCCCATGGTCACTAACTTTCGTTTATAGGACTGGCGCAAACTTGATGAGGAGGTGCAAGCTGGTCCAGTTTCTGGTTTTGGAAAGAGGCTTACTTCTATTCTCGGTTCTTGCTTATCAGAGTAAGCACATCTATTTTAATCAAGCTACTCTCACACATCAACTTTATATATATTTTGTAAACTAATTTGTTTGATTAGGTATGATGGGGAGGCTACATTCTTTGATGAAGGTGTCCGATCTTCAAAGAGACACCAGCTTGAAGAAAAGCTTCTCCAAGTAATAAATTCAATCTTGAATCTCTTCAACTTGTTGTTTAAGCTCAGAGACCTATACTCTATGCTATCCTGACTTTAATTTTAACCTTACAGCTAGTGAATCCAGCGTTTCAAGATGTGTTAGGACACATAAGATTTGGAATGCTCGAAAAGTTTAAGGCTTCTTTTGATAAAGCTTTAGAGATTGGTGAAGGGTTTTCATCAGCTTCAAGTACTTGGTTCAAGTCTTGCATGGCACAATTCGATGAAGAGTGTGCAGGTGCCATCATTGAACAAGCGACCTGGGACACAGCTAAAGTACGTGACAAGCTAGTCCGTGACATAGAGGCTCACATTTCCTCTGTCCGGACTTCCAAGTTATCTGAACTTACCAGTCAATACGAGGTAAACATAAAAGAACAAAATAATGCTTCAGAATATTGAGTTGTTTTACTGATTTAGCCTCTGATTTGCAGTCAAAGCTTCATGAAGCGTTGTCTGAACCAGTGGAAGCTTTGTTGGAAGGAGCGAATGATGAAACGTGGGCAACAGTAAAGAAGCTTCATCGGCGTGAAACTGAATCTGCTGTTTCTGGACTCAGTAGTGCATTAGCTGGTTTTGACATAGAAGAAGAGATGAGAGACAAAATGGTGAATAGCCTTCAGGAGTATTCAAGAGGTGTCATAGAATCTAAGGCAAAGGAAGAAGCTGGAAGGGTCTTGATGCGTATGAAAGAAAGGTATTTTTATATATACAGCAAGCCCTTTCGAGATCAGTTTAAAAACAACCCTCCGATGTTCTTTTTCTTCCTTCAGATTTGGTACAATCTTCAGCCATGATTCTGATTCAATGCCACGTGTTTGGACCGGGAACGAAGATATTCGAGCTATTACTAAAGCAGCTAGATCGGCTGTACGTTTTGTATTCCTCTTAAACGTTTTGTTTTATAAGTCTTGAACAAAGTCTAAACACCTTGTTGTGGTTTCTTGTTTTTTGTTTCAGTCCTTGAAGTTGCTTTCAGTAATGGTTGTAATCAGATTGGGTGATGAAACTGATAACATCGAGAAGACACTAACTGTTGCTCTTTTGGATCCAACAACGTCTAAAAAAGGCATTACAGCATCTGATCCATTAGCTTCAAGCACTTGGGATGAGGTATGTATGACTCTGCTCAATTCTCTTTTCACTTCAGTTGATTCTTGATGTAAACAAGATATGGTTGTAGGTTCCATCATCAAGAACATTGATCACACCGGTACAGTGTAAATCTATATGGAGACAGTTCAAGACAGAAACGGAGTATACAGTGACTCAAGCCATATCTGCACAGGCATGATTACTTTACTCACAAGTTAGGTCTATGCTATGCTTTATGAATACTAAATTGGTTATACTAATTCAGGAGGCAAATAACCGTGGTAGTAACTGGTTACCACCTCCATGGGCAATTCTTGCATTGATCATACTTGGATTCAACGAGTTCATGACTCTTCTAAGGTCCATAAATGCTAGTTTTGATTGTTTTATCGATGAATGATAGATAACATTGTAAAGTCTCTTTTGCTTCTTATTGTTAACAGAAACCCTCTTTACCTCGGTGTCTTGTTTGTCGGTTTCCTTCTCTTGAAAGCACTCTGGACGCAACTAGATATCCCTGGCGAGTTCCGCAATGGTGTAGTAAGTAGCTTTCTCTTGAACCATGGACTTGACAAGGATTAGTATTCAAGAACTCTTGATAATGTTACTACTTAATGGTTTCTTCAGCTTCCAGGGCTCATATCGATATCAGCAAAGTTTGTTCCCACTGTCATGAACCTTCTCAAGAACCTTGCCGCGGAAGGCCAAGCTCCTCCGGCAGCTAATCCAGAGAACCGTCGTCAAAGCAACAACACTTCTTCTAGTGCTTCCTCGTCAGATAATCCAACAGAGCATAAAAGTGCATCGAAGAAAGATTAATTTTGTTACAAACTCCAAAGGTTTGATTTCCAATACTTGGGGTGTTTTGTTTTTACTTGTTCACTTACTTACTCATGAGTGCAAAACGCTGCGTTTTAGAACCCCCTTTTTCTAGAACATTTTCTTTTGTTTTAGAACTTTTCTTTATACACAAGTGACTTAAAAAGCGACGAGACATGTTTTTTGAATTGGTTGATTGTTTCTTTTTTTTTTTTTCTCTGCATGTATAGAAAATTGAAGGACTATAAATATATGCACGATCTCAATAACTCGCTTCGTGTAAGTTGAAACATGGGATGCCAACCCCATGAAAAGAGAGGTTTATGGTTAGGTGAAGCTAGTTAATCAATTTGCACTAGTTGTCAAAATTGAAGGACTATAAATATATGTACTGGTCTGGTTTAAAACACTTGGTGCAGCAGGGATTGAGGTCTATGGTTAGGTGAAGCTAATAAATTGCATAGTTGACATAACATGACTCGTGAAGACTTTGTGAAGTAGCTATGTTTCTTAGTTAATGTGAATGTGAAAAAAAAAACAACGATAAGTTCATCTGCTATTAATTAAACTATTTGCTTTTTCTCTCTAACCCTCGCTATGCGATTCTAGAATCTCCAGGAGAATTCTCACTTTCGAAGATGAATTCCGACCAAGATCAAAAAATTGGCAACATGCCAGGCGAAGATCAGGATCAAAAGCCTAATCAACAATACTACGAGCAAGCAGACCCTACAAACGTTATCTGGAAAGCTCTACAGAATCTCAAGCATGGAGCCGATCGATCTTGGTGGTCAGTTCATGAAGACGCACATAATGAATTTGAAATAGACCATCGCTTATGTTTGGTAGCGAGAGGGTTAAACCCAGAACATCAAAACGTGCCAGGAATGAAGGTTGCTCTTCCTCGGACCTGGCAATTGGTAGGGAAGGTCGAGGTCAGATAAATGATGATGATTCTGTCAACTTCTACTTCAGATCCGAGCATCATCTTCTTACGGTCCTAGAGAAACAACCCTACAACTACAGAGGATGGATCGTAGCTCTCGACAGATGGTCTAACAGGGACTCTCCGACTTTTATCAAGCAAATCCCGTTTAAAGTCAGAATCTATAAGCTTCCAGACATTTATCGCAGACAAGGGATAGTTTTTAGCATTGGTTCCAGGCTTGGTCAAGTAGGTGAAGTCTCCATTATAGAGCCGAGGAACAACAGAGAGGCGAAGGTTTGGGTTAATATCCTCTTCGATGTTGATGATGTTATCACACTCTAAAGATCGATTGAGATAATTAAGAACAAGCCCCCAATTGAACTTGAATTCAGATACATAGGCCTCAAGAAGTTTTGCACGCTTTGTGGAAGTCTTAAACATGCTTTTGAAGTCTGCAGTGAGGCTGCTAACATGAGTCAGCATCAGTATGAATTAATGGACATAGGAACCAATCCATATATGACGGTTCAAGAGAGAAAAAATGCTATTGAGGAGTACAAGATGACAAAAGAAGTTGGGGAATCGTCACGCTCAATGATTCCTATGCCCACTGATACTGCCCATAATGGTAACTCAGAAGCGACGGTGGGACATCTGACTCAAGTTCAAGAGAACCAAGTTCAGCATTCAGCCACTACTCAATACGAGCAAGGAATCAAGAGAAAGAGTATGGAGGACGAGGTAGAAGAAGCAACATTCTCTAAGCGGCTTGTGATAGAACAACCTGACCATGGTTTGGTGGTTCTCCATAAACCACCACTTCAACCATGAGGCTGTTGCATTAGAATTGTCAAGGTCTGGGAAGCTCCTTGACAGTTCCACATCTAAAGGATATCAAAAAATCCTTTAGTCCAGACCTTATGCTTCTCGTGGAAACCAAGAATGTAGATACTGCTGTACAGAAGCTTGCTCAAGACTTAGGTTATAAAAACTCGTTTGTAATATCGGCAAATGGTAGTAGCGGTGGTGCAGCCTTTTTTTGGAACGATAGGGTCAGGTTGAATTTTTTGAGTAACCCTTCATTGTACTGCACTCATATGTCTGTAGAAGATGGCACTAATGTAACATGGTTATCATATATATATATGGGAATCCAATAGTTAAATATAGAAGAGAGCAATGGATTGATATGATGAAATCAGAGTATGCAGGTTTTCTACAGGATAAACCAAGAGTAATGCTAGGAGACTTCAATGACATCAAAAACAGAACAGAGAAACAAGGAGGATTAATCAGGTCTGTTTGTTCCTTCTCCCTCTTCAATCAAATGCTTTCGGTGTTAGGTCTTCATGGCGTTAAGACAATAGGAGGGAAGTATACATGGGTGGGCAAAAGATCTAAGTACTCAATGATGATCAGAATAGATAGAGTTCTAGCTAACTGCGACTGGTTTGAGAAATATCCGATGGCTACAGTTACTTTACTTCCATGGATAGGTTCAGACCATAGACCCTTTCTTCTTGATACTGAGGGTAGCAAATGGAAGAAGCCTAAAATATGTAGATATGATGCTAGATGGAGATGATACCCTGATGTTAAACAAGTAATTGAGAAGGTTCTAAATTAAGAGGACAGTAATGTATCAGTGGGTGCACATATTCAATAATAAGAGCATGTCAAAAAGCCTTATCGAAATGGAGAAGTAAGCACAACATGAACTCAGAAAAAGATTATATCCAAACTTAAGAAAGACATTCAAGAGGCTTATGAAGCTCCTTGTATTGATTATGTCAACCTTACTAATCTCAAAGCTCAATTACAGCTCCAATACAGGGTGGAAGAGGAATATTGGAGAACGAAAGCAGGGTTCTATGGCTATAAGCAGGGGAACGAAACACAAAATACTTCCATGCTAAGGTGAAGCAAAGGCGCAACTACAATAGAATCACTCATGTACAAGATGAGAAAGGGAAGATATACAAAAAAGCTAAGGATATCTTCTCTCATATTGAGCATTATTTTTCTCATCTTTACACTAGTACTGAAAGTATAATATCCTCATCCTTAATGGAAGGCATTCCTTGTACTATAACAGAAGAGATCAATGCAAAGTTAAAAGAACCTATCACTGAGAAGGAAGTTAAGGACGCAATCTTTGCTATGAACCCCGACAAGACACCTAGTCCAGATGGAATGTCTGCAGCTTTCTATCGACAACATTGGGAGGCAATCAAAACAGGTGTTTTCTCTTTTGTCCGATTTTTTTTTGAAAATAACTACCTTGACATCAGACTGAACCAGACACATATTTGTCTGATACCTAAAGTAGAAAACCCCATGACTGTTAAGGACTACAGACCTATAAGCTTAGCTAATGTAGCCTATAAGATCATCTCAAAAATACTAGCTGAGCGTCTTAAACCATGGCTGAACTCCATCATAACAGAAAATCAATCGGTCTTCATCTCTGGTAGACTTATTACAGATAATGTTCTCATAGCCCATGAGTTAATGCATTCCCTAAATACCAAGAATCTTAAACACAAATTCATGACCCTTAATTAAGTTAGATATAGCTAAGGCTTTTGATAAGGTTGAGTGGGGATTTGTGGATGCAGTGATGGATAAAATAGGCTTCTGACAGTGATGGAGAAGTTGGATTATGAAATGTATCACCACAGTTACCTATTCTGTTCTGATCAATGGCGAGCAGTCAAAAATCATAAAACCCCAACGAGAACTCAGACAAGGTGATCCCATCTCACCTTACTTATATATAATTTGCACTGAGGGCTTATCAAGACTGATCAAGCAGAATATTCAGAAACAAATGATTCATGGTTTTAAGGCATCTAGAAGTGGTCCTCCTATTTCCCATTTATTATTCGCAGATGATTCACTAGTATTCTGCAAAGCTACGAAGAAGGAAGCAAGAAATATGTCTCTGATCCTCAACACATATCAGAGAGCATCGGGACAGGAAATAAACTATGCCAAATCAGCGATATCCTTTGCAAAAGGTACTCCTTAACAAATGCAGGATCATATTATTAAACATCTTGGTATAGTTAAGATTGGTGGGTTTAGAAAGTATTTAGGACTCCTAGAAACTATAGGTAAAAAACAACAAGAAGCTTTCCAAAGGATAAAGAACAAGCTTGATAGTTGGTATTCTAAATTCTTGTCTCCTGCGGGTAAGGAAATACTACTAAAAGCAGTAATAACAGTGCTACCCACCTATACAATATCCTGTTTTTTGTTACCCAAAGCTTTGATCAAGGAAATTACAAAAACAGTGCGGAAATTTTGGTGGTCAGCTAACTTAGATAGGAGATCAATTCTATGGATAGCTTGGGATAAGATCACAGCCTCTAAAAAGGAGGGTGGCTTAGGATTCAGGCATATGCTGGCTTTTAATAAGGCTTCTAGCTAAGCAAGCTTGGAGACTGATGAATAATCCCACAACTCTCCTATCTCGGGTTTATAAAGCGAAATACTTTAGAAAAACAGGTTTCCTTGAGGCTAAGGCTTTTCCATCCTCTAGCTATGCTTGGAGAAGTATAATTCAAACCCAGCCACTGATCAGCAGAGGAACTAAGTGGATAATCGGAAATGGGTCCAAAGTTAGAGTTTGGAAAGACAATTGGCTTCATGGAGATACTGTTTTTTTCCCAAGTGGTCCTGGAGCAGAGATGTATCCGATGATGATGGTGAAAGATCTTTTTGTTTCAGGTACCAGAGAATGGGACATCGTCAAAATTAGAAGATTGGTCAGTAAAAATAATGTTGACAAAATCTTGTAGATAAGGCCTAGCTGGACGGCACAACAAGACACTCTATGTTGGAAAATAGGGACAACTGGAGCCTATACAGTCAAAACTGGATATCATCTGCAAAGAACCATGGACCTAGAAGAGCAATCACATCAGCTGCCTATTCATCCTCAGGTATTAACAACTTGTTAAGCAAATTATGGAAAACCGATATACCACCCAAAATCAAAATGTTCTGGTGGAAAGTAATCTATAATGGTATTCCTGTGGTAGAGAACCGAATTAAAAGAGGATGTAAGACCTATGATTTGTGTCCTATTTGTGGAGAAGGAATAGAAACAATAGACCATATGATGCTTCAATCTCGGGTAGCTTGGGAAGTATGGTCTCTTTCCCTCAATGAGGACAAGAACCGTTTAAAACAATCGGGTTCCGTATATGATCTCTTTCTCTACTACCTTCAAAGAACTTCAACAGACCGAATGGATAGCTTTCCTTTTCTTCCTTGGTTGGCGAATTTGGAAGGCACGTAACAAGCTAGTTTTTTGAAAATAGGAGAGATCATATAACTCAAATCATCAATGCAGCATATATGGACTTAAAGATATGGAAGGAAGCACTGATACAGAATAATGAGACAGTTCAGTCTGTCTCTGATCCTACAATAACTTCAGTGCAGGATGTCCTTCCACAGCATACAAAGTTATACTGCATCGTAGATGCTTCATGGAAGTCATCAATAGATAATATTGGAATAGGGTGGTCCTTGTATAGCAAAGAAGGCACTCTAATACTCCAAGGAAGCTCTGCAATGCATCCTACCAGCACATCGATGGTAGCAGAAGCAATGGCGATGTGGTCAGCAGTTCAACAACTCTATAGATTATATTACGCTAATGTGACTTTTCTTGTTGACTGTCTGAGGTTATTTAAAGCTCTCTAACGCGTGGCAAATGGTAGCGGAGAACAAGATACATGCCATCTAGAATTGATTGGAGTAGTTAAGGATATAGAAACAATTGTATCAAGGAATAATTTTAGCTTCAGACAGGTGCCTAAGAACTTTTTACATGTTGTTGACAAATTAGCCAAGGAAGCTAGGGTTAGTAATAGATCTTATGTAATCACTTGGCTAAGCTATTAAGCCATTGTAGTAATCTTTCAAAGTAATGAAATTCAAAGTTGACAAAAAAAAACTACTTGCCAAAAACATGACTACTGTTTTTTTTGTTCTTGGTTAGGTAAAGATGATAAATGGATACACTTCAAATCTATCTGGTCTTGATCCAACGGGCTATCAGAGTCCTATTTCAACCGTTTAGTATCGCCATTAATGATATAGACAAGCTGTACAACTCTCTTTTTGTATTCTTTAACGAGAACACCGGTTAAGAAATTACCGGTCGACAAATACATCGTTTTTTTTTTTTTGCTAAAAACAAATACATCGGTTAACATGAAGATTTATTGATTTTGGCATTTCTGAGGAGATTTCTTGAAACAATGATCAAGAAAACGAAAACACGTATCATTCGTTATGGCAACAACATGAAGAATATCCGTGTCAAATGATTTGAGGTATGCTTCTGTATTTGGAAACTTGGGACCGCATGCCTCACACGTATTGTCTATTCTCTATAAACCTGGGACCGCATAGCTCACGTGGGATCTATAAATCAACATAGTGTAACAGTTACACTCTAACTATTTTTAAAGGTAAGACAAAATAACATGTGATGAATGTATCTCAAAACAGAGGAATTGATGCGATTCTCAAAAAAAAATAATAATAATAATAAACAGATAGGAATTGATGCGGTAAAATCGAAACGTACGTGAGTGATCATGTCGAAGTTTAAATGATGCGGTTAAATCGAAAATATATATCAACCAAACAAGTACTTGTTAAAAAAAACAAAAATCACAATCACAATCATACAGCTTCATTGTCGCATATATCGTACTTAGGATTAAGTCCAATTATCTTTGGAATACTACAATATTATTCTTCCATTATATTAAAAACATCTACTTAACCAGACTGAGAAACGCGAAGAGCACGAGGCATTATTGGCTCATGATGAACATTAATCCCGACAGAGATTGTCTGAATCTTGCAAGTATTCTCCGCACTATTACTCAGCATCTTCTTCTCCTTCTCTTCCTCCAAGATAATCTCCTCTATGGTTCCCATTAATATCTTCTCCAAACTTTCACCATCGGTCCATTCTCTAATCGATGCCTTAACCAGCATAGGATTTTGACTAATCAGATCCCAAACCGGGAAATTCTTACGTGGCATCACGTAATCTTCAGCTTTTAGTTTTAAACTCGGACAGTAATCCCCAGCTCCATCTCCTAAATAAATCATCTTCTTGTTCCCTTCTTTAGCTAGAGATTCTTGAATCCTCTCAATGACCAAACCCTAAACAAATGCAAAAATATATAATGATTAAATCCATAGTTTAATATTCAGAAACGACCAGAATGGGACCATAGACATAGAGATGACATGTTTTGACTGATGTGGTCAAATACCTGACCAAAACATTATGTTATAATTTAATATCAAATTGTACTTTTTGGTGTAACGTACTAACTAATTATGATAACGCTAATTAAAAAGAAAAATAAAGTGTTCAATGTACCTTGCACATGTTAGGAGGACAAGTGCCACGAGTGCAACCATGGGAGGAGTTAGTGAAATCATGGTAAGGAGAAATTCTCAACGTGTCTTTCTCATCGACAAATCCTGGGTTTGAGTTGATCTCAGAGAAGAGTTCACTAATCCCGAGGTGCTCAACCATGGTGTCAATGAAGAACATGTTGGCATCGCTCACTATCCTAAGCTCACACCTGGAAAAATGCACCGCAAATGTCGATTCGTCAGAACCGGTGGGTTTTGTCTAATATTAAACCATATTTTATAATTAAAAAACAAACAAAAATGAATCAAAATAATAGTAATGTGTTACCCTAAAGCATGTGCTGCTTTGATGGCAGGGACGATCCGTGGATGGATAGGGATTGTTCTTAGGGCTTGCTTGATCTCTTCAATTGTTTTGCCTTGATCATGAAGCTCTTTCATCATACAATCCTGTAATATAACAAAATAAAACTTATGTTTTCGTTGATGATATATGAACAAAGCTGCAAATTAACAAAAACTAAATTTGTTTTTCTTTTTCTTTTATTATATAGAGAAACGGAAGAGGGAAGGTAAGGTTACAAACCATGACTGTGTTCCAAGGCATGGTGGGAAGAAGTTGATTGAACAAATCAGTGAAGCCAAGTTCATCGATAACCCAATTATCGCTATCAACGTCGATGATGGTCTTGTCGAAATCGAACACAACGACAATGTTGTTCCTGTTGTTAATTTGAGCCATGTCTCAAGAAAACCTGGAGAAATTTGTGTGTTTAGATTTGATTGGATCTTTGAGTTCGTTGGTTTTGTGGATGGAGAAGAAGAGAAATGTGGTTTGGTATTTATACAAAACAATGGAGGGTTTCTTGGAGATGCCATTGGAATATTACCTCAATGGTGAAAAAAAGGAAGATGAAGAAATTAGAATCCTATTTCGTCTGTGAGCCGTTGGATTTGATACGTCTACGAGTCAAACATGGGTCTTGTATTGTGATCCAACGGTTATTAAAAGCTCACAGATGATTTTATTTAATTTTGTTTTAATTTTGCCTTTTTAGAAGTTTCCGCGTGGGTTTTTCATAAAGGTGAGGAGGTAACGCGGAGAGAAGAATATTCGGTAATGAAAATATATATCTTTCATATTTACTCAATAACTAAAAATTAAAGATAAAGTTGTGATTTATGAATTTTATAAGATAAATTCGAATAATATATTGACATATCATATGTAATTCTTGATTATGAAATTATATTATTTAATTTATTACTCTTCTCATATCTTAATCATATTATCTTATCTTAATTAATATTTGTAAGATAATATTTTAATTTATTCATGATACTATATAGTATTTTTTAGATTCTTATAATCTTAACTAGTATTTGTAAGAACATACTAACACATTAGACAAAAACATAGCTCCAGTATTTAAATTATGGTACTTTGAGTATAATTGTTTGACAAATTGGGTATAGCTTGGAAGCCACCTGCAAAGAATTTAGAAAGAGAAGGAATCGTGAGGGACAAAGATTAACAAAAATAGATATCTTAATTAAGTAATTAAACTGCCTTGTTCGGTGGCTACAGCATTTGTTGTATTCATCTAGCTTTCTTCGTTATCAACAATCATTTTTCTATTAAGTTCTAATTTTACGAAAAATCCGACGGAGCAAACTTTATCAAAAACAGACCACGGTCCACCGTTTAAGACTTGAACTACATATATTTAGCTGCAATCATTTGACTGGACTTATAAACACAAAAAATGGTTAAGATTAATAATAAAGCATTGAAACGCGTTTGAATACTTTCGGAAGTAAGGAATTAAAAACTGCATAAAGACTTCAGAAAATATATAATTAACAGAGATAAGGTAGAACATAAAACAAATCCGTGAATATCGATTATCAACAAATGTTGCACAAATACAATAATCAATAAATAAGTAAGTTGAATCCGTGACACTAATACAGCAATGGAAAATGCAGAAGCTACCACTTTACAAGACGTTGCCTTGTAATAGCAATATGTAATATGCAAGACGCGTCAGCGTTTGGATAGGTGTAGAACCACCGTTCTAAAACGAGCTAAATTTACGTTACGCGGCGATGAAACCTCTTAACACTTATTAATTAACGAAGGTTGCAATTAACGTTGCGGTAGACGCAATGAATAGTGGAAGTATAAAATTCATAGAATTAAGTATATTTTACTCTGTCTGGCTTGATATGTGGGAAGTATACTGTCCTGCGATGATTTCCACGTTGACGAGTCTCCTTTACATGATTCACATACACGTTTATTCCGTAACCTAACAACACTAACATATCCGCGAATCAGCATCATATAACAAACTCGTGAAACTCCTTGTTTCCGTTGATAATTTTGGAAAAATATGAAAGATTCTGAAATTTGATAGATATTCTCATTTTAGTGCGATTAGCATCATGTGCGGTGGCTCGTAAGCATCATGTGCGGTGGTTCGTATGAATATGCGTCACCTGCAGATTTCAGTGAGATCTCAATTGGTGGAATTACAATATTATTAAGAAATTATTTCGTTGTCCAATAATAAAACAGTCAAATAAAAGTGTTAATAATAAGATTCGTCCTTTTCTGTGTTGTGTGACATGTCACGCGTGTCCCATTTGAAACCTGAATCCCACTTAACAAAGCTGATAAAGCTCCCAAAGATCGTGCAGTCCAATAATCTAGCTAGGTCTAATGATAATAAATAAATTCTAGTTACATTTTACGTACACGACATTCAAGGTGGCTACTCCTCTAGAGATGAACCACATTACACTTACGCATTATTTTTGAATTTGAGTTATAACATTCAGTAAGTTCAAAAAAAAAAACATTCAGTAAGTTCAAAAAAAACATTCAGTAAGTTCAAAAAAAACATTCAGTAAGTTCAAAAAAAACATTCAGTAAGTTCAAAAAAAACATTCAGTAAGTTCAAAAAAAACATTCAGTAAGTTCAAAAAAAACATTCAGTAAGTTCAAAAAAAACATTCAGTAAGTTCAAAAAAAACATTCAGTAAGTTCAAAAAAAACATTCAGTAAGTTCAAAAAAAACATTCAGTAAGTTCAAAAAAAACATTCAGTAAGTTCAAAAAAAACATTCAGTAAGTTCAAAAAAAACATTCAGTAAGTTCAAAAAAAACATTCAGTAAGTTCAAAAAAAACATTCAGTAAGTTCAAAAAAAACATTCAGTAAGTTCAAAAAAAACATTCAGTAAGTTCAAAAAAAAAAACATTCAGTAAGTTAAAATAGTAGTACTGGAACTGAAAGTTTTACAAAAAAACTGCATTAGAAATTTGAAAAAGAGTAAAAAATAAAAATTTAAAACGACAATTAAGTATACGATGAATGGAATCTAGTTTGATACATATATAGTGTTGTCTACTTTATGTAATTGGTCGTTTTATACACATTTGAGAAACCGACTGCATGCATAGGCCACGACCTAGTGTCTTCAATACATAAACGCGACGAAAAACCAATCAGTGCCCATATTAATTATTGCATCTTTTTTTTCTTTCTCTGTTGTCGCTTTACCTTCATTTGTTAATATCATTACTTTCTTAAAACTTTGGACCAGTTTGCGTCTCTTTCATATGTTTTCCTGTTGCTTACTAG